>JARHVA010002101.1:1232500-1252500 GCA_037957365.1 Torreya grandis | reverse complement strand
TTATACATATTCTATACATGTTTACTTTGTATGTCATTTACACCACTTTTGGCCACAAGCTTTGGTGAGCACTAGATTAGGATTTTACTTTACTTTTCATTATAATTTTTTGTGAATATGAAAATATAGGATTTAACTAGGGTTATTGCATATTTTTTCTTGGTTGGAGGCTTTGGAACCTTGCCCAATGATTTTATCATGGTAAGAGATACATTCATTAGGTATAGTGGATATATCTTGGTCATGACCCTGAATATCTAATGTATCAACAATTAAAAGTGTAAGTAGGATTTATCTTCTCCGAGCTAGGATTGATTAATATATCAATTGCATTTCTATTTGCATATAGATTGTTTAAAAAACAAGGTAAAATTTCTTACTGATGTTAGAAATCATGTGGATATTTGTGGTGTCACGAGGTCCTACATAGAAAGGGTTTTTTAGACATGCAATTGAAAATAGTATTAAGAAAGGGATGCAAACTTTATTTTATGAAACTAAATGAATTTTCTAATGAAATGAAACCCGCTCTATAAGATTATCTAGTCTTGACAGAATTCAAATCTTTTTCCCCTAATATTGTCCAAGTTTTCCACCTCTTAGAGATTTTGATTTTTATATTGATATAATAATGGGTTATACACTTACATATAAGGCCCCATATAAGACGAAAGTGGAAGATTTGTAGGATATCAAAGTGTACATATAAAATATACTACAAAAAAGGTAGATTATGCCAAGTGTATCACACTTGGGATCCCAAGTTGTCTTCATTAATAATAAGGATGGAACCTTAAGACTTTACATTATGTAAAATGATAAATAAATTTTCTATCACAAAAAATTATCCCATTCCAAAAATTGATTATATTTTTGATCAAATAAATGGTGAATATATGTTTTTAAAGATATATATTTGATCAAGGTATCACCAAATCTATAACAGATATGAATATGTGCATAAGATAAATTTTAGAACAAGGTATGCCCATTATGAATTTACTATCATTCCTTTTAGATTAATAAATGACCCTACTAATTTTATGAATTTAATGAGTAACATCTTCAAGTATTTCTTGATCATTTTGTATTGATATTTTTTTATGACATCTTTTTTTACTCTCAAGATGAAATAAAGAATGAGAAACACGTATGTTTGGTCTTATAAATACTAATACATCATAAATTGTTTGGTAAATTTTCTAAGAAATAATTCTACCAAATATAGATTTAATACTTAGGGCATGTTATCTATAATGAATGTATTTCAATACAACATACTAAGATTAAAGATATTAGGGGATGGAGTGATCTTAATAATGTGCATGAAGTGCATAGTTTCATGGGATTATATGTTTACTACTAGAGGTTTGTTGAATTCTTATAAATAATTGCTAACCCTATAAATTCTTTGTAAAATAAGGGGAAAAAGTTTGAGTGGACTCTTCAATGTGAGTATACCTTATAAAGGCTAAAATATCTGTTAAATTTTACTCCAATCCCTTTCATTCTAGATCCTAATGGGAAATTTGAAATATGGGTTGACACTTGTAGTGTTAGAATTGGTGATATTTTGACCAAAGATGTGAAGGTTATTTCTTACAAATCCTAGAGACTTAAATCACATTAGTAGAACTATCCAACTCATGATATTTCATTATTAGTGTAGTTGATGCTCTCAAGTAATGAAAACTCTTTTTTATTAGATAACACTTTAAGATAAAATATGAATATTGCAACCTTGTGATATTTATTTTCTCAAGATGAATTAAATGAGAGATAACATATATGGTTAGATTTTATTAGTTTTAATACTAATAATAAATATGTTGAGGGAAAAGAAAATATAATACTTGATGATCTTATTAGAAAAATAGATATTATTGTAGTTAATGTTCTAAGGTCATTATTCAAATATTTTATTTCGATTCAATAGCTAACAAACTATAAATATAGAAAATGTTATACTAAATTAGGCAAATAAAAATTGGCTAAAGATATTACTAATTATTCCTTAGAATCAAATGGAATTTAAAGGTATCAAGGTATAATTTATGTTTTTGATTTTATAAATTTAAGGGAAAAGGTATTGGAAGACGTGCATATTTCACCCCATTTCACTCATCCAGGTGTCACTAAAAGGATACATGAATTGAAAAGGTTATTTTTATAGCCTAGTTTAAACAATTATGTGGCTAAGTTTGTACTAAAATGTTTTAAACGTAATTATGTCAAAGCTTAGCTTTATCATCTAGGTGGATTGATATACCCTCATGTTGTTCTAGAAAGAAAGGTGGTAGTGATTTAAATGGACTTTATCTCCAGACTACTTAAGTCTTGAGGCAAACATGAAACTAATATAATTGTAATTGATATATTAAGGTTTATAACATTATTTTAGGTAATCTTATTGATGACATCCCTAATATTGATTAAAAAAATTATGAATGATTTTTTTCACATTCATTGTGTTCTAGAATTCATTATATCAAACAAATATAAATTATTTATTTCAAGGTTATTGAAGACCTTCACTACTACATTTGGAACAAATATAAACCTTGGTTTAGATTATCATTTTTAAATGGATGGCCAATTTGAAATGTTGAACTAAGTGGTGGAAGATATGATGAGGATTTATGTCATACCAGTAATCTAAATGGGAGGATTACCTCTAGTTGGTTAAATTTGTATAAAATAACACTTACCATTTTGTTATTAAAATGACACATAAACATAAACATGATGATGATGATGATGATGATGATGATGATGATGATGATGATGATGATGATGATGATGATGATGATGATGATGATGATAGTGATGATGATGGAATATGATGAGGAAAGTAATGGTGGAAAAAAGGTATAAGACCCCCAATTTTTTGAATTTAAGATTGCATGGGAAAACTAGTCCAAGACTGATGGTCTCAAAGAGGATACATAGGAAGATTTGATTGACTCATAGGATGAAAATAAAATCATCTTAAAAAAAGGTAAAGCTATAGGAATCAATCCACTCATTCAATTAATCATGAAAAGGGTCCCACTACAAAAAGGTTGTATTATAGATAAGGTTTTGGGAAAACAATCAGAGGGTCAAGATACCTCTGACTTTCAACTTGAACCTTCTCTCAAAGATAAGTATTGGGTAAACATACTTGACAAATTAGTAGAAAAGAGTAGACTAAATATTGGAAAACTCTTTTATGGTGAAGGTAAAAATTTTTAGACCCAATATTGATTCCTTCAAAAAGTGTACCAATAATAGATGGAAACTAAAAGTGCAAATTGAGTTGGTATCCCTTGATATAAATTTTTTCTTGATGAATTTTAACAACTAAGAGGACCGCTTCAAATTTTTAATAGAGGGACCTATTAGCCAAAATTGGCCCATGCATGAAGCTTTTACCTATATATCATGAGTAATCTTCATCTCCAGTCATGGTTTGAGGATCAAGGGAGGTAATTACTCCCTTCAGGGTTTTGTTTTATTTGTCTTTTCTCAACAAGTGTAACTATGTAGAAAACCAATAAAGGAATTAGTTTTCACAGATAGAATAATGAGCTAAGTTCATAATTGGTAACCTTTAAAAGTCTAAGTTTAATCATGATCTAGTTGGTTCATTTGAGAAAAAGAATTCACAATTTTGAGAAAACTATATGCCTTAAAAATTATCTAATAACATGGGACATGTTAGGGGATGTCAAATTAAATCCCCAAAAAGTAGTTGTTTGGGTTCAAATATTTAACAGGATCTTAAAATTAAACATGAGGCTGCTAAGTGTCAAAGACACACTTGATTAGATTAAATATCAATGACACATGGGTAATCTGATGGAGTTAGTAGGTCAAAATATCCTAGATCAAAATTTATGGTGCATAATATTACCTACAAATCCTGATCAATGATCTACATTTAAGGCTAGAGTTAATAAAGATAGATTGATGGCACATGTTAAGTTGTACATCAAAGATCTAATGGAAAGCACAAGGTCAAAAGGTCATCAGATCTTGACTTTGAATGTATTGATGATAAGTGTCTTGATCAAAATGAACCTTGACTATATTAATGGATCACATTTAATCATATAAAAGGAAGAACAATAGTGCACATTTGATTTGGTAGATAAAATATATATGGTATATGTTCAACCATGTGGATGGAGATTGATAATGTAGATCAATGTCAAAAAATCATTGAGCACAAATTATGTATGAGGTTGATATGTGGTGTAATAACATTAATTACATAGAAACTAATAGTAGGGTCCATAGAAGTCACATAGATCTACCAAGTGTCATAATCCTACAAATAAAGATCTAATGACATGCATAAATTTAAGTGTCATAATCTTGAGTGTAGATTAAATATCAGTGGCTGAAATTGAAAGTCAAAGCTAGGAGACTCTCAAGGGGATTGATGGAGAAAATTCAATCAAAGAACAAAGGGGCACAATATGTGGACACATTATCAAAACAATAACAATCATATTTAAAAAACATGATAAAAAATATGGTAAGGAGATGCCACACAGGTGGATACATCAGACCAAAATATTTTATGGACCCATGGGTTACTAAAGCAAATACTTTGAACTTTTTTCCACCATTAAATCTCATTTAAGATCCTTGGTATGAATATTTAGAGCCTATAAGCCATGTTTTTTGAGGTTGTAGTGTTGTTTTATGACTATACCCACACATATATAATGAGTTCTTAGCTTCCATAATACTTTGGCCTATAGAACCATGGTTTCCTACTGATTCAAATGAGATGGATACATTGATGAGTGAGGTGTCCATGGAAAACAAATAAGGAAATCAATTTTCCATTTCATGAAGACCTATAGTAAATTCCAAAAAGGCACTATACATTAAACAAGATATTAGTGGAATATGGTAAGAGGATGATCATGGAATTGATATCAAGATAATTTTTTTCAAAAGTAGGTTAGGCCTAGTTTTGAACATCCTCTCATAAGTAATATGTCACCTTCAGTAGGCCCAAAGGAAAATAATCACTTGATATGATTACCATTGTTATATCTTTTTCACCAGCTGGTAGGTAGGTAACAAGAACCTATTTTTTAAAGGGGATCTATTTGAATGATTTCATGTGGTAGCTATAACACATAGGAGCTAAGGTTATATAAATGGTAGAATGATCAACTAGTGTTCTAGATCAACACCTGATGTGCACTTTCCAGCCTGGCACAATGATGCTCCTATGTGATATAAAGCCTAGTTTGATCTAGTGAATAAAAAATACTCTCTTTTGACAAGGTGAGCCCTACCAAAAATTTATATGAAATACCTCTTGAAGTAATAAAGATAATTTTTACCTATCTCTTTCCTCTTAATTATGCTTAGCAAAACTTGTACATGATGGCATTGTGAATGAGTTGATTCCATGTCCATTGTCTTTTGTTCTTACCTCTTTTTAGGTGTTTTCAAGTTATTTGTAGGTCTTAACTTATGTTTTTTCTACCATTAATGGACACTTGTTGTGAATCTTAGAATTCCTCCTTGCTTCATTCATTTTATGGTGAGCCCAATTTATGAAATAATTATATAAATTAGCTAGATTATGAGATTGTGTGAGATGTAATTATCTTATGTTACATCAATGGTTATTTCATACTTATGTGAGTGTCAATAATATTTGGTGTATCACCCATTTATTTCTCTTAGTTACCCTATACCCCCTCTATATCCCTTTTCTAAGTAGAAACATCAGTTTAGGTGATATACCAAGAGGAAGTTGGACTTCTCTGGAGGTTCAACCTCATCATAGGATAACTACATCTTAAGGTTGTTACTATTGACCATTTTTACCCAAAAGCTAAAATGGATCAACCCCCTATAGTCATAATACTGTATAGGGGTTCTTTATAATGTTATAGGGTATGTTGCAACTCATTTCATGTCAGTTCATATGCCATTCTAAGTTCTGGACATGGCCTAGCTTAGTCCTTGTGTCTTTTGGTGTCTTAAGGGTCATTTTAAATCATATATGAACGTGGAAAATTTTCATGGTGCTGAGTAGTTACAAGAGTAGGTCTAGAAAAGCCTAAGTTTGCATTTGGGAGATATTTAAACTTTTATTTGAGTGTTCGGGACTTTTTTTGGAAAATTTCTCAAGGTAAGGATCCCATAGACTTATTTCATTTGAGTAGAAGTTTCATAACAATTTTATGAAAGATATAATTGTTTCAATAAAATTATCCACATTTAAAGTTAAGTGTCAGATTCCTTTTGCAAAAATTATCCACACAATTTTCTTAAAGGCATAATTCTTTTGGGGAAATTTTTTTAATAAAAGTTTTGAAGGTAGGTTTTCTTTTAAACAAATTTTATGAAACACAAGACCCATAGAAATTGGTCCAAAACAAAAAAAATCAAAGAGTCAATTTCTTGGTAAAGCGCCCTAAACAAAAAACCCAAAAGGTCATTTTCTTTCAGGAAAATTATCTAAATAGTTTTCTCGAAGGATCATTCTTTAGCAAAGTGTCCTACACAAAAATATTGAGGGGTCCTTTTCAACAAAGTGTCCTTTACATAAAGGATAAAGATAAAGGTTTTGATAAAGGTACAAGGGCACAATTTTTTTTGAGAAAATTATCTGAGACAATTTTCCTGATGGCAAAATTCTTTCATAGAATTTATTTTAAGGAAAAATACCAAGTATAATTTATTTTAAAGAAATTGACTGAGACACAAATCCCATAATAAATGTCTAGCAAAAGGCCTAAAATAAATATCCCAAGGAAAATGGTCTGCATCAAAAAGCTTAAGCACAAAGTCTAAAAGAATTGTTTGTTTTGGGGAAAATGCATGGGAAGCAAAGTGATGTTTGTGCAAGTGTCAAAGTTTAGGCTAGAAAATAATCCATTAGAGTCCAAATATTTATGGTTGCACATACATCATTGACATTATGATATATTTCAATTGATGGGTGCACTAACATCAAATTCAAGCCCCAAAAAATAACCATTGAAGTTCAAATATCCTAGTGATGGTTTCATAGACATCAAATACATTTTCATAGATGTCAAATTTGAGATCATAAAGTAGTCATTGGAATTCAAAATGTAGGATCAATTATTGGTGTCCAATCATATAGGAGATCTAATGATGAGTGGTGACTTATAGTTTAATGGGCCCAATCAAATCAATAGATTATGTTCAATCATGAATTTGGATATAATAACACATAATCAAGTTAATTTTTAAAGGAGCTTGAGAGGTCACCACATGGTGTAAGCACATGAAGAAATAGATTGAAAGTAGGATCCTAAGATAAAAATGCAATTGATAAGTGTCATGAACACATTTAAGATGATAGAAGATCGATGGATCACATTTAATCATGTAAATTAGGATCAACAATGAGAAAGGGTCAAAGAGATCAGTGAATATTGAGTACAAATACATATATGATAAGTGGAACAAACACATGGGACTTGGTAGAAGATCTAGGAATTATGTTCATTCACATCAGGTGGATCAACAAAGTGAGATGAACCAAACTATCAATGATCCAAGATCAACAACCAATCAAATGAAGGTAAGCCCAAGTGACTTAGATGAAGGTTGATAAAGAAATTTTTGATAGGGAAAGATAAATAAAAGACATGGAGCCAAGTTTGATCATGGTTTAGTTTAGACTAGTGCCAACATTTCAAAGGATGCCACTAAGGTAAACATGAAGACTTTAATGGTTTCATCTCCAGGACCAACTACATGAAAGGTACCCTTATCCTCAATATTACATGTAATGGTGAATCAAGGAACAATAATAATCACCAAGATAAATCCATAATGGATTGATCCAATTATTTTAACCACATTAAGGCTAGAACTTAGCTCATATCAACTTTATCTTGCCATTGCAATCATCAAAGAAGATTGAGGAGGGAATAATATAATTGTGTAACCACTTGAAGTGATCTAGATAAATTAAAAGGTTTGAATGAGCATATTTTAAAGAGGTAGTTGTAACTATGGTTCAAATGTATTTGTGTTCATTTTATTCTTTTTATCAATTATAAAACTCCCTTTCTCTATCTTCTTTTCTTTTATAAATATAGATCTTCAACTATTGTAAAAGGTTACCACACCATGTATTATGAAGCCATGCTATATTTATGTTATATTTTGCCTTTTAACATTAATACAAGTCCATTTCTTAGTTTTGAACAATTTTCTAAGTTTTCAAGTGATGTATGGTGATGAGAAGTGATAATTCTCTATCCTTCCTTCCCTTATCATTTCATGTTTGTGTAAGAGTTCCTAGTCTAATAGGTCATATATAGTGTAGTCTAGTGTGTGAAGCTTTTTCAAGTGTAAAATTATCCTTGGAGTGTGTAATCTAACCTCTGGTTCATTTACCTTGTGTTGTTTCTCACATCTCACCTCTATATTTAAATACTCATGTTAGAAGCCATTAAAGCTTAGATAATAGTCTATATGCTTTGTTTCATTGTGGTAGAAATATGGTGGTCATGTGGAAAACATTTTTTTACATTACCTCCTTTATAGTAGGTTCAATTTATGCAATCTCTAATTCTTTTACCCATAAGTAAGTAGTAGTTTAAGTGATAAATAGTACACGATATATTCAAGGAGCTAGCCCTTAAATTTAGAGGCTCATTTATAATATAGGTACAACCACATACCTGTAAATGTTCCCATGTTGCCTAAATATATAAAAATATTAAAAAACTTATTTTAGGGTGCAAGATTTTTTGAGAATAGTTGTAGCTTTCTTGGTGGGACATATTGTCTTCATGATAACTTGTCAAAGTGAATTTTGGTCTTGACAACATTAGCTAAAAATTGGTGTGCTACTCAACATTTGGTGACTCCTCAAAGTAAATATCATTTCAGACCATTATTTTTCTATAAACTTGACCCCATAATTCATGGTCCTCACTAGGTCATCCTCTACTAGAATATCCAATCCTATTAATCCACCCATTTATCCTAAAATCCCTCTTAAAATTCAATGTCCATAGCCTAATATACACTTTGAAGAATGAGTAGATTTTGTTAGGGAGGAAGAGGCAAAAAAAAGTTAAAGATATTGAAGAAGAACACATGGTTAGACCTCATGATTTACCTACCTTCAACACTAATAATCCAATCCAACTTCATTCATATGATGTCATCCCTCCTAATGATACAAAAGGTGTGCCCCCATTCAATGGTGAGATTCATATCACACCTAATGAGTACATTAGAGATGTTTATAATTTTTACAGTTTCCACAATATTGTTCAATAAAACATTTCCATTAGAATCCTTTCAATGTATCTTAAGGGGAAGGATATTTATTGGTATAAGACTCTAGAAGGTGGATGCATCACAACATGAGATGAGTTTGGAGTGTTGCTGACTTCTAGATTTGGAAATGAAAGTGACCATCCTTCTCTAATACACTAGCTCATTATGATAAAGAGGGGACCCAAATAAATAATGCATGACTTTAACTAAATGTTTTATAAGACTTATCATAGGTTTTCTCCTCCTATGAGACCACCTAATATTTTTGTGTTCCCTACTTACTTGAGAACCATTAGGACTAAAACTACTATCATGCTTCAATCTATGGGAGGATCCACCCTCTCTAAAGCATATGAGATTTCTATCAAATATGAAAATAATCTCATCCAAGCTAGAATATTACCACCTAAAGTGTATATGCCTCTTTTATTTCATGATTCTACTAATACTCCAGATGTATCCCAAGTTCCTAATGACAATACAAAAACTAAGGTGCCTTCTAGACAAGTAGAAAATAATGTTGATTGGAAAACAAAGTTCCTATCCTTAGAGGCTTAAAATAATATAGGTAATATGAAAAAATGTGCCTATCATAATCCCTACCCCCATGAGAAATAATATGGTCAGAAATATGGAGGAGGGAAAGTTCAATGGCAACATAACTCTAATAGGCTTGTAAATGTGTATAGTCCTAACTCTACCACGAATGTAAGGGAGATGGTACTAGTTCATAGCAATATAGTTAAGGGAGAATATTGGAATAAATAATAATTTAGGGATAAAAATTAAAATGGAGATAAGGATATGGTGACTCAAGGGGTAGTTACTACCATCCTATCAAATGAGGAGGAGGTGATGATGTAGGTTAATGAGGATTGGCAACCTCAAGGAAAGATCTTCACCAATTTTCTAGTTGAAGACATTTTTGTGCTAAATCAAGTATCCTATATTAAAAAAAATATAATGGAAAAGAATAAGGCTCTATGAGGTAGTATTATCATGACCATAGGCTCATATAATCCTCTTATAAGGCATCAAGGCATGGCTTTAAGTGTGACAGTTGTAAAAGCTCCTATACCTGCAATAAGTTAAAATGTGGAAAGGACTATTTCACTTACCTATATTCCTAAAGTTCTAAGCAATTATTTACCTCCAAGTACACAATAAAATTTGAGTAATAATGCCTTAAACATAATTTATTCCCTAAAAAGTTCCAAAATGTCTATCTCCTTCTGGGATATCCTTCATATGCCTAGCCAAAAAGAATTGTTAGAAAAGCAATTGTCCAATATTCCTATTATTATTTCATCTTCAAACAAGAGTAATATTCATTTTGTACTTGAAAATTCTCCTAGAAACATTTTTTAACCATCTACTAGGACTGAGAATCCTCCACCATTTTACCTTACCCTCATTATAGGTGACAAATTGGTACATAATTGCATAGTTGATAGTATAGCCTCTACTTCTATCATGCCCAAAGTTTTAGCTAAAAAACTATGCCTAAAATGTGATACACATATAAAATGAGTACTCCAACTAGATGTTACACCTACTAATACCATAGGGATGATAAAAATATTGAAGGTTTTCTTGCATGATTGTCCTATCTTTCCTATCCTTCAAGATATAGTTGTTGTTAACCTCCCATATCACTTTGTAATCTGCCTATCAAGGGAATTCACATCTAATATAGGTGACTATCTCTCATATAACTAGTAATTATTTTATTTTAGAACAAGGTATTAATCCAAGGTGATAATTAGGACACAACCTCTTGCAAAGTTTCATTTTGAATCTTACATTGAAGCAAGTTCTAACTTGAATTACATTGGTCATAAGGAAGAGCCTAATGTGGATGAGGGAGTTTCAAAAATTTAAGGAATTTATAATTTTTTATTGTATTAGTATGGTGTATATTCATATGAACATGATCCTTATGCATACTTTGAGAAGACTGACCTTGGGACTTATATTATGCATAAACACACATTTCAAGAAGCTAAGGTAAGCGTAAAAATTCTCATGTTTCTGAGTGTAATTATATGATTCATGAGTATAATTATCATAGGTTTGTGAACCTAATTGATCACCATAGTTGGAAGAATGATTTTTTCATCCCTGCTATTGATGAAAATGCTCTAGATGGTGACACTCATGAAGAAGAGGAGGATGATTTATGGATAAGATTTGACATATGTCAAGACTTTAACAAGATTGGTAATATTCCTTCTTCTCCCAAGAAATGTATGTTTTACATGTTTATTGATGAAAGTAATGAGAAGGATCTCATGTGTTCTATAAATTATGAAATTAAAGGGCATGTTGTTAAGGAAGGTTGACGTCAATCTACTATCTAAGAGCCTAAGTTCTAGAAGGACCTAGTGAGGTTAAGGTAGGAGTTGTTATATCTAAAATATAGTTAAGAGATCCATATATAATTGAGCCATGTTTAGCGGGGTTGGATTATAAATAATAATAACTTGATATTCCCAATAATCAAGTATATCCTATGTAATAATATTTAAAGGTTAAGGTAGTTGTCATCTTTCCTATTCTGTAGTTTGAGGAATGTATAGCAGATATGGTAATGATCAAAAGGATTGTAGCTCCAACCAAGGCTATTAGATAGAAATAAATATCATTCATGAGGGTAAAAAATAATTAACTTGTATATCCAACAAGATTAAAAGGTGATAGACTTATTGACCACCTACATATGCAAGTGATTGGTGATGAGCATGCTCCTCATGCTAGGTTACCTTCATGTAGTGATAAAGATGCCAAGGGAACCATTTCTAATCCTAATTGAGGTATGATTAGATGTTTCACCTTAAGATGTCTATATTTTAAATATTAGGTTAGGTGTGTGTTTCCTTTCTTGTTTTTTTGTGTCCCAATAAGTTCTTTTGAAGAACATGTTTGTTTCTATTTTATGTTTTGTTCATGTTGTTTTATATTATTTGGTGAGTTATAAAGGCAAGTTATATGTCTAGCTTGTATACTTGTGACTCTATCTCCCAATGGATAGGATTAGGAAATTGTTCATGTCATATCAAGCATGCCACCTTTTGGAAATCACCAAAGATGTTGACCATTTTGCCCCACAGGCCAAAATGGATCAACCCCCTATAGTCAAAATATTGTATAGGGGATTTTTATAATGTTATAGGGTATGTTGCAGCTCATTTGATGTCATTTCATATGCCATTATAAGTTTTGGTCATGGTATAGCTTAGTCCTTGTGTATTTTGTGTGTCTTAAGGGTCATTTTTGAATCATATATGCAAGTGGCAGATTTTCATGGTGTTAAGCAGTTGCAAGAGTAGGTCTAGAAAAGCCTAAGTTTACACTTGGGTTATATTTCAAATTTTGGCTAAGTGTTGGGGAATTTTTTTGGAAAATCTCCCAAGGTAAGTATCCCGTAGACTTATTTATTTTAAGAAAAATTTCCACAATAATTTCCCCAAAGATCTAATTATTTTGAGAAAATTATATGCATCTAAAGCTAAGTGTCAGATTTATTTCATGAAAATTGTCTACATAATTTTCCTAAAGCAATAATTCTTTCAGGGAAAATGTTTAACAAAAGTTCTTAAGGTAGGTTTTCTTTTGGATAAATTGTCCAAAACATAAGGTCCATAGAAATTGGTCCAAAATAAAAATCTCAAAGGGTCAGTTTCTTAGAAAAGTGCCTAAATGAAAAGATTTAAAGGTCATTTTATGTCAATAAAATTGTCTAAATAATTTTCTCAAAGGATCATTATTTAGCAAAGTGTCCTACACAAAAATCCCAAGGAGTCCTCTTCAATTACGTGACCTTTGAAAAAATCCTAAAGACAAAGGTTCTGACAAAGGTACAAGGGTACAAATTCTTTCAAGAAAATTATCCAAGATAATTTTCATGAAGGAATAATTATTTGAAATATTTGTTATGATGAAAAATAATAAATATGATTTATTTTAGGGAAAGTTGCCAAGACATAAAGCTTGAAATAAATATCCAGTAAAGGGTCTGAAATAAATATCTTGAGGAAAATGGCCCACATTAAAAGGCCAAAACATAAAGTTTGAAAGCATTGTTTGTTGTGGGGAAAATGCATGGGAAGTAGAGTGACATTCACACAAGTGTCAAATTTTAGGATCAATAATCATCCATTAGAGTCTAAATATTGATGGTTACATATATGTCATTGATGTTCCCATAGACATCAATTGACACATTAAATTCAAGCCACAATAGATAACTATTGAAGTTCAAATATCATAGTGATGGTTGCATGAATGTCAAATACATTCATGTAGATGTAAAATTTGACCTCATAAAATATCCATTAGAATTTAAAAGGTAGGATCAATGATCAATGCTCAATTATATAAGAGATCCAATAGTGAATAGTGACTGATAGTTTAATGGGCCAATGTAGATCAATGTCTCACATTCAATCACATATTCAAATCTAACAACACATAAACAAGTCGATGAGTTAAGGAGCTTGAGAGGTTTCCATGTGGAATAAGTGCATGAAGTAGTAGTCTAATAGTAGGATCCCAAGATAAATGTGTGATTGACAAGTGGCATGAACATGTTCAAGCTAACAAAAGGTCGATGGAGGATGTTTACTCATGCAAATCAAGATCAATGATAAGTGAGGGTCAAATAGGTCAGTGAACCTTGAGTATAAATGCATAGGTGATAAGTGGCATAAGCACATGGGTTTTAGAAGAGGACTTATGGATTACATTCATTGACATTAAGAATATTAATGGAGTGAGATGAATCAAAAGATCAATGATCCAAGCTAGTTTTTTATGGCTAATGAAATGAAGGTAAGCCAAAGTGATTTAGATGAAGGTTGAAAAAGTAATTTTTTATGAGGAAAGGTAAATAAAATACATGGAGATGAGTTTGGTCATTGTTTAGTTCAGACTAGAGCTAATTTTTCACAGGACAACATTGATGCAAACATTCAAACTTCAATAGTTTCATCTATAGGACCAATTGCATGAAAGGGACCCTTCTCATTATTGAATGCAATGTTAAACTAGAGAAGAGTAGTTAGCACTAGGATAAATACCTAAAAAATTGATCCAATTATTCTAACCATATTGATTCTAAAATATAGCTTAGAATAAATTGATCCCACCATTTAAACCATCAAGGAAGATCAAGGAGGGAATAATGTAACTGTGTAACCACTTAAAGTGACCTGAATCCATCAAAAGGTCTAAATGAGTATATTTTTTAGAGGTAATTGTAACTGTAGTTCAAATGGAGTTATAATCATTTGATTCCTTTTCTTAGTTTCAAATCTGCCTTTCTATGGCTTCTTTTCTTCTATAAACTTATCTCTTTAGCTATTTTAAAAGGGTACCACACCTTGTATGGAAAATTCCTATTGTGTTGATGTTATATTTTTCCTTTGAACATTAATACAAGTTTGTTTTTGAGTTTTTAACAATTTTATAAGTCTACAAGTGATGTATGGTGATGAGAAGTGATAATTCTCTATCCATCCTTCCCTTATCCTTTCATGTTTGAGAAATAGTTCCTAATCTAATAGGTCATATAGAGTGTAGTCTAATGTGCAAAGATTTTTCAAGTGTAAAATTTTCCTTAGAGTGTGTATTCTACCCTTTGGTTCATTTACCTTGTGTTGATACTCACATCTCACCTCTATATTGAAATACTCATGTTAGATCTCATTAAAGCTTAACGAATAGTCTATATCCTTTGTTTCATCATGGTAAAAATATGATGGTCATGTGGAAGAAATTTTTGGTGAATTACCTCCTTTAGAGTAGGTTCAATTTATGCATTCTCTAACTCTTTCCCCCATAAGTAAGTAGAAGTTTAAATGATAAATAGTACATGATATATTCAAGGATCTAGCCCTTAAATCTAAAGGCTCGTTTCTAATATAATTACACCAACTTACCTAGAAATGTTCCCATGTTTCCCAAATTTGGAAGAATCTTGAAAAAAATCTTTTAGGGTGTAATATTTGGTGACAATAGTTCCCATTGTGTCCCTTAGTTGAAGGGAGCTTGAAGAACACTCTCCAAGGGTGTAGACTAAATCGTACAATAGTTTTTGGTAGGCATAGTGAGACCATTTTTAAGGAAGTTTGGTCAAGTTTGACGTTGATTTGATCAATTTTCAGTGGTTATATATTTCATATGATAGTATCTAGTAACTCCAAAGAACACTCAACATTCTGGTGGTAGAACATCAACTATCTTTCATGTCAAAGGTGAATACAACATTAGCTTTTAAGGGTGTTCCTTTAAAATTTGTTGAATTACCTTTGAACTAAACAAGAAGGTTAAGATTTTTTAACACTCATCCATTCATGGGAAACTTTCCTTCTAAACAAATTTCAAAATCTACCTCTACAAGGACATCTTTGTTAACCCCTTTCATCACCATGGTAGTCCCTAGATCTTTCCCTTTTATTACTTTCAATGGTCAGAGTCTATTGAACCTCAATCACTATGATCCTATTCTAGTGGTATCTCATAAAAGTGTTCCTTACTTTATGGTAAAACAATATACAACCCCTTCCAAGAACCTCATAGATGTATCTAGCTTATGTAATATTCATGACATTAATGAGGAAAATATGACCATCAGGTTATTGGCCATATCTTTTAAGGGTAAAGCCCTTTTGTAGTATATAAAACTTAATACTAACTTCATCACATCATGGGATCAGCTAGGTGATGTATTTTTTAAGATTTTTGAAGTCAAGAGTGACCACTTGTCACTTGTTAAATAGTTAACTATAATCAAGAGGGCTCCTAATGAAGTTATGTAGGATTTCAATACAAGGTTTCAAAAGACATGAGATAGGATTATAATCTCTATCATACCTACTCATAAATATTCTTTACTTTACTATCTAAAATATCTTAATGGTTATTTTTTAGTAATGATTCATTCTATAATAGGAAACACAATATTGAATGCTTATGAGGTAGCAATCAAAGCAAAGAATTGTCTAGTACAAGCTGGTAAGCTTACACCTAGACCACCAATGGATTTTTTTCTTTATATTGAAAAAATATTATCATCATTCCTTCCCTTTTTATCATTTCACCTATGCCAACACATGCTACCATACTTACACCAATTAAGGAAAAGACTTTCACTAGTCAATCTAGTGACTCTCAAGAAAATAAGAACTTCTAAGAGATCAAGATCATGTTTCAATCCTTTGAAAATGAATTGGTGAATGTGAAGTGGTAGTAAGCCAATTTCAATAAACCTTTTCAAGCTCCATATCATCCTCAGCATCAATCTTATCAAGCCAATAGGTCACCCTATAAAGGAAATTTCCAAAGCCAAGGATAAGGGTAACCTAACTATGTTGGACAAAACAATTATAATCTAAATGTTACAATTACCTATCATACATTGTTCCATAATGAAAAAAATATTACTAAATAAATTGAGGGTATTATTCCTTGAAATTATTCTTTTAGTCAATCCATTATCCTAAAGACTAAGTTTAATCAAGATTTCAATGATTTATGGTAGCAGTGTACTAGTTATGGGTACAATTAGCTCTTATGGCTCATAATACAGCAATACCTATGATGAAAAAACTATAAGAGCCTCAAAAATGCCAATATTCTAATGAATAAATAAACCATTTGGGTGTTACAATGGTTAATTATGAGTAGGGAGAATGTTATGTATCCAATTAGTAAGCTAGTTCAAGAAAATAAAATAGTCTAGTGTCAACTAATACTAGGTTTAAGAGAAGGAACATGGATGGTAATCAAGAAGTAGTAAAATATCCTCCTATTATTACTCCATTAATATCAAATCCAAAGGTTCCAATTTCTCTAAAGAATTAGAATCAATGGAGTTCCTTTTTACCCCAAAAGTCACAAGTTTAAAGTATATTTGTGGCTCCCAAAGCACAAACAAAAGTTGGTGGTTTGCCCATCAATATTGTTGAAGAAATGAAAATTTTTAATGTGAGTGTGTTAATGTGTGATGTGCTTTCCATTCTTGGTTAGGTGGATATCTTTCAAGAAGGTTTTTCAAAGATCAACATTTTTGAGAAGCCACCAAATAGGGAAAATGTGGTTCTCACCAATGTAACCAAAGGACCTAATAAAGGGCAATAAAATAAGGTGGTCAAATCTGCTCCCTCATACATTTTTATAATCATTGGTGAATATTTGTTACATAGTGGAGCAAATACTTCATTGACGCCAAAGTCAAGAGCCGATCATCTTCGTTTGAAGTATGAACCCTAATCTTAGGGAGTTTTATAGCTTGATAGATCTTTAACCAAACTAGTTATCATCATCAAAGGTTTAAACTTGACCCTACATGCTTATCCTAGTGTTTTAGTGGCTCAGGATGTGTTGATTATAGATGTGACTCCCTATTTTTCTCTATGTTTATTTATATAATTCACAGCAAAAATTTGGGGTTATCTAGTGGTAGATTGGTCCTACATGGATTTCAGGACAAGGTATGGGACCAAACTATCTATTAAAGCTAATATTATTACACAATTTCACATAGAGCCTTATGGACCATATATCCCAAACATTAATTTCACTATTCTTGATAAAGATGAACACCTAGTTCGTCAAGAAATAGACACTCATCTTAAAGGCATACTTGATATGTTCTTGGATGAGTTATGGAGTGAAAATCAACTAATTGACCCTTTGTAAAGTGTTGAAGAAAGGGATATGGGTGTCTACTAATTACATAAGAAGAAAGAATTCTTTCCATACCTTATTAAGCCACAAGAAGATACTAGTGTTTTATGCAAATTATTCTTTGATGGATCAAGGATCAAACATGGAGTAGGTGCAAGTGTAATAATAGTATCTCCCTCTAATTATAAGTACTTGTCTTCTTATAGGTTCTAATTCAATTTCTCTTATAATGCAGTTGAGTATGAGGGCCTTATCCAAGGTCTTTAATAGGTTAGTAAAAGGGAAGTCAAGTAGATACAAGTATATGTGGATAGTGAGTTGGTAGCGCATCAATTTAGAGGGAAAAACAATATAAATAATCACTTACTAAAATGCTACAAACATTGACTGTGGGACATACTTGAAGACTTTGAGTCCTTTAACATCCAAATAGTGCCAAAGAAACAAAATCAACATGATGATAGGTTGGTAGCTATGGGCGCTCAATTTTACATCCTAAATGAGATGAAAAATTCCAAAATGTAGCCACATGTTAAAGTGGTGGTAAGACCATTAGTGCCAGATAATGAGGCTCATTAGTAGTTCTTTGACAATGAAAAGTAGATTAATTGTTTCTTGAAGTAGGAAGCTGAGTTTTCCTCAATAAACCAAAGTAAATTCCAACATCAGTATGAAAATCAAATTATTTAGTTGAGGTCTAACAAACTTCCTAAAGGGTTGGTCACCCTTGAAGGTTTTTTTCATGAGGGATACCATATGAGGAAAGATAAGGTAGTAATGTCAACTAATGTGGATAACTATGAAAGAGTTCTTATCCTCTAAGACAAGATACTCAAGCTTGGAAAGGTAATAATTAAGGATAAAAGGCATGGTTTTTTTTAACTTTTCAAGGAATATTTATACATCTTTTCTTGGGAATATAGTGATCTAAGAGGCTTTGATCCCAAGCTAGCCCAACACACTATAGAATTGGAGGATAATGCCAAGCCTATCAATAAAAAACAAAGGCCTATCAACCTCAAAATTGAAGAGATAATGAGGAAATAATTTACTAAATTTATTGAATCTCATATCATATTTCCCATCAAGCACTCCTCATGGGTAGCCAACTTGGTACATATGAGGAAGATGAATAGTGAAATCCAGTTATGTGTTGACTTTAAGGACCTAAATAGGGTCTCTTTGAAATATCATTACCCCTTACCATCCATGGAGCAACTCCTTCAAATGGTTATTAGTTAATAATGCTTCTCTCTTTTGTATGGGTGTTCAAGATACAACCAGGTGTTGGTAAGAGAAGAAGACCAATATAAGACTACCTTCACCATAATGTGGGTCACATATGGTTATCATAAGATGACTTTTGGCCTATAAAATATTAGAGCCACTTTTCAAAGAGACATGAAAATGGCTTTCCAAGGATTATTAAATCATATGGTGTTGGTCTACTTGGATGACATAATAGTTTTCTCCAAGAAGGCTAATGAACATTTAAAACACCTAAGGTTGATATTTCAAAGATGTAGAGAATATGGGATCTCATTGATTCCCAATAAGTGTGTGTTTACCATCCATGAAGGTAAAATATTTGGACATATTATCTAAAAATAGGGATTAGTTATTGATCTTGATAGAATAATTACCATCTTGGCATTATCCTTACCCAAGCACAAGAAGTTACTCCAGAGATTCCTTGGGAAAATAAACTTTGTGAGAAGGTTTATACCTAGTTTTGAAAACTTGGTCAAACCCATTACTACAATGCTAAATAAGAACCAAGTGTTCACTTGGTCAAATGAAGGTAAATCAACATTTGAGGATATCAAACAAGCCATTTCCTAAGTAACCACACTCATGAATCTTGATTTCTCAAGGGATTTCATATTGTATACTTTTGCTAATATTGATAATATATCATCTATACTGATGCAAAATAATGGTGAAGGTCTTGAGAAGACAATTACTTTTTTTTAGTAAAGGGATTGAAGGATATGAGGTAAGGTATACTTTTATACAAAATA
>JARHVA010002101.1:1127500-1227500 GCA_037957365.1 Torreya grandis | reverse complement strand
CCTTGTCCAAAGGTTCAACCTCACCATTGGATACCCATAGCTTGAGGTTGTTCTAATTGTGTAACTTAGTTGGAGGGAGCCTAAATAACCCTCTCCAAGGGTGTATACTAAATGCTACAACATGACCCTAGGTCATAGGAAAATCTAATGTCTCTTAAAGGCATTATAAATCTAGTACAAACTTGAATAACCTTGTAATGGAAGATGTACCTTTGTGGATCTCACTTCTTGAGCTCCTAATGAGATATTAAGATCTTGTTGTTATTATTGACATAACAAGGGATCTGGACCAACCTATCATGATTTATTTGGTCACCAAATATCACCAAATAATGGTCATAACAATATTATAAGTATTCATCCTTATTGACAAACCACATCTCCAATCTATCATGTTAAAATCTAAATATGTAGTTTGGTCTCAAGGTATTGTTTATGAAAATACTACTCTATTATGTAATAATTAAAACATCCTTAGCCACATCTTGAAATATTTTCCAAAGATCCCTAAAAATCCCTAGGTAACCAAATAGGTCTGATCAATAAAAATGTATCCCAAGGGTATGGTTAGTAATCCATAATTGTGTGGAAAATTTGTTGACTCCCTCAATCCTATAACTACTCCATTAAAATTATTTGTAACTCTACCACCAAATCTTTTTGTAAACATGTTTTCACCTTTATAAAACACCCTTATTAGCCCAAAAGTTGGGGTTTCTTATGATAAATGTCATCTAACCACTAGGAAAATATTTTAAATAAGTGTGGGGACCTTATACCCTCATAATTTTAGTAAAGTCAGTCTACTATGCATAATTTATTATTTATAAAAAACATGGGTGAATTTGATCTGACCAATGGAGCTTCTCTTATTATTGAACTAGTGAGACATAATCCTTTTGAATCTCTTCATAGTAAAATCCCTTTGTTTCAAAAAATAGAGAAGGAAGGATCCCTAGGCCAAGAAATAAAACTTAAGGCATAAGATTCCTCAAAATTGGGAAGTGGAGATAAAATGGAAAACCTCCCCAACTCAGGGAGGCAAAGCTACTCAAAGGGAGGAAAAAGACATCCCAACTAAGGGAAATGGAGTATTATTAAAAATGATATAATCCCACTCAAACAAACCAATTTCATTCTCTATAATTACCCCTTATTAGGTATCTAGAGGTTAGGAAGAAAGTTAGACACAGACTAAAACCAAAAATGGTACGAAGAAAGTTGAGGTAGGGGATGGACCCAAACACTTAGGCAGAACTCCAAAGTAGATTAGTAGGAATAAGTAAATAATTAATGAAATATTTAAGGTTAGTCAAATTAACCTTAAATTCACTAAATTAAAATAATTAAACTTATTTCATGAAATGTGAGGGCATAAAATAACCCTAGAAAATAGAAATGAGCCTCAAGTTATTTTGCAAGAAATGAAAATGTTTGATGAAATGTATTAATAAACTATAGATTAGGTCCAAACACATCAGTATAATTTCTAAAATGGCCTTAGGTAGAATTAAAACACTATATAAATTTTAAAAATTAGAAGGGGAAGTTCTTATTGAGAACAATAATCATCTAGTGATTCTTTTTCAAAATAAATAATCAAAAGAAGAATAGACCTTATCTGATATCTACACCTCAAATTCCAAATTAGAAATGATAAAAATTTGGGAGTACTTGGTTGCATTTATAAATTTTAGAAATAACTAGAAATGGGTTACGGCTTGTGATTTCAACTCCCCTTGATTCTAATAGAAAAAAGGTTGGATTGATAGACTTTTTAAAAAGCATGGCAAAGCTTAATGACTCCATCTCCAAAGTAGGATTTCTAGATGTGGAACTCAAAGGGAACCAATTCACATGGAAAAAAATAATAATAGGCTTAGATCTAATTTAGGTAAGGATTGATAGATTTCTAGTTTCTATAGATTGTGATATTCGTTATTCTAGTTCTCTATCCACTCTTCCTAGAATCAATTCAGACCATAACTTTATCATCTTTTAAGGGGAAATGATTCCCAATTTTAAAAATATTTCCTTTATATTCAAAAACATGTGTTTCATCACCCCAACCTCTTTGAATATATAAAATCATGGTGGTAAGAGCCTTTCTCATGATTGAATATGTATATATTAGTTAAAAAACCTAATCATTTGAAAAATAAATTAAGAATTTAGAACAAGGAGGTCTTTGGAAATATTTTTACTCAAAAGAAATAGATAGAGGATGAAATCCTAATATTATAACAAGAATTTTCCATTCATGGGTCTAATGAATAGTCTTATGTAGAGGAAAAGGAATTACTCACCAAATAAAAATAATTATAAGCAAAAGAACAAGAGTTATAGAAATAGAAGTCTAGATGCTTATGGCTGAAGGAAGGGGATATAATTTTTTTTTTCATCAACAGGCTTTTAGAAATAGAAATAGAAATCTGATCTCTAAGTTACTTCTATATAATGGAAGGGAATGTAAGGACCTTTATTATATCAATGCCCAAATCATCTCTTATTTTAGAAACTTGTTAAAGGAAAATAAATCTCTTGAATTAAGTTTGGAAGAAAATCTCATACATGACATTCTAAGTCTACTAATGTTAATAGAGAATGCAAAAATCCTAAATCCTCCTTTAGTTGATGACATCAAAGAAAAAATATTTTCTATGGAGGGAGGTAAGGACCCAATCCCTAATGGTTTCCATCCTCTTTTATTTCAAAAAATTTGGGACATAATTCACTTAGAGGTAAAATCAACAGTTTTTGAATTTTTTAGAGTTGGTATTATTTTAAATGATATAAATAACACATTCTTGGTTTTTATTCCCAAAAATATAGGAATGAATCAACTTAAGGATTTTAGAAATATAAGATTATGTACCATGATCTAAAATATCTATTCTCTAACTCTAATTAGAAGGATCCAACCCATTCTTGAGAGAATTATTGATGCACACTAGGGGGGCTTTGTCATTGTGTGTTATAGATCCTATATGTAAATCCATTGTGTCATGGTTGACTTGAGTCTATTTAAGGAGGAGATAGTGGTTATAGTTATCTTGGAGTGAGTGAGGAGAGTTTCAATGTGTCTTGTAGGTCTAGTGAGTGGTTTTGAACTTGATTGATAGGTTTAAGGATCTTTTGACAAAATTAAGGTAATTTGGAGCAAATGAGGTTTCTAATCCTTATAGATTTAGATTGTTTGAAGTTTTTTCAAGAAGTGAAAACCTTGACAATGGAATGTAATGGTGTTTAAATAGTTTTTGAGGTCATATTATGAATAAAAATAGTGTTTTCAAGATCATTTTTCATTATATACTCATCCAAGCCCAATGAGCACCTCAACTCACCCTTAGAAGCCATCAAATATCCCTAAAATCACTTTATATGAGTCAATATGCCTTGTAAAACCTTATAAAGAGATAATTATTTTTTATTAAATTTCATTAAAAGGTCTTGAAAATATCCCTTTATTATCATATGGTCATGACTCATGTGTTTCATATCCTAAAAAGTCCATTTTGAGACCCATTTTCACTTCCCACCCACCCAAGTAACCCCAAACGTGCCAAAATGTTTCTCTCCCACTTCCCCATGCCATATATCCTATTTTAAAATTTTAATCAACTCATTTTACCACCCTCTTCATCCTTTAGTGGTGATTCAAAGCTTAAAATCTAAAGAAAATGTAGGAAGGGGACTATTTTCTTGTGTTTTAAGCAGGTAGTATAGACTATTTATTTAGTTGTCATTATTGTGTCCTATTAGTTTATTTTAGTCCAAGAATATAGTCATAAAATCCATTTTATCATGTTTTAAGTCTATTAATATCATGAAAATTAATTGGGTTCTCTTGACTAGCAGGTTGGTTGACCCCTATGAGTCATCAAAAATGTTGGCAATTTGACCTCCCAATGCCAAATGCCAACCCCTATAACTAAAAAACTGCATGATAGCCATCCTATCCTACTAATTTTGTTTTCCTACATGATAATATCAATATTTATCCTTTTTTAAACCTTGATAACACTCTTAGAAGTGTCATTGTGTGTTCTAGATGTTGTATGTGAATCCATTGTGTCATGGTTGCCTTGGGTCTATTCAGTGAGGAGATAGTGATTATAGTGATCTTCGAGTGAGTGAGGAGAGTTTCAAGGTGCCTTAGAGTTATATTGAGTGTTTTTTAACTTATTTTATATGTTTAATGATCTTTTGACAAAATTAAGGTAATTTGGAGAAAATGAGGTTTCTAATCCTTAAGTTTTAGACCGGTTTAAGCCTTTTCAAGAAGGGGAAAACTTGCCAACAAAATTTAAGAGTGATTAAATATTTTTTGAGGTAATACCATGAATATTATTAGTTTTTTCAAGGTCATCATTCATGATATACTCATCCAAGCCCAATTAACACCTAAACTCACCCTTAGAAACCATCAAATACCCCTCAAATCACTTCATATGAGTCAATATGCCTTCTAAAACATTTTATAAATGGGTAAGTGTTTT
Organism: Torreya grandis; assembly: GCA_037957365.1. Classification (NCBI taxonomy): domain Eukaryota; kingdom Viridiplantae; phylum Streptophyta; class Pinopsida; order Cupressales; family Taxaceae; genus Torreya; species Torreya grandis. The sequence continues at coordinate 1,223,001 of JARHVA010002101.1, read as the reverse complement.
GATTAAATTTAATTATAAGGTATTTAAAATGTCCATTTATTATCATATGGTCATGACTCATGCATTTAATATCCTAAAAAATCCATTTTGAGACCCATTTTCACTTCCCACCCACTAAGTGGATCTCACACATGCCAAAATGTTTCTCTCCCACTTCCCCCTACCATATTTCCTATTTTAAAATGTTAGTTAACTCATTTCCATGTCTCTTCATTCTTAAATGGTGGGTCAAATCTTCAAATCTAAATAAAATGCAGGAATGAGACTATTTTCATGTGTTTTCTATAGGTGATACAAACTTGTACACTTAGTCCATACATAAGAGATTCAAAGATTGTAGTTAGGGTCATGGTAGGTGTTTCAAAGAATATACATGGTAGGAAGATTCAAAACAAGCTTATAATCAACCTTATATATCTATTTAACTTCTTTGTAGCCCAAGATAGCCCTTCAAGTTTATGGATAGTATAAACATGAGAGAGAATATTAAGATTTGATCTATTGGGAATAGGAAGGGGGTTTATTGACATTCCAATCCATGTATTTTTTTTTTAAATTGAGGAGGCTATACTTTATGAAGAATAGCTAACATCTTGGCCACTCCAATGAGCTTATTCATATGTGTAGTGAGTTGAAATGGAAATGATTTTGATGAATATTTGAAGTTTTTCTGATAACCCATGACTGTTATGTGCTCTTGAGGTCATCATATGTCATCTCCATCACCCTATACTCATTTTTCACATGTGTAGGAGTGTGAAAGAAAGAAAATCTCTAAGATTTCCTCCATTTATAAATTGTAGTTTGATTTCTCAAGTTGCAAGAACTTTTAGTGTATGAGAATGGAAGTATTGGTGTTTTTTGGTTGTATTATGATTTAATTAAATCCTTTCAAACCTCATATGCCTCCTAAATTACTAAAAAAATCCACCATTAGGCCAAATAACCCCTTAAGACATGTTTTATTAGGATTATCTTAGATGATGTGGCTTCCTTTGCAAGGTGGAGTCAAAGTGACTCTAGAAAATCTTTTTGTGGTGTTTGATATATAAATTTCTCTTTCATTCACACCTTTCTCTATTATTACATATTATTCATTCCGTTACAGACTATCCATCTCCACCCTTAGCTCACTGTGCAAAGATAAGACTTAGTCAGTCATTACAAGCCTCTCAAGTAGACTGTATAGATAGGACAGTCACTATTGGAATGGGATATAGAGGTGATAATATTCAAAAAATAATAAAAATAGGTCTACAAGATATTATATATGAGATAAAAAGGTTAAGAGAGGTCAATGCTATAAACTCAGTCCAAATAGGTTAACATAGTTAAATAAGCCCTCATCTATCACCAATAGGCTTACCGTATAGACTAGTCACATGGGAGGCTGACATAGCCTAAGTGGTTGACATATAATTAGGCATAGGGTAGATAGGGTGAATAGGGTTAAATTAAAATAAACCATTTATCTATAGTCCATTGTGAAATACAAAACTCTCATAATCATATCATGCCTAATATGCAGGCTAAGAAAATCATGTTGTCATAGTTGGGTTGAGATTTTAAATACATTAAGAGGACTTAAGGAGTAATATCAGACTATTAAGAAGGATGGAAATGGAAATTAGGTGTCCAAGATCAACATTAGTGTAACTTTTACCAAGGGAGTGACTTGATCTAGGTTTTAAAGAATAATTGGTTATGATTGTAAGGTTAGAAGTGATTAATAGATCATAGGGTTTTGAGGAAATTTAAATAGGTTTAAAATAGATATAAATATCAATAAAAGGGTCATCAATAGATAATTTCATTCAAGATACTAGTGAAAATCATCTCCCACAAATGAGATAACTTCATAGTCAACATACCTAATAAGGTTTGACTATAAAGGGAAGGATAAGTTCAGCTAAAAGTCCCACCATAAAATGTCTAAAGGATTTTGAATATCTAAAAACATTTGATGAGATAATGGTTTGTGCCTCATAAGGTAAACATAATTTCAAGGACCAAGAGAGAACTCTTTTACACCCATAATATAGTCATAATTTAATATCACTACCTACAATAGACACCTACAAATAGGTCCTAAGAGGGAAAGTGAACATTAAAATTTTCAAAGAAAGAAATGTTGGATGATTGGACATAGGGATGTAGTTTTTTTTATGAATTATTCTTATTCTTTTTATGAAAATGGCCTAATCTTAGTAGGTAGTGAAAACATAATGATTTGAACATGCCTTTTAGGCCTAGTTAGGCTTAAACAAGCCTATGTATGCCAAATAGGGAATTATTCATGATTATTGAGGTCATTTGAATGTTTATAAGACCTAAAAAATTGGGTAAATAAGACATTTTATGAACCTAAAGTGTAATTAGTCCCAAACATATAAAAGGGAGACATTGAGAACCTAATTAGGCCTAATCTAGTATGTACAGCCCTACATCAAATTGAAGACATTTTAATTTGAATTGATACATAGTTTATAAAAATATATGGGAAGATACATATCAGATGTTTTTAGAAGTGATAAAAACCTCTAATTTAGACAAGAGAATACTAAACTCAGGCCCAAGGGTTGCACAGGTCTAACTGTGCACAAACTCTAAGCTTGATTGTGTGTAGTATGCAGGAATAAAATTGAATGGAGGCTTGGCCCTAAGAATATTTACAGCCATAAATATATACTATTGTTTTTATAACTCCATACATATATATTTGATAAATAACAAAGCCTACTCAGACACCAAACCCTAAATTACTGTGACTAACTGTAAATAGTGACTACAACCAGTCACTTAAGAAAGAGGAGTAGATTTAAAGCTTGAGTATTTGAAGACATATACATAATGTTTTAAATAGGTTATAAATAATAATTTATTATTATCTTTAACCCCTCAAATCATCTAGACCCCTAATACTCAGTTTAAGCCTATTTGGCTTAAAAGCCACTTTTAAGTCCTTAAACTCCACCATCACCTTTGAGTCACACTCAAACCTTATTGAGAAAATTTGACATCAATAACATGTGTAGGGGAATGGTACAAGTATTAATAGGTTTCTCAAGGCATGGGAATACAACAATAAGGTCAATTTGAGTCTTTAAGAACATCCTCAAGTCACATAATCTAGATAATCACTTCGAGCCATCATTTCAAGTGCTTGTATCTCCCATCAAAAGAAGACTCAAGGATAATTATATTATTAGGATTTAATCACCTCAAAATACTTAATATCCATGATAGAGAGAGTTTATTTTAGGATCTTAGGTTTATAAATGATGTTTAAGACTATAATTTGGTCTAGATTACCTATAAAAGGCTACAATCCAACCAACTTACGTTTATATATAAACACACATTTTGCATGGGAACTCAAGATGTTGAATAAATTTTAATGGGTTAATGTAATTAAGATAAATAATAATAAGTTTTTGTTTAGAGGTTTGTACTTTATGAACCATCATTAAGATGGTGGACCTTAAAAACCCTCCATAAACCCTAATGCAAACTAGATCTAATAAAAATGGATATTTTGGTAACCAAACACTCATGAATGACCATAAATACACCTAAAACATTTAGATAAATTATAGGATACCTTACCCATGATACTGTGTTGTATAGACACTGTATGGAATTATCCAAAAAGTGTACGTTTTCAAGGTTTTGTGAGATTTGTAGGGTATATAACTATTTTGAAAGATGTCAATTATTAGAGGGGAAGCTTTGAAACTTGTTTCATCTTCTCAATTTATTATATTCCAAAAATTATGCCTGGAAAGGCCTTTGTAAGTCTCCTCTAAATAACCAATCTATAGAAATAAAGGAGAAGGTTACCTAGTCACCTAATTTGGCATGTTTGAAAGTGTGATCTGATCAAGAAGACCTATATCATGGTATGTAACATTGTTTTAGACCTAAATATAAATTTTACATAGGTTTGAAAGGTTTCATATAGACTTTCATGGCTACCAAACACTAATAGTTAGGTAACTAGGACTAATATGCCTAATGTACCTACTTGGTCAATAAGAAAGTTGAAGTTTGGCATAGAGGGTTGATGAAATGAGTTATTAAAGATATATTATTCCATTTAATTGATCCTTTAGTTTAAATAAATTTACTTTCAATGATCATAATGGAGGAAGAATTTAGTTTCTTGACTTGGTCAATATGCTCAAAAGGAGGATGGGATGTTGTATGATTTATGATGGCTTGATTACATCTCATTCAAGCTATAACTACCTATAATAGGAGGAATTTGGCCAAATATGGGCATATCCATGCCTTGATAGGGTTTTAACAATTCAAATATAGTCCCACCACCTCATCTCAATGCCCAATAACCCATTGAAGACTACCAATCAAGAGACCGATACATAAGGGGTGTATGACATGACTATATGTAACTGATGTAACTTTTAAATGATTTAATAATGGTAATTTATTACCCATAATTCTCATTTCCATGCCACTCACGCTATTAGTCTCTTCCCTTTTCACTATATATTCAGGCCTTATGACCTTGATTTATATCCCTCACCTGGGTATGAGGAAATTTTGCCTAGTTTTATACTTGATATACCTCTTGGACTAATAAATAAACAATTAAAACTTATCCATTATTTGTTTATAGTGTGTATATTCTTGTTATAATGTGATAATTAGTATAAATCCTCCCTTATCATGTCCTTGTCACACCTTTATGCTGATAAATTATCCTATGTAGATTGTATGAAGAGTTAATGTTTGATGATCATATTTGGTGTGTAATCTATTTGAAAGTGCCTCAAGATATGCCTCTCTCCCTTCAAATCCAAGTTATAACCACTCATAAAAACCTTCATATGAAATATTTTTACTTAAGAGTTATTAGAGATAACGCTTTAGTTCATTTCTAATTCACTAGTGTTTTTAGGAGTCCATATTGAGTGAATGAATATTTACATTAGTGTATCACCATCTCATAGAGTATATTTATTTTATGTACTTTATTTCCATTTTTTCCCCAAAATTATTAGGTCTTAGTGAATGGAGCCATAATTGATGTACCAAGGGAGTTATCCCCATAATCTAGAGGTATAGTCTAGTTATAAGGTCACCCACAACCTTTATGCCATTCCCATGTTAGTCTAGGTTTGAATTAGAATTAAACACTCTCTTTCACAAGGTAAAACTTGGGTTGATAATAGTTCTAGCATGCCTAGTGGGATAGATTCAAACATTATATCCTTTATAGCATCCTTGCATTCATCTTAGATATTTTCAAACACTTGGGAAAAGGATGTGTAGTTAAATTTCATGTTGAGAGACATGACCAAGTCATAATTATAGAGGTAAAGAAGGTTATTGCTCATAATTCATGTTGTTTGTCATATGTTCCTTCAAGAGTTATGATAGCCTATGGGGAAATTTTTTGTCGTTCACCTTCTTGTTAGCCCTACCATGACCCATGTCAACCTTATGATGAGCCCCACCAACCATATATTGAACCCTATCAGTAGTATAGTGGCTCACATCAACCCTATGATACCCCTCATTAACCCCCTTGGAAACCCAATCACACATCTCAATAACCTCATGGACTTTGTTACCCTCCTTATAAGCCATATCAATTCCAAGGTTAGCATCCTTACCAAAACTGCTCTCCCTATGTCCCTCCCCAATCACCCTTCCTAGAAACACATAATTTTTATAATGAGTTGGAGGAGTTAAAGAGTATGATCCAAATCATTGATAATGAAATATTATCCTTGAGACAACAACAATAATGCAAATAATTTCATGAGTCTTCACCTCATGCTTCCCCATGCCAATATCCTCATATTACTACTCCACCAAAACCAAACCAAGAGGAGATAAGGGTGGTAGGAGTCATGACAATAAGCTTCCCAAATTTTCTCAATCCCCTTTAAGGACCACCTATACCTTTTCAATAGTATGCAATAACTCTAACTTGGAGATATTCATGGGATAAAACCTCAAACTATGTTATGTTTGCCCTTGAAAGAGAGAGTTAACATGAGGAGATATGTATGAAGCCAATTTCAAGAGTTGTCTCAGGTTCTCCAAGTATCCCATCAATCCTCCATATTTTAGACACTCATGAGCATCAAAATACATCTCATTTTGATAAGGAAATTAAACAATGGAAGAAGGATAATCTAGTGGCTAAGGTCGATATTCCTAAGGATCCAAGATAGAAAAACACCTTAGAAGCTATAAATAAAGATAATGAAGTGAATTTCCCTCCCACCCCTTGCTCTTTTGAATAGGAAATAAATGAACTAAGGAAAGAACTTGAGAATCTAAGTGTGGGAGAAAATCTGTCAAGGATTTTTGGTAAGGTGGAAGTCCTCTAAGAATTGGATCATGTTCCAGCTACAAATGAGTTTCAAAAACAACTTAAGTAAGATACTTCAAGCTATATATTAAGAGTAAATCATGATTGGAACCTCCATTCGTCCTTTTAGATTAGAATTTAAACATGAATTAAAGTTTGATGATGTGGGGAAGCCATAATGGTAAGATGTTGAAGCTGATAAAGATGAAATACAAAAAACTTCCCTCATGGAAGATAATCATGAAAACAACCTACATGAGTCCGTTATGGAGACTGATAATATTACAAGTGAATTAGATTATCATTGGTAATAGTTTTTATCATGAGTGAGATTTAAAAATTTATTATGATAGATTTTAAAGGTGGAGTAGGACAACATATTGAGGTTTCACATGAAGATACTAATGATGTTTCAAATCTTGGATAAATCAATTTAAGTTTAGAAACACCAAGATAAGATGAGTTAGATCTTGAATGGGTTGATGAGATGTAATTATCCACTTAATATGAATATAAACAAGTTAAAATATATCAAGATCCTTGTTATGACTCTTTCAAAGAGTTGGATATGATTGATCAACATGATGATTCACAAGCAAATGATAAGAGTGATAAGGATTTCCATGTCTTTCCAATTGATCATGAAGAGGTGGCCTTTTGGCAGGACTTAGAGAATTTTTTTTTGAGTTTAGATAACCCATAAATACCCATGAGAATCTTGATGAAGTTTTTAAAAGTAAAAATATAGTAAATGATTTTTTTTAGTCTCATGAGCAGAATGAAGACACTAATCAAAACCTAATAGTTACGTGTCTAAGATAATAATTACATGAGATCATGACAAATCATCAACAGCTCATCACTAAGGTATAAATCATATTATTGATACAAGGAAGGCCTATTTAGAATGATTATGATTGGGTGTTGGACTCACCTATCCTATCTATGTACCTGAGAGTGGAACAAGAAGGTATAACTACTTCCCCAAGAATCCATGAGCATGCCCATACCCCTAGATGCAAGTGAAAATTCTCACATAGTGAGTAATGTTTGAGTGGACTCAAATAAATACATTACAATCAGACCTTATGGTGCCATAGTAACCAAACAAGTTTTCCATTTAATCTTGGAGAAAATAGTTTGATCTTAAGGTAGTTAATTTAGTGTTTTTATCTTGTTTTAATAAGTGGTCATCACAAGTTTAGTTTGTTGATTTATTTCTTTGGTGTATTTCCTTTTTTGTTCTTAGGTTTAGGTGTTATTTCTTTAGTTTTCATTATTGTGTCATGTTAGTTTGTTTTATTTTAAAGAGGTAGTCATCAAATCCATGTTATCATGTTTGAAGTCTATCATTATCATGAAAAGTCAGTGGGTTCTCTTGACTAACAAGCTATTCAACCCCTATGATTCACTAAAAATGTTGGTAATTTGACCTCCCGAGGCCAAATGGAAATCCTTATAAGTAAATTTTTTCATGACAACCATCCTAACCTACTCATGGTGTTTTCTTGCATGATCATGTCCTTATTGATCCTTTTTGGAACCTTTATAACACTCTTAGAAGTGTCATTGTGTGTTCTAGATCATCTATGTGAATCTATTATGTTATGGATGACTTGAGTCTATTTAATGAGGAGATAGTGGTTATAGTTATCTTATAGTGAGTGAGGAGAGTTTTAAGGTGTCTAGGAGGTCTAGTGAGTGGTTTTGCACTTGTTTGATAGGTTTAAGTATCTTTTGACAAAATTAAGGTAATTTGGAGAAAATGAGGTTTCTAATTCTTATAGTTTTAGACTAGTTTAAGAATTTTCAAGAAGGAGAAACCTTTCAAATGGAATGTAAGAGTGTTTAAACATTTTTTATGTAAAAATATGAATATTAATAGTGTGTTCAAGGTCATTTTTCCTAATATACTCATCCAAGCCCAATCAACACTTCAACTCACCTTTAGAAGCCATCAAATACCCCTCAACTCACCTCATATGAGTCAATATGAGTTGTAAAACCTTAGAAAGGGGGAATTTTTTGATTAAATTTAATTATAAGGTATTTAAAATATCCCTTTATTATCATATGGTCACGAGTCATGTGTTTCATATCTTAAAAACTCTATTTTGAGATGCATTTTCACTTTCCACCCACTAAGTTAACCCTACATGTGCCAAAATGTTTATATCCCACTTAACCATAGAATAAATACTATTTTAAAATGTTATTTAACTAATTTTATCTCTCTCTTAATCCTTTAATGGTGGGTTAAAGCTTCAAATCTAAAGAAAATGCAAGGAGACTATTTTTCATGTATTTTCTATAGGTAGTACAAACTTGTATAATCAGTCTATAGATAAGATATTTATAGATTGTAGGTGGGGTAATGGTAGGTGTTTTAGATAATATTAATGGTATGAATATTTAAAATAATATAATAACCAACCTTCTCTCTCCATGGAGATTCTTTGTAGGCTAAAATAACCCTTCAGGTTTGTGGATAGTATGGGCATGAGAGAGAATATCAAGATATGATCTCTTGGGTAGAGGAAGGGGGTATCTTAACCTCAAAATCCATGTATTTTTTTGGTATTTTAATATTATATAATTTATTAACAATAAATATCATCTTGGACACTGCAATGAACTTGTTCATCTATGCAGGGAGTTGAAATGGTAACAATTTTGATGAATATTTGAAGTTTTTCTCAAAACCAATGATTTTCATGTCTTCTTAAGATATTAATAACTCATATACATCACCATAAAAAAGTGTTTCACATGTGTGATAGTTTGGAAGCAATAAAATCTCTAAGGTTTCCTCTATTTATATACTACAGTTTATTTTTTTAGGTTGCAGGAACTTTTAGTGCATGTGTATAGAAGTATTGACTTTTTTTATTGTATTATGAGTTAATTAAAGAATTTAAAACATCATATACCTCATAAATTACTCAAAAAATCCATGATCAGGATAATCAACCCCTTAATCCCTATTTTATTATGATTATCTTCGATGATGTGGCCTTCTTTGCAAGGCGGAGTCAAAGTGACTACAAAAGATATTTTGGTGGTGTTTGTGATATACACATCTCTTTAATTCACCCCATAATATATTATTACATATTATTAATTATAATATATAATATCCATCTCCACCATCAACTCAATGTGCAAAGATAGGACTCACTCAGTCATTACAAACCTCTCAAGTAGACTGTACATATAGGGAAATCAATGTTGGAATGGGATATAGAGGTGTGAAGATTAAAAAAAGAATAAAACGAGGTATAAAAGATATTAAAGATGATATAAAAAGTTTAATAGAGTTCAATTCCTTAAACTCAGTCCAAAGAGGTTAACACAGTTAAATAAGCCCTCATCCATCACCAATAGGCTTAAGATATAGACTAGTCACATGAGATGTTGATAGAGCCTTAGAGATATTGAAAAGTATTGAAGGCTATTGTGACATATAAAGAGGCATAGGGGAGATAGGTTTCATATGGTTCAATATAGATAAACCATTTATCTATAGTCCATTGTGAAAGACACATCTCTCATAATCATATCATGCCTACTATGTAGGCTAAGAAAATTAGGTTACCATAATTGGGTTGAGACTTTAAAGGCATTAAGAGGACCTAAGGAGTAATATAAACCTATGAATAAGGATGTAAATGGAATTCAGGCGGCTAGGATCAAAATCATTTCAACTCTTACCAATAGAATGACTCAATCTAGATTTTAAAGAAGAATTGGTTATGATTTTAGGGTTAGAAGGGCCTAATAGATCATAGGGTTTTGAAGAAATTTAAGTAGGTTTAAAGGAGATAAAAATATCATTAAAAGGGTCATTAATTACTAATTTCATTCAATAGACCAATGAACATCAACTCCCCCAAATGAGATACCCTCAAAATTAGTAGACCCAATAGGGTCACCTACAGGTCTGACTATAAAGGGAAGGGGAAGCTGAGCTAAAAGACCCATCATAAAATTTTTGAAGGATTTTTAAGATATTAATACATATAAAGAGATAATGTCTTTTGCCTCACAAGGTCATCATCATTTTAAGTCCCAAGAGAGAAGTCTTTGTTAAGGTGTGGAGCTAAAAGCTTCAACTATTTGCACACACATGAAGAGGATGTTGAAGAGCTAGAGCCACCGGCATCGGCAGTATGACTGACGTCGGTCAGATGCAGTGGAGAAGGAGACCGGTGACGGCAGAGAGTCAATTGACGTCGGCAGCACCAGACAAGCAGGGACCGGCGTCGATCGCCTGTGCGATCCAGAACTGCTGTTTACGAACAGTCAGTTAGTTAAACCGAGTGTTTGCATGCTAAGTGGCTATTTTAAGTCACGAGTTGTGTGTCTAATTTTAGTAGTTAGATGTCTATTTTTATAACCATGGGATTCTATTTAAAGACCCATGAGGCATGTATTGTAATCATCATATTGATCAAGTAAGAGCATTGAAGCAAGCAAGGTCAAGGAGATCTACAGGTGTAAGGTCAAGGAGATCAGTTGAAGCATTCAAGGAGGGATTGTAACTCATGTTATAGAGTTGGTTTTGTGTTGAGCAAGAGAGAGAGGGAAGAAGGTCTTGAGGTGTGGCAAGTCTTTGAGGTGGAGGAAGAAGTGGCATCTTCCTTATTTGTATTTTCTTCTAGTATTATCTAATACAATACAAGAGTGTGTATTGTCTCTCAAATTCTTTGTTGTCTCATGTTTCTAGTTTCTTAATCATTCTAGTATATTTCCATGTTTAATTTCTCATATAAGTAATCAATTATGCTACCGTTGGATAAGGGGCCTCCTAACAGTTGGTATCAGAGCTACGATTTACAGGAAGCAGGTTATTGTTTTTGATTACAGGTCATTCACAGGGTTTTCTGATTGAGTGGGAGTTCAGCAATGGCAGAAGAAAGTAAGCTATAAATGGAGAAGTTTAATGGCAAGAATTATCAACACTAGAGGATGCAGATTGAGGACTATCTGTATCAGAAGGATCTGTACTTACCGTTGGGTGGGGTTGCATGCAAACCCACAGATATGAAGGATGAAGAATGGAGCGTTCTTGATCAGAAGGCTCTTGGTTCCATAAGGTTGAGCCTTGCATCATCTGTGATTTCTAGCTTATCACAGTGCAAAACAATGGAAGAGTTGATAAAGTCCTTGGCAAATTTATACGAAAAGCCCTCAGCTTCTAATAAGGTATACCTTATGAAGCAGCTATTTACTTTGCAAATGCAGGAAGGTGGTTTGGTACATACTCATCTCAGTGATTTCCATGGTTTGGTAAACCAATTAGCTTTAGTCAACATTGTTTTTGATGATGAGGTAAAGGCTCTCTTGATTTTATGTTCTTTGCGTAAAAGTTGGGACGATATGGTTATGGCAGTAAGTAACTCTGCATCTGCTTCTAAAATCTTAAAAGTTGATGATGTTGTGAGTGTGATCTTGAATGAATAAATACGCAGGAGAAGCACAGGTGAATCATCAGGGAACGCTCTAAGTGTGGAAAGTAGAGGAAGGCAAAAGGAGAAGATTGAGCAAGGGAAATCAAGGTCGGGAAGGAGATTCGAGTCCAAAGGTATTACCTGCTAGTTTTGTGGAAAGAAAGGACATACAAAGGAGTGTTGGTTGAGAGATAAAGAGAATCAACATGCAGGTATTGAAGAAGCAAAGGATGTAAATATTGTGGTACAGGATGCTCTCATACTTTCTTTGGATAGTCACGTAGGATCATGGATTTTAGATTCTGGTTCATCTTTTCATGCATTCCCAAATAGAGATTTGTTTCATGAGTATGAACAGGGAGACTTTGGAGTGCTCTATTTAGGGGATGGTATGCCTTGTCAGATAGTTGGCAAAGGGAAAGTGCAGCTGAGATTGTAGATTGACAACACATGGGTGTTGAAGGAGGTCATGCATGTTCCAATTCTGAAGCAGAGTTTGATTTATGTAGGAAGGTTGGGGGATGAGGGATGCACAATAACCCTCACAGCGGATTCTTGGAAGGTTACCAAGGGAGCACTTGTTTTGGCAAGAGGTAAGAAAGTAGGTACTCTTTATCTATCTACTTGTATTACTGATTCTACTTCTGGTACAGATTTGAAGATGTGGTCTAATAGGTAGGGTCACATGAATAAGAAGGGAATGGAAGTTCTTGGTTCAAAAGGTATGTGTTCAAATTCAGAAGGCATAGATAGAATTCATTGCAGGAAAAGGAAATTTGAGGCTTTTGACAAGAACAGGGATGTCTTGGTGTTTTTGGAGGAGATGAAGGCCAGAGAACAGTTACAGGCACTAAATAAATTTGAGCAGGGCAACATGGATAGAGATTTGATCCAAGAAGAGCTTGCGGATGAAGAATTCATCACTCACGGGAACACACAGGCACTGATGTCAGTTACTTGGAACCGACGTCGGTCAGTCAGACACTGACATCGGTCTTGTGCAGACTAGTAGGGTCAATAGGTTGGGTAAGAGAAGTCCGACGTCGGTCATCAGGACCGACGTGGGCAAGGGGGGACACCGGTGTAAGCCAAGGGTAACGACGTCGGTAGTCAGGGTCAGTGCAGGGAACTGACATCGGTCAGGAGCAGATTGGGAGTTGGCCGAGATCGGTCACTAGAATGGATGATGGGTGGACAATTAGTTTTCAAGGAGTCTCAAACACCCATACAGAGGTTAGAAAAGGTATGTGAACCTCATATTCGTTGTTCACCTTCTTTATATTGCTTACTGTTAGTCATGAACTAGGAAGATGGTGGAAGCAATGCAGGTAGAATCCAGAAATAGTGGGAGCTTGACATGGATGAGGAGTGTGAGTCCTTGGAGTAGAGCCAAACAAGTATTTGTTGGTGGAGTTGTCAGCTGGATATAGGGATGGATTCCCGTTTTAGAGAAGAGAGTGGATGGACATCTGAGATAGAAGGCTATGGTATATGGTCTTGAGTTAGCTGCAGGGCAATGGAGGTTTGACCATTGTTTTTTATCTTTACCAAGTTGGATAATATTAGCTACATTATCCTATTACTGTATTGTGTTACTTTCTACAGGGTTGCATATACAGGGAGTTTTCTGAGCTAAGGGTAAAGTTGGTTCAGAAGTATGTCATGAAGAATTGGGAGTAGCAAAATTCTTGTGGCATAGGTGAAGGTATAACATCACAGGTTTACATGGTGGTTGGTCTTCAAGGGTGATTTTGAAGAGGAATACAGAGCCAAAGGAACAAAATAGATGGTGTAAAAGTACAGGTACAAGTTGCAGCTGTTTATCTCCAAGTGGGAGATTGTTAAGGTGTGGAGCTAAAAGCTTCAACTGTTTGCACACACATGAAGAGGATGCTGAAGAACCAGAGCCACCGGCGTCGGTAGTATGACCGATGTCAGTCAGATGTAGTGGAGAAGGAGACTGGCGACGACAGAGAGTCGACTAACGTCGGTAGCACCAGACAAGCAGGGACCGGCATCGATCGCCTGTGCAGTCTAGAACTGCTGTTTATGAACAGTCAGTTAGTTAAACCAAGTGTTTGCATGCTAAGTGGCTATTTTAAGTCGCAAGTTGTGCGTCTAATTTTAGTAGTTAGATGTATATTTTTGTAACCATGGGATTATATTTAAAGACCCATGAGGCATGTATTGTAATCATCATATTGATCAAGTAAGAGCATTGAAGCAAGCAAGGTCAAGGAGATCTACAGGTATAAGGTCAAGGAGATCAGCTGAAGCATTCAAGGAGGGATTGTAACTCAGGTTATAGAGTTGGTTTTGTGTTGAGAAAGAGAGAGAGGGAAGAAGGTCTTGAGGTGTGGCAAGCCTTTGAGGTGGAGGAAGAAGTGGCATCTTCCTTATTTGTATTTTCTTCTAGTATTATCTAATACAAGATTGTGTATTGTCTCTCAAATTCTTTGCTGTCTCATGTTTCTAGTTTCTTAATCATTCTGGTATATTTCCGTGTTTAATTGCTCATATAAGTAATCAATTATGCTACCGTTGGATAAGGGGCCTCCTAACAGTCTTTTACATATATAATACAATCATAATCTAATATCACTACCTATAATAGACACTTACAGGAAGGTCCTAAGAGGGAAAGTGAACATTCAACTTTGAAAAGAAATGAATATTGGATAATTGTAAATAGGGGCATAGTTTTTTTATGAATTAATATTATTATTCTTATAGAATTATCCTTATTCTATCAGGCAGTGAAAACATAATGACTTGAAAACTCCTTTTAGGCCTAATTAGGCCTAAACATGCCTATGTATGCTAGATATCAGGTTATGCATGATGATTGAGATAATTTTAAATTTGATAAAACCTAAAAAAGTGTTTAAATAAGACATGTTAATAGCCTCAAGTGTAAGTATCCTAGACTCAAAACTAAGCCTAATAGGCCTAATCTAGTATGCATAGGCCTACATCAAATTGAAGACATCTACCTCTACAGTGATACATCGGATTGAAACCTATGAGGGAAGATATATATAAAATGATTTAAAGTTATAAAAACCTCTAATTTATACAAGATAATACTAAACTCAAGCCTAAAGGTTGTATAGCCCTAACTATGCATAAACCCTAAGCTTGACTATGTGTTGTATGCAAGAAGAGAACTAAATAGAGGCTTCAACCTGAGAATATTTCTAGACTTGAAGATATAATTTAGGTTTTATAACTCCATCCAATCTACATTTTATAAATAATGAAGCCTACTCAGACCCCAAACTCCATATTACTCAGACTAATTGTAAATAATGACCTACATCTAGTTACTTAAGAAAGAGGAGCAAAGTCAGAGTTTAAGTAATTGAATGCAACTAAAAAAGGTTGGAAATACATGGGAAATAATATTTTGTGATGATATTTAACCCATAAATCCATATAAAAACCATATAAACCCCTAACACTCAATTTAGACCTACTTGGCCTAAATGCCACTTTCAAAGTCTTAAACTCCACCATCACCTTTGAGGCACACTTAGATCTTCCTAAGAAAATTTTACATCATGAATATTTGTGGGGGAATGGTACATGTATTAAAAGGTTGTTTGAGGTAGGGTAATATAATAAGAAGGTCAATTTAAGTCTTCAATTACCTCTTTGAGTCACACAGCCTAGACAGTCACTTTGAGCCATCATTTCAAGTGATTGTATATCCCATCACAAGAGGAATCAAGTAAAATTATATTATTAGGAATTAGGCATCCCAAGACACTTAATATCCATGATAGAGATATTTTATTTTAGGAGCTTAGGTTTATGAATAATGGTTAAGACTATAAGTAGGTCTAGATTACTTATAAAAGACTACAAGCCTACCAACTTACATTCATATCTTATCACACCTTTTTAATGACAACTCAAGATATTCAAGAAGGTTGAATGGGTCAATGGAATTAATATCCATAACAAGAATTTTTGGTTTAGAGTTCCATACTTGATAAACCATCATTAAGATGGTGCACCTCCAAAACCCTCATTAAACCTTAATACATACTAGACCTAAGAAAAATAGATATTTTGGTAACCAAATGCTCATGAATAAAAATAAAATCACCTTAAACATCTATATCACTTAGTAGAAACCCTTCCCATGGTATTGTGTTGTACAAACACTATACAAAATTGTTAGAAAAGTGTTTTTTTTAAAGGTTTTGAGAGATTTATAGGGTAAAAAAACTATTTTGAAATATGTCAATCATTGGATGGGAAGATTTAGCATGTGTTTCATCTTATCAATTAATTATATTCCCAAAAATATTCATATAAATTCCTCTGTAAGACTCTTCTAAATAGCCAGTCTATAAAAATAGAGGAGAAGGTGACCTAGTCACCTAATTTGGCAAGTTTACAAGTGTGAGCTGATCAATAGGACCTATATCATGGTATGTAACTTTTTTTCAAACCTAAACATCAATTATAAATAGGTTATATAGGTTTCATATATAATTTTATGGCTATAAAACACTAATAGTTAGGTAACTAGGCTTAATAGACCTAATGGACCTGCTTGGTCAATAAGAAAGTTGAAAGTTGGCATAGAGGTCAGATGAAGTGAGTTATTAAAGAGATATTAAACCATTTAATTTATCCTTAATTTGAAATAAATTCACTTTCAATGGTCATAATATAGGAATAAGTTAGTTTCTTGACTTGGTCAATATGCTCAAAAGGAGGATGGGATGTTGTATGATTTATCATGGCTTAATTGCATCTCATTCAAGTTGTAAATACAAATAACATGAGGTATTTTACCAAAAAAGGGAATATTCATGCCTTGATAGAGTTTTAAAAATACAACTAGATTCTCACCACCTCATCTCAATTCCCAATAGCCCATTAAATACTGTCAATCAAGAGACCAATGCATAAAATGTTCATGACATGACTATTTGTAACTTATGTAACTATTGTATGAGTTATTGATAGTAATTTATGACCCCTAGTTCTCATATCCATGCCATTTTACCTATTATTTTCTTTCCTTTTTTCTATATATTCAAGCCTTATGGCCTTGATTTGTATCCCTCACCTAAGTATGAGGAAACTTCACACGGTTTTTAACTTGATAAACCTCTTAGACTAATAAATAAACTGTTTCATCTTATCCATTATTTGTTAAAAGTGTGTATATGTTTGTTCTAATGTGATAAGTGGTATAAATCATCCCTTATCATGTCCTTGTCACACCTTTATGCTGATAATTTATCTTTATGCAGGTTGTATAAAGTGTCAAAGTTTGATGATCATGTTTGGAGTGTAATTTGGTTGAAAGTGCCTCAAGATAAGCCTATCTCCCTTCAAATCTAAGTTATATTCACTAATCAAGACCTTCATATGAAATATTTTTTCTTAATACTTATTTTAGATAATGCTTTAGCTCATTTTTGGTTCACTAGTATTGTTAAGAGTCCCAATTGAGTGGATGAATGTTTACATTCGTGCATCACCATCCCTTAGAGTAGATTTATTTTATGTAATTTATTTCCATTTTCACCCCAATATTAATATTTATTATTTAACTTATCCACATGTGATATACTAATGGATATATCTTGATAATCTAGAGGTTTAGTCTAGTTATAAAGTCTCCCACAGCCTTTAAGCCATTCCCATGTTAGTCTAGGTTTGAAGTAAAATTAAACACTCTCCTTTAAAGGGTGAAACTTGGGTTTATAAAATTACCCAAAGATTACTTCTCAGAAATTAGAGGTCTGATACAAGGTTATCCCCTATCACCATATATATTTATTATTCTCACTGAAATGTTGGGTAGACATATACAAGTTATAAAAACACAAGGTCTCATAAGTGGGATCAGAGTGGCCCATAACATTAGTTTAGTTAATATTGAATAATTTTTTGATGACACATTATTAATTTGGGAAGAATTAGTTACTTAATCCATAATTTTCAAATAAATCCTTATTTACAATGAAAACATATCTAATCAATGCATCAATTTCTCTATAATCTCAATCTTCATAAAAGTGGAAGTGAGTCCTCAATAGAAGTTAACCTTTATAATTGGTCACAAGATAAGAAATTTTACTTCCACACACTTTTAAGGATACCCCTATTTACATGGAAATTGAAGGTTAAATATTAGAATCCCCTTATTAAAAAAAATTAAAATAAATTAGTCAGATGGAAAGGTAATCTACTTTCCCAAGCAAGTAAGCTATAAATGCTTAAAATATATCCAAAGATTTAAATCTATTTTATCTCCATTTTCAAGTTTCCAAGTTAAATAAATAAAAAAATTGAGTAGATATACTACAACTTATTATGGAAAGGATTAGAGGTAAAATTTAGATTCCCACTTTTACAATGGGATAAAGCATGACTCCCTGAGTCTAATGGAGGATTGGGTCTCATAAAGTTAAAAAGTATGGTAAAACCCCTTCTTAAAAAAATGGGATAGAAAATCCTAAAATAAGATAAATAACAGAGCTATATTATTAAGGCAAAATATTTGGAAGGGAATAATTAAGATAGTCTCTTCTACGAGGAAGGTCTACTAGATGGGTAATTTTTGTGGAAGGCCATCTCTTGCAGAAAAATAATTATTCAAAAAGGATGTAGATGGAAGATTGGTAATGGGGACATAATGAATTTATGGGATGATCCTTTCATTTTCCCAATCCCCTTATGGAATCAAGATTCATGGAGAAATATAATATATTCATTCAAAACCTCTTGGGCGATAAAGTTAATAACTATTGGTTACTAGAAAAAAAGATTCATAAATGGAAACATCTCTAAATAGATTCATTTAATGAGTAATCCAAAGCTTTGTTTAAGATAAACCTCCAACTTTAGCATATTTATATCCCTTGTCTTCCAGATGAGGAAATTATAATATGGCTAGATGAAGAGAGTAGATATTTCTCAGTGAAATCATGACATATGGTGGATTTAGAACTTGGAAAATAATGGGATGTTTGGCATACCTTTTAGATTAGGCATTTAATTCCTAATATCAACATATTATACTAGTTGGTGGCATAAAATAAAATACTCACCACTAATAGTTTGGTCAAGTAGGGAATAGACATCCCCAATCATTATGCTCTCTATCAATCTTTTAAAGATTATACTAATAATCTATTCTTGGAATGCACCTTTAGCTCTTTTATCCTTGATATTTTACTTCAATGCTTCCTTATTTCCTATGTGCATCCTATTTCTCTTTAGGATCTAGTCACTCAATGGAAACCACCCTTGGTCTACCTTCCATATCTTTTTTGTGGAATCTTGTTCTACCACATTTCCTCTAGGTCATATAGTAAGTGATAAATGATCATATTTTAACTGAAAAAAATAGTTTATGGGCTCTATTTTTTAGTATTTGTGTTCTTTAATCTCATATAACTAGAATTATTTTCATCCTAAGGACAAGGCCAACTACTCTTCTGTTATGTCTTCAATTTTTTACTATTGTAACCTCTCCCAAATTTTATAAATTATTAACTCTCTATCATTGAGATGCTCAACCAAGTGGTCATGACCCCTAAGTGGGTGGATGAAACTCAACTTTATGGAGCTTATAAAAGAAACCCAAGTAATGTAGGGGGAAGTGTTATTATGGACCATGATGGGAAAGTGATCACTGCTTGTGTTAGACCTTTGGGACACCAAACTAACCATGTTGCTAAAGTTATGGAATCCCTTTAGGGAATTCAAATTACTGCCATTTCATGATTTCCTAAGTTGTTAATTGAGGGTGAATCTCTCAATATCCTAAACACTTTATTGGATAAAATAACCCCCTCTCACACCATTATGTCCATAATTGATGATGCCCATTTTCTTATTTTCACCTATGTTGAGTATTTTATCATCCATGTCTACCATGAAGGTAGCACTACAACTAATTTCATAGACAATTAAGGGGTTGGAATTGATAGGATGGACACAAGGGATGGTGTTAACTCCATCCTAACCCAACTTTTAAATATCATTAACAATGATGGTGTGGACTAGTCCAAATTGTCTCTTAAGCTGATCACACATGAGAAATTTGATTTTGAGCATGTGGAGTGTCTTCCCCCTATAATATTATCATTTGAGTATAAAATAATATAGATATTTCATTAAAAAAATTAATAACCTACTTCAAGCTTGACAGTTGTAGGCTAATTCTAGAATTTCCCCTAATACTATTCATAAAAGGAGAAAAAAATTTCAAACTCAAATGGGGGTGACTAAGACTTCTTGGAACCTATTTCATGTGGTAAAGTTTAGGGGAACAATAATTTTTTGGAGAAACTTTTTAAAGTGGGCCTCACTGAATTTATACAAAGGATTCAGAGACACAACAAGGAACTTTCAAAAGATTTTATTCTTGCATAAAATAAATAGACAGTTAGAATGAGGGGTGTGAAAATTGTAGTGACTGAAGAAAGTATTGGAGAAATTACTAGGATGTCTTGTGAAGGGGATAAAGCTGTCAAAGATAAGAGCCATAAATTGGATCTGATGTAGAATTGTTTTCAAATGGACATGATGCTAAAAACAGATAAATAACACTTTCTATAATAGGATCTCCCTTGACATTAGCTGAAGATCTATCTATAAATAATGAAATATTTGATGATTTAAGGTAAGTATACACTATTTTTTACACCATTTTTTGCTTTTTAATCATTTTTTTACATATAAGATCAATTTTTCATTATACCTTTTAAAGTCCTTAAAATTCATAGCCTTATACTATCAGGTCAATGATAATAATGAAATCATCCACCATGGCCTCATTTTTTTGCTTGTTTAATATGGTGAAACCATGTGTGGGAAGCATATACCCCTAGTTTAAGATTCCTAAATTGAAGACACCCTTGATAATGACATCCCTATTAAAAATACCTTGACTGACAACCCTTTTGAGGATGAATCCAGTCTGCCATAAAAATAGGAAGGGTCCCCTACCCATACCTTCCCCAAACCATTCTCCCATTTTTTTATCCCAATAAATTATCCCTTAAACTTACCTAATATTTTTTCCCATACCTATACAATTAAAAATCTTAGAACTATTGCTAAATTATAGAAAAAGGATGATGGAACTAGGATCTTATAAACTAGTAGATTGGAAAATATGAACACCGAATGTAGTAAGAAACTAGGTATATTCCTGGATAAACTAGAGTTTATGGGGGACATGGCCTCCATCATAAAATATTATAATGAACTAAAATTTGAAACTATTAAGCTTAAGAAGGAATTACACAAGGAAAAGGAAAAGAGAGCCCCTCTACCAGAGAAAGAAAGTAATGCTAGGTCAGGGTAGGAACATACTAAAGACACTCAACCCTCTCCAAAACCAAAAAGGAAAATTAGAATCCCTAGGATGAAGTACAAACGTGATATCCTAGAATAACCTTCCAAATGAATTTGAGTCAAAACTAATGAAGAATTATTGTTGGTGAAGATTAAGGAAACAAAACAAGTTGATTCACTAGAGAAATATCTTTCTGAGGAGGTCTAAGTTTCTATCTAGGGTTATTTATGTTTTTCTATTTTATCTTAGTTTATTTTCCTATTGGTTTGCATTGATTTAGATAAATGACTTGTATTTTACATCTTGTGGGGCTTTGTTCTTTTAGTTTGGGTCTTTACTTATTCTAAAATTATGGTTTTTGGAGCCTTGTAAAACCAACTTTATTTTACCTATCAAATTAAGAAATGACACATTTTGAAGTCTTTTATGGTAAAAATTATAGAACTCCCATCAGCTAGAATGGTTTTGAGAATTGACTAGTTATAGGTCTAGAGACTTTACAAGAGTATGATGAATAAATGGCTTTGATATCTAAAAGGTTTAAAGTTTCCTCTGATATTAAAAAGAGATATGTTTATCTAAAAAGGTAACCAAGATAGTTTGAATTAATTAACAATGTATTTATAGAGTGATACCTCATAAATATTCCATAAATTTTGGAAAAGAATCTAAACCAGATCCATGCTTTGTTAGTACATTTGATATTGTGGAAAATATCATCCATATTTCCTACCACCTAACTCTTTCTCATATTTATAAAATTCATGATGTGTTTCATGTGGATTTATTGAGGAAATATTTTTCTCATCTATTTCATTTTTTAGATCAAAAATCTTTAGATGGTAGAAGATGATATAATTCAAATGGACCCAAATAAAATCTTGTCCCATTGTAACATCAACTTATGAAATAGAAACATTCAGTAGGTGTTGGTATAATGGGATCAACGAAGTGAGAAGAGTGCCACTTGGGAAGATGAAAATATTTTTAAATATTTAGGTAGCATTATCCTCACCTTTTTACCCTAGGATGATGCTTCATTTTAGGGGGAGTGGATGTCATATCCCACTTGAGAAGAATTTGAATAATTTTCCTATTATTATGTTCTTTTAGACATTTAGTTATTATGATACATAACATATGATATGCTTTGTATTTTATTTATGAGCTTATATTTGGTATTTCATTTCATGTTATAGTTGGGTATATTTCATTCAATAATTTATTTTATGATGATTATACAAATATAGTACTATGGATGTCATTAATATTGTAGGTAATATCCAGATGATTAAGATAGGTTTGGAACTAGAAGACTTCACCAAACTATCATATCAATGTTATATAGCTAAATAAGCATAATAAAAGTAAATATATCAATTCAAATATCCACCATTCCCTTAAGTGATGTCTTGTATTGTGTTAACTAGTAATATGTGTAATTATATGTATAAAGGTCATCATTGGCTTATAACCAATTGTATTTTCTACATTTACATGAATGTTTAATTATAAAACACAATCCTACAATCTTTGCCAAGGTTTTTAAGCTTGCATTAATTGTATATATAAAATTAAAAACATTGATAATATTTTGGTATGTTTTAATTATGGGTTTAAATATTTAAAATTATTAAATAATTGGTGGTGAAAGGGTTTAATTCTTATGTTGTGGCATGTTCCTTGTTTGTAAAAAGTTATTTTGACACATGGAGGGGTTATGAGCTTGTCATGACATTGACCTTAGTCTTGAGGTATAATCATTTGATTTAGGTTTTTTTTAATAACATATAATTTGGCTATGATTTTGGACTATAAATCCATTTGTTGACTTCAAAGGATGAGTAAAGAGAGTATGGATAAAAGTTAGGGTTTCTAGTCTGCATTTTGGCTATAAACATGATGGTAGTGGAAACTATTTTTAGAATCGATAAATATGGATGCATTATTGTTTTTAGTCATGGATGTAGGATCATGTGGAAATATATTTATAAGTTTTGGACTCTACCCAATCATGTGTGGATAATAATACAGTGGTGTGGAAGAAGAAAAGTAACATAAAATAAGGGGATTTTGAAAGTAAGTTGTTTGCTTGTTCATTTCTATGAATTATTAGCTACTATTGTTTTATTATTAAGGAAACTATAGGCACCATGTGGGTTACATTGAGGTTCCTCACTCTCCCTAAAACTAACCCATTTTACTTATCAATTTTATTAGGATACTAAAGTTATTATTGCATTTTTACTAGATCAAGGTTGATTTTTATATGTGAGTTTTCTATATAACCCTAGTGGGTAAGATTTTCCTTGCTTCATCTTTTCTGTAGATGATGTATAGATGAAATGAAAGCTGTAAATATATCCATGAATTATTTTTATATTTATTTGGCATGATGTCTTGTGTAATATTGTTTTTATGGTATGTGTGTTACCTAGTTCTTGTGATGTTTTGATTAAACCTTTTAGGGTTTTACAAGTGTATTTCCTATGTTTGGTTAAAGGTATAAGATGCCTAAATCAGTAAAATAAATATATAAAAATTAAGTAATAATTTATTATGAACTTTGAATTTTATTGAATTTATATAAATAGAAAGAAATAGGGATAAATAGATACTTATCTAAAACTAATTATTGTAGATGATGTGGGTTCTAAAATTTGAGATATGGGTAGTAGTCTATGTCATCAATAGGATTATGATATTCATTTATTCACAAGATAGTACCACCCAATTTGGATAATAGCACCATCAATGTGGCACTAATCTCCCTTTATAGGATTGTTCTTATTTTAGAGGAGCACTTATGCCTGTGTTTGCATTTTTTCATTCTTGCATGACCAAAACTTGTAGCTCTGTATTGTACATAGGAAACTTGATTTAAGGTGTAAACCCTAATATTTTTTCAATCATGACATGAACAATAATTTTGTGTGTGTTATTTGGATGGAGTGGATATCCTCAACACCCCACTATGTAGAGATTTTCCTAAATACTAATAATTTGAGGAGGGATCTAGTCTGATGTAGTTCTCCAACATAGTGCTTGATGTATGTGAAAATTAATGCTAGAATGAGAGTGGCCTAAGATGCCTTGAATGTGGTTGAGATTTGAAATTCTTGAAAACTAGACTTAGGGTTGTTATATATGGTAGTATGTATAAAGTAGGGTAGAATAGGGATCAAATACCTTGATTTTACATAACTTTTTATTTGGTTTAAATAGCTTTTGTATCTATTTTACATCTAGTCAATAGAGGTGGATTAGACTTATATTTATAGGGTTATGTTAATTATGTGGATAAAATAATAAGCTTAGGCCAACCTTAGTAGGGGAACATGTTTGAAAAAATATTCATTGGGAAGAGCTAGGAATAAGGACAATAGTGCTTAGTTGGGAAAACTAGTGCCATGTGGCTATAGTGTTCCAAATGTGGTGTTAATGTCCTCTTTGTAGACTGATAAGTAATATAGATTGGGGTTTGAGATGACATTTTTAGGATTGTGTTATGACTGTATGTAGTGACTATAGTCTACTAAATGACTAGAAATGTAAGTTTAAATCTCAAGGATAGGTCTATTAATAGCCTAGGGATATGTTAACTTATGCAACACTCTTAGAATCCAATTACCTCTTTTAAGTGATTACATTTTACCCCCTTTATGTTACTAATACAAAAAATAAAAATGAAAAGTATAAAAGAAAAAATAAGTGTACCTAGACTTACCTTGGAAGTAAATCATATGGAGTTGAGTTTGAATGTGTGAATATGGGTCTGCATATGTAAAACTTCATCTAAATCAATTTAATGTAATGAAGTATGAAAAAATTAGTCCTTATGCAAGAGATGATCAAAATTAAAAGAATATGATAAAATGAAATAATTGAGTAAAGTTGAGTAAAGAGAGAGGAAAGGAACAAATACACCTCATTGGATACATGAACCAATGCATGAATGTGGTGATAACTTGTGTGTGTGAGTGTGCATAGTGATCATATAATTGAATATATTGAATTGAGATAATAGTTTTCTCAATCCTCATATGGGTGGCTCAAGAACTAAATCTATTTTGTATTCCATCATTACCCACCCCTACTTGGTGGATCTTGGTCTTTATGAATAACTTGGATAAGACTATAAGTGTGTCTTACCCTCTTATGTAGGTGGATCAAGAACTCAATTATGTAATTAATCCATAATTCCCCCTATGTGAATTATATAAATTTGTAACTTAACTACATAAAGTGCTAAAATTATTTAATTGAGTAAATATAACTATGTATTCAATTCTATGGCCACTCAGGTATAATAAGTGGATCTGGGCAGTTCAAGAATGCCAACCACTATAGATGGAGTAAGGCATGGATATGGTGACAACATGGGATGTGATAGAAATTGTATACATTATAGAGAATGACATGAAGCTTTCCATTCCATTTGATCAACCTATCTGAAGATAAGTATATGGAAACTATGTGTTGTGCACATGCCTCTAATCTAGTATTTGAGTAGACTAAATTTGAATCACATATGTAATAGTTGAACCAATATAACTAATTTGAATATATAAGTGATAATGGCATGAATGATGCCCCAAAATCTAAGAAATTGATATGAATTCTAACTAAAATGAAAGAATCTAAGCTAAATATAAACATAACTACCAAAATTATGACTATATCTATGCAAATCTATATTTTATCGAGTGTACTTATCAAAATGATCTAGATTATCTTAAAGCTGGGGATAATAGACAATAGTGCCCTTTAGTGGATAGTAGTACCTTTTGGTTCTAGTGTTCCAATCCGGGCACTAATGACTGATTGGTTAACTTTTTTTTTATATAAACTAAATTTTGAGCCTTTATTCTATTTTATGTCTACCCTGAGTCTTATATCTAAAACTAAGCCTATGTGCTGAAATTTATCTATGAAAAGCAATGTAGGAGCCTAATCTCTATGACAAACCTCTATGAATTTACCCTCTTTTGAGGGTAGAAGTGAAACCTGTGTAAGAACTACCCTTTAAATAAGTATCTCCACAAAATGTGTTATCTAAAGTATGTGCATGATATTCCAATATAATATAAAACATAACATCAAATTGTAAATGTATCTGAGCATAAGTGTGAAATATAAGATGTATGTTATAATATAACATTATAAAAGGGTGTCAAGATAGATGGAAGAAATGTATATAACAATAAATCTTAGTAACTACCTTTGGGGATGGGGCATGATGTCCATAAAGGATCCTAAGTAGAAAGGGTAGATGAATGAGGACCCTCATGGCATCAAAAATTGGTGTGTGTGTAACAAAAAAATAAAATTGTCATGGTGTTTAAGAATATAAAGAAACAAACATGAAAACACATAAGGCATTAAATATATAGGTAAATGGTCCATAATACAAGTGACATGGGCACATGTCACTAAATCTAAAAATGAAGACATATAAGGATGTGTTAAAATGTCCACATACGTAAATACTAAGAAAATTGGTATAGAGCCATAGAGAAGGGCATTTTTAAATGTAATCATATAAAATCTTGAAATAAAACACATAAGGTACATGGGGACATGCCCAAGGCATAAAAATAAAGAATTTGTGTAGAATCTAAAGAACAATGGCATATTCTAATGCCCTAAAACTAGAAGAAACATAGGAAACACAATCAAGTCTAATCTAGGAACTAGAAATGAAAGCATGTATAACTTTGTAATATAAATCTATATATATGATAGGATGCATATATACTAAGGATAACTAGTAATAGTAAAAAAAATCTAAGCAATGAGGATCATTGATCAATATCAAGATGAAATTAATGTGTAAAATAAAACCTGGTTATAGAAATTATGTAGGAGATACCTTTAAGTGGGTAGATGTAGTAATATATAAACATGGATCAATGTAAGTACCCCTAATGGGTAGATGATAGCCAGTCTAGATTAGTGTAGTGGACCAGAGTCCTATCTAAAATCTTCAATCACTTGACAAGAACAAGTGAAGCATATGTGTATGATAAAACTGACTATTCTAGGATAGTTATCAATATGCAATGTTTGGAAAGTATTATAAATGTAAACATAGCAATACATACAATCTATAATTTTTTTGTGTTTTTTATTTAATTATTTGAAGGTTTTTATAGTTTTACATATTATATTATTTTTATGTTTTCTGAGTATAGTCTATGTACAAGAAAATGAAAATAAACTATGTACAAGGAGTGAGAGAGAGAAGGAAGTATGTACAAGGGTAAGAACCATACTAACCAATGAGTATCATGGGAGACTCACAATCACTGTGACCTATGTTTAATAATGGAATTGTGATCATGTGTGTAGTGTGAAAGGGAAAATATGAGCTCATGATCTAGTCTATTATATAATTTGACTATAAAATTTCCTAAATAGGGATGCGATGATGTTGTGGAATTAATAGTGATACCTTATGAACTATAAGTGTCTTAGTGACCCATATGGTATACTATAATCTATAAGTGATGTAGGTACCCTATGCATAGAACCCCTAGACCCTAGCACACATTAGTAAATGTGGGAAACTTCTTGAATAAGATAGCTTCATGAAGTGTTGGTAATAGACTTTGATTAAATATATATTAAATCTCTATATTTATCATGAGCCTAGTCAATTTTGATAATATTGTCTTATATCATAAAACATAATTGGCTATGGGCTCATTTGAATTTTTATTTAACTATGACTTTTTTGTATATGATATATTATCAATGATGTTGATAAAGAAGTGTGTTAGGAACATATTAGCTAAAGGATTAAATGATGTGATAAATTGGTTGGGGAAATCATAGAACTACTATAGGGTATAATCCTTGAGATTTTATGGAAATAGTTTTGTAAGAAGGCAATCATTGGACACATAGTCTAAGCATGATATGTGAAAGGCTTTGAGGTGATGCTTTGGGTCACCCTTTCCATCATATAATGTGATCTTGGGTGATATGAAATTGAATGGAAAAGGATTTACCATAATTTGATGTGTCAAATGTTTATGGAAGAGAATGTTGGAATTCAAGGTGTATGTAGCCATAAATGTGTCATGTCTATAGATCAATCCTAACTCAAAGAAGATAGATCATATTTATACTTTTGATTGGGGATACATAAGATAATTGGGAACATGACCAATATGGGGATCTAATAGATCCAATAAGGGGATATCTTATCATAATAAACAATACTAGGGAAGGTTCTAAAGCCTCTAATCAATCACAATCATACAATAACCCTAACGAGGTCCTATCTTTTCATATTCACTAACCTAATAATAAGTAAATAAAGGAAATATAATCTAGTGCTCACCAAATCTTGTGGTAGAATATAAGAGTTAGTAAATCAATAAACATGTATATGAGAATCTCAATTAAGTTATGTATTAGTAATACCCTAATACATAGAGAAGAAGAGTAATATTATTCAAATCCAGTACTTATGCTACTTCTATCTACTAAAATGAGGATCAAAGTTAGAGCATAATTACCTGAAAGATGAACCCATCAAAACTCAATCTCTCCCTTAGCCAAAGGGGCTTTGAAATAAGTTTTTATTGTTTATAAGGATCACTAAGAAAGGCCAAAGCATCTAAAAATTCTCTACAAGACAATATTCTCCAAAGTATAATCCCTAAGCTAAGACTCCTCAAGTAGAATGGTGGAAGAGCAAATTATAAATAAGCACAAGCAAATAATAATTCTTATTCATTGGTAAATAATGATGAAATAAAATTGTATATATAGGTGTATATAACCCTAATCCATTTTGTTTCATCCACTAGGTTCAACTTAGTCAACCTAGTATTGTTATGAACATAAATTCACTAGATCACAGGCTAGGTTGACCAAGAGTTGACCTAGACCCTAAATGAATTTTACCTAGAAGAATATAAGGTAGACCCAATCGACTTAGTACTATATACTATTGAAAGGGGATTTAGATAAGGAAAAGAGGGATGAAAGGTGGGAAATTATTGGAGGAGTGTGAAAAAGAGGATTAATAGCTTAGGGAATGGATTTTAAGAGTTGGTTGTATTGGTAATAAATGGAAATAAGGGAAAACAATCCTACAAAACACCAATGGTCTACCCACCCCTTTCTTAGTGCATCATTTAAGGTGTGCACTTAGATATATTGTATCTCAATGGGTTCTTACAAGATATAAAGCGTTAATATTTGATAAAAGTTGAAAATATTATGTGACATATGCCCCAATTAAATCTTTTCATGTGTCACTAAGGTGAAATAGGGGATATTACTTTGAGAAATAACATAATAAAACATAATGATAAGTCTAAAAAAATTTGTAGTGTTTTAAAGTAAAAATAACTAAAATTAAGTGATAGAAATGGAAATAACTAAAAATTAAATGTATGTATACTATGACTTACCTTTATCACTAGATGGTTGTCTACTATGTTGGTAGTTTTGATTATGGATGGTGCATAGACTTATTTTTACAAACCCAATAATACAAAACTAAAGAGTAAAAACAAACAAATGCAGTAAATATAAGATAAATGGTTATATATGGATGAGATATACTTAAGAATTTGGAAAGTTAGGGTGACAAGTGCTATGTTAGACCAAATGACCAAGTCAAAATTTTAGAGTAAATTGGGTAACCTTAAGTAATAATGGTAAACTTACCAAGTCATAACAAGGATACATGTTAAAAAGGATGGTAGTCAAACATCAATGTAAAAGCAGTAATAATATTTACTTAAACAAAGATGGAAAAGAAAAATAAATGATAAAACAACATTGATGAATGAGTAGTAATAAGCCAACCTCACTCAATAATGGAAAAATGTTCATGAAAGGGAAAACAACATTGATGAGTGAGAAGTAACAACCAACCTCACTCAACAATGGAAAAAGTACATGAAAGTAGAAATAGACTCAAATATCTACAAAAAAAAGAGTAGAATAGTGATAAATGGTAAAATAAATCAAAACAAGTATAGAAATGTTGAGCAATGGTGTAAAGAAAGCAATCCATAGTTATTTAAACATGTTGTTTTTATCTAAGGATAGATAAAACTAAAACAAAGTAGTGCTAGCATGCTTTTAAGAGGTGAAGAAGAAGGAATTATAGAAGAGGAAAAATAGATTTAGAATCACAATTTGCCTATCAAGAGTGTAAATGAAATGGGTGGAGGAGATAATGTATGAAAAACTAAGGTAGAGATAACTCTTTATCAAAGTTAGGATAGTCAAATTAGGTTTATCAAAACAAGAGGAATTTTAACCTTAAGGACTATGTAGAACTTCTCTTAGCTACAAAAATCCTATATCAACAAATGTAGTATGTATATCATCCCATGAAGGCTATATGTATGAAAATTAAAACGGACCTACCTTCCCATAATGTGTTCCTGATTCCTTAGGACCCCTTAAAAAGTTATTGATCTACTATGAATATTGGGTACATGTGTGAGAAACTAGGCAGTACCATAGAGTTTTTAAAATTCTATTATTCTAATCTACTGGCCTACTGCACCCTAATAGACCTTGGCTCTAATGCGAGGCCAAATATGGAGTTTGAGTTTTGATTGGAGATAGAAGATGTGCTTATGATCATGTATTTTGGTGTGAACTTGAATTTTAAGATTTGTATGCTTCTTTTTGTATATCATTGCCTTTTGTTTCAAATGATTTATCTTTTAACTTTCTTGATGGAATTTTCTATTCCTCCTCCATACGGATTTGGAAAACCTAACATGGGTGCTAAATATGAGTTTAATTTAAATACTTGTGACTTGGTTGCTAAGAGAGATAAATTCAAAGAGAATGGTGTCTAAGAGTCTCATAAATCTAGGTAAAATGTTAGTGTTATCTAGAATTTGACCTTATTTTATCCAATGTGAAGTGAAAGGAAAGGAAATCAAGAGGAATGAAACATGAAATAATTTAAATTACTTCAAATCATAAAAAATGTGACAAAGGGAGAAAAAGGGATAAAATGACAATAAAGTGTGATTCCTTATCATAAGAATGAGGGAAATAGATGAAAAACATACTAACATGAATTGTTTGCAAATTCCATCTACCAAAAAAAGCAAAAGTTAAAGTTGAAAACAAAGATCAAGAAATTGTAACCATTGTAATACACATTATAGAAATGGAATGAAAAGATGGTGATTTTATGAGGAAGGGTAGGTCCTATCCATGGTCTTACACTACAACTCATAAAAGAGAAACCCATGAGGGTGTCATAAAGCATTGGAAAAATAAATGAGATAATAAAAATATGGTATTTTTGAGAAATTCCAGGTCTTATCCATGGTCTTACACCAAAACTCACCAAAGAGAAACCTGAGGGGTGAAAAAAAGTGTGTAAAAAGTATGAATACAAAGAGACTATATGTTAGGTTGTGGAGCTAAAAGCTTCACTGATGCAGACATTGGAGGAGGTTGATGAGTGTCACAGTCACCAGCGTCGGTCAAGCCAACTGACATCGGTCAAGTGTAGACAGGAAGCTACTGACATCAGTTAGGGATCAGCTAATGTCGCTCATCCCCAAATAGATAGGGACCGACGTTGGTCATCTGTGTGGTTCCAGAACTGCTAGTTCATGAACAGTTAGTTAATGAACCAGTTGTTTGCATGTTGAAAGGATAATTTTAGGCTTGAGCTATAGATCTAATTATTGTAATTAGATGTCTAATTATTGTTTGCTTTAGATCTATATAATAGACTCATGGGCTATATAGTAATGTGTGCTAGTTGAGTAAGATCAAGGTTAGCTCCTTTAGAGGGAAGAGAGCAAGATGTGTTCCTCCTAGTTCCATAGGGGTGTCGAGTGTGTATGATCAGGTAGAGCTGTAGGTTGTGTAATTTCTAGTAGAGATCCATAGGGGTGCTAGTTTAGAGAATCAAAAGGGTTCTTCATGTGTGTAGGATCTTGGTTGGTAGGTGTGTAAGGCCACGTTTGGAGATCTACATGTGGTAAGTAAGATCAATTGATCTATAGGTGTGTATGTGTGTGTGTGTGTGAGAGAGAGAGAGATCTAGGTTTGCAAGTGTGTAGAACCAGGTTGATTTGTAGGTGTGCAAGATCAGGGAGATTAACAACAAAATAGGTAGCAAGATCAGGGGAGATCTACTTGGAGTACATTGTGTACTTAGAGTACAGTGTGTACTCAGTCATGGAGTACGTGGAGTACTTATGTACTGGTTGTATTGATACTGACTGGTGGTACTGGTAGTAGTGATACTAATTGGTTGGAGGTGAACACCAACTCTATGTTTGAGCTATGTGTTGGGATCGTAAGAGAGAGAGTGAGCTCTTGAAGAGATTTACTGTTTATGCCCTAGAGGTGTGGGATCCCTAGAGGTGTGTAAGGAAGAAGACTATGGCATCTTCTTTGTTGTATTTCCTTTTGGAAGAGTATTAATACAATTGGATATTGTCTCTCATATTCTGTGTTATTTCCAAATTCTACTTACTTGTGATTCTGGTTAAATTATGCATGTTTAGTTGCTTGTATTTGGTAATAAATTATGCTTCCTTGGGTTCCTAACAGTTGGTATTAGACTAAGGTTGCAGGGAGCAGGTTTGTGTTTGATTACAGGTCACTCTCAGGGGTTTCTGATTGAGTGGGAGTATAGCAATGGTAGAAGAAAGTAAGCTAAGAATGGAGGAATTCAAAGGCACAAATGGTCAATTATGGTGTTATGGAAAGAAAGAGCAGGAAAAGAAAGATTGTTGGTTGGTAGCAGATCAGCATGAAGGAACTGAAGAAGCAGATGTTATAGGTGTTGTTGCATAGGATGCTCTGGTATGTTCTTTGGATAAAGTAGAATCTTGGTTTATAGATTATGTTGCCTCTTTCCATGCAGCCCCAATTAGAGGGGTTGGTGAGCCTTGTCAAAGTATTGACAAAGGGGAAGTGCGGCTGAAATTGTAGACGACCAACACATGGGTGTTGAAGGAGGTCATGTTGGTCCCAATCCTTGAGATGCAGCTAATTTATATAGGAAAGTTGGGTGATGAGAGATGCACAGTAACTCTCACAATGGATTCTTGGAATGTTACCAAGGATGCACTTGAATTATCATGTGGTAAGAAAGCAGGTACTCTTTATCTACTTGCTTGTATTACTAATTCCACGTCTATTGCACAAGTGTGGATTTGTAGGCTTGGTCACATAAGTGAGAAGGGAATGGATGTTCTTAAGTCAAATGGTAAGAGTTTAGCTTCAAAGAGCATAGACTAAGATTTTTGTGAGCAATGGGATGTTACAAGAAAGGATTGTGTTTATTGCAGGAAAAGGAAGTCTGATGTATTTGATAAACTTAAGAACTAGAAAGCCTTGGTGTTCTTGGAGGAGATGATGGACAGAGATTAGTGGATGGGGATAGATACCTCTGAGTAGGGTAGTTTGGACATGGGTATGATTCAAAGAAAGCTCGTGGGTAAAAAGTCATCACTCATAGGTAAACACAAGTACCAACGTCGGTCAAAGGTAACCGATGTCGAATAGATAGGTACCAATGTCGGTCATGTGTAGACCAAAGAAGTCATTGGTGATGAGTAGGTGGAGACTAACGTCGGTGGGATAATCAACATTGGTGACTTGGACAGTCACATGGAACCGATGTTAGTCAGATGCAAATTTTGTGGTGATCGAGGTCAGTCACTAGAATGGATTTTGGGCAGACAGCAAGCTATCAAGGAGCCTCAAACACCCATATGGAGGACTGAAAGGGTAAGTAATCCTCAAATTCATTATTCCTCTTCTTTATACTCATTGCTCACTGCAAAGCAAGAAGGATCCAGGAAACAGTGGGAGCATGGCATGAATGAGGAATTTGATTCCTAGGATGCAAAACCAAATGGGAGATTTGGTAGGGTTGCCAGCCAGAAGAAAGCACTAAAAGATGAATGGATACCTTGGTTAAAGAATAGAGAGAATGGACACATGAGATGAAAGGCCAGGTCATAGGGTCTTGAGCAAGCTGAAGGACAATGGTACGGGGTTGACAGGTGGATGACAAAGCATGGCTTTAGTCAATATCATTATAACCATTGTGTTTATCTTACCAGGTTGGATGATGGTCACGACATTATCCTATTACTATATGTGGATGGTATGCTTGTTGTAGGTTCAGACATACAGGGTTTTTCTGAGCTAAAGGTAAGGTTAGTTTAGTGGTTTGCCATGAAGGATTTAGGAGCAGAAAAATTCTTTGGCATGAGTAATCCTAGAGACAGGGAAGATCACAAGTTGATGTTGTCATGAGATGATTGTGTGAAGGTAGTGCAAGATGCAGAACCAAATAGCACACTTATGGATGGACAGTTCATAGAATAGGGTCTCCAATCACATGATGAGGTTGAGTACATGTGTACTCCCTGATATTGCCCCATTAGTGGGAGTTGTCAGTAGGTTTGTAGTCAATCTGGGATGGAAGCACTGGAAAGTGGTTCAGTGAGTTCTTAGGTATCTGAGAGGGACTAGCAGTAGGTTAACATGCTATGAAAGGTCAAGACTTTAGATATGGCAGGTTACTTGGATGACATGTGTTGCACCACAAGATGTGTGGTGGTTGGTCTTCAAGATTGAACTTGAAGAGGGATACAAGCTAGGAAACAAATTAGATGGTGTACAGGTATAGGTATAGTGTAACTATTTATCTCTAAGTGGGAGATTGATAGGTTGTGGAGCTAAAAGGTCCACTGATGTAGACATTGGAGGAGGTTGCTAAGTGTCACAGTCACTGGCGTCAGTTAAGCCAACTGACGTCAGTCAAGTGTAGATAGGAAGCTGCTAACATCGGTTAGGGATCAGCTGATGTCAGTCATCCCCAGATAGACAGGGACCGACATTGATCACCTATGTGGTTTTAGAACTGCTAGTTCATGAATAATTAGTTAATGAACTAGTTGTTTGCATGTTGAAAGGCTAATTTTATTCTTGAGCTGTGGATCTAATTATTGTAATTAGATGTCTAATTATTGTTTACATGAGATCTATATAATAGACTCATGGGCTATATTGTAATGTGTGCTAGTTGAGTAAGAGCAAGGTTAGCTCTTTCAGAGGGAAGAGAGTAAGGTGTGTTCCTCCTAGTTCCATAGGGGTGTCGAGTGTGTATGATTAGGTAAAGCTACAGGTTGTGCAAGTTCTGGTAGAGATCCACAGGGGTGCTAGTTTGGAGAATTATAAGGGTTCTTCATGTGTGTAGGATCTTGGTCAGTAGGTGTGCAAGGCCACATTTGGAGATCTACATGTGGTAAATAAGATCGGTTGATCTGCAAGTGTGTGTGTGTGTGTGTGTGTGCGAGATCTAGGTTTATAGGTGTGTAGAACTAGGTTGATTTACAAGTGTGCAAGATTAGGGAGGTTAGCAGCACAATAGGTAGCAAGATCAAGGGAGATATACTTGGAGTACATTGTGTACTTAGAGTATAGTGTGTACTCAGTCGTGGAGTACATGGAGTACTTGTGTACTGGTAATAGTGATACTGACTGGTGGTACTAGCAGTAGTGATACTGACTAGTTGGAGGTGAACACCAACTCTATGTTTGAGTTGTGTGTTGGGACCATAAGAGAGAGAGTGAGATCTTAAAGAGATTTAATGTATATGCCCTAGAGGTGTGGGAGCCCTAGAGGTGTGTAAGGAAGAAGACTGTGGCATCTTATTTGTTGTATTTCCTTTTGGAAGAGTATTAATACAATTAGGTATTGTCTCTCATATTCTGTGTTATTTCTGAATTCTAGTTACTTGTGATTTTGGTTAAATTCCACATGTTTAGTTGCTTGTACTTGGTGATCAATTATGCTTCCTTGGGTTCCTAACATTATATTACATCATGAGGAAGACTAGGTCTTATCCAAGATTTTACAATACAACTCATGAAAAAAGGGAAACCAAAAGACCAAAAAGGAAGTAATAAGGTTTATGAAAATAGAGAACTGCTGCAGAGGGTGATACCCATGTAAATATCCTACAAAAAGTGTAAGATAGATAGCATAAATAAAGCATGAAAATAAGGGAAGGATTAGGCAAAATACTTCTTGAGGAATTATGTGTTGGTGGGCTCTTTGAAAATACAGCCTTAATTGGTTTGAAAGTGATAGGTAATTAGACAAAGAATATATTTAACTAAATAGGAACCCCACTATTTTTGGGTGTATTTGCCTTCTTTGTCATGAGTGTAGTCTAATTTAAGGACAAGATCACAAAAATTAAGTGTACAAATTTTGACACATTTGTTATGTTATTTGGTAATACGAGCCTTGTATTGGCACTTATGTTTCAAAGTAGAAAGACAACTTTCATCAATTCAATAAAGGGAATGAAGATGAGATTAACATAATTATTCATTTGGGTATGATACCATGAATATATATATGAAGAGAAGGAATCTCAACTTCTAATGGAAGGACTGATTCAGAACCATAAACTAGAGAGAATGATGTTTACCTAGTGGTAGTATGTATTCTAGTCCAATAGGCCCAAAAATTAGGATAGAGATGAAGGTGCCAATCTATGTAGGTTTCATAAATTGTCTTTTGGAGAATTTTTTAAAGAATTTTATTGGTGGCCTCAAATTGACCATTAAATTGTAGATGATAGGATGTGGAAAATTTATGATTAATTTTAAATTTAGCAGAGTTATTTGAAATCATTATTTTTGAAATTACCACCATTATAAAAAATGATAGTATGAGTGACACAAAATAATTAAATGATTTAATTAATAATAAATTTGGATATGGTATTACTAGTTGCATTAATAAGGGGCATAACCGCAACCCATTTGGTAAACTATTTAGTAGATGTGATGATAAAAACATGTCCATATTGAGATCGATCTATTTTTTCGATGAGATATAATCCCCACATGGAGAATGGCTAGGGCTATTTGATAGTTTAAATTGTGATTTGTGGTGAATGAATTAGATAGTCATGAAGCTGGCAAGGAGTACACTTTTTATCAAATTGAATAGCATCCTTTTCAAGAGTGGACTAAAATTATACCATATGTAGGCATTTTTAGGGTGTAGCATGTCTGCTACAAAAACCATCATAAATGACCCATGTTCTTGTTCAAGGAGAGGAGGGACCTCATCTTGATTAACACAACATAGAAAGGTACCTCTAACATTGTGATAATAAAGGATGTTATATAAAAATACATTTTTAATATGTTGTTTATGAATGCAAGTATTTTCATGAGAGTCTAAGTTAGGAGGATAAGTTTGATATTCAAAAAATTGAATGATGTCTTTGTACCATGGGATTTGTCAAATGGTGACAGCTTCATTGTGGTAGATAAGCAAATATTTTGGTTGAGTAGAATACAAAGACTTTCTTATTATATAAAAAAAGTGGGATTAGAAAGAACTTGGTGGGGATGAAAAAGAGAATTTGAAAAAGCAAGGAAATCAACAATTGAATTTTTATCTAAAGGGATATGCTTGATGGTGAAGGAAATGAAGTCTTTGGTGAGAATAATTACAATTTGATGATAGGAAATGAGATTCTCTCTTTTGCATTGTTAATTTTTATGCACACCATATTCAAATGAGGTAGCCTCTAAAATTTTAAGATCTCAATGGAGATAAACTCCATTCCAACACACAAATTTTAGGTATGTAGTTTTTTACAACCCATTGATGGAATATCTAGTAGGGCATAAAGGTCATTGACAAGGTTTTTTGGATAGAGGTCTGGTTCCTAAACGGTAGCGAATTCATACATGAGTTGTATGAGTGGTTGGTTTCTAATATAAAGTGGGTAGGTCTCAAATCAAACTCAAAAAATATGGAAGGGTCAGGTAGAAAAGAAGGCTCTATGGTTTTTAGGAACTACTTTCCTAGTTTGTTTCTAAATAGACTTGTGCTCTAAGAACCTATGCCTATTGTTAGAAAAAATTACACATAGATAGTCAAACATCGATAAGAAATATAAGGAGATAATGATATATGAAATTCATAGGCCTCATATAAAGGTTTCTCCTTTTAGGGTATTTGTTTCACACTCTTACTCAGGAGATTATGGCTCATGCTAGTGAGGTATCTGAGGCAACTTTGGCACACATAGGAAACTACATCAAAGAAATCACTAGTACACTTTTAAAATTATGAATCAAATAACTTTACTATTTTAACCAATATATTTTACCAATCTCTCAATAGTTTTTACACATATACATATTAGTACATCAATCAAAATATTCAAGAATATATTCATAGCTATTGCACACTAAGGATTATTGAAACATAAAACAAAAGAAATGAACAACTAATTACATAGAAGTTGGAAAGAAAATACAAAAAACCATTCATTGATGATCAAAATATATGTTGCTCTTGTATTCAAAATTCTCTGACAACAATCCAAGTTGGATTATAATTATTTATATAGACTTGAGGAAGGGGTCACCTCATCCTCCAAGTTCATGTAAGGTCATTACATGTCATATTCATAACTTGAGTTCTAACTATGGTTGAAAACCATATAAAGGTCTAATTACATTTATTAGTTTAAAATAGCCTTTGCAAAAGATATGCAACATGTGCATGTGTATAAATACAAAATAAATTTTTACAATTATAGCTTGAACTACATGTAAATTTCAAATATATGTACCATTTTACAAAACTATACATTCCTCCTTATATTTTGTTGTCTGATTTTTACTTTTATATTCACATACCTATTCATATTATTTTTCTAGCTTAACTATGAGATCTAATGGTTATCGATAAATATAACTCAAGTGTCAAAAATATCTATATACTCTATCTATGTTGTTCTATTTACCATTCTATTTGTTATCTCTCATCATGTGACTATTTTCCGAAGACACATGTCAAAACCTAATTGAGTCTAGATCTTTGAAAAGTCCACTGTTAACTCACACCATTGATCTTCCACATGATGGAATGTGAGTGTGCCATTTGGAAGCTTTTTGGGGCCTCTATGTTCTTTATGGTCATAAATCAAATGTTTTTATGCCAAGTGGCAATCTTTCACTAGTTCTGGGACCTTTGAATATTCCACATTGATCTCAAACTAGCGATCATCTATGATCAAGATAACATAGTTCATAGATCTTAATGCTTTGACTCATTAACTCCTATAATCTTGACACTTATCACATCCTCATTTATTTGAAATTTTTTTACTGATCTCGCATCATTGAATCAACTCTATGGATCAATGCTAGTTATCGATCTGCTTGGTCCCACTAATCTTTGATTTTAAATGGCTAATTTACAAGCTTAAACTTGATTTCTACATGATTTTCAATGATGTACTCATGAATTTAAATGACATCCATGTAACTATCATAATTTAGTATCCTATATTTTAGTTTCTGAGCCTAAATTTTATGTTTGTATGACCATCAAAGATATCCTCATGGCCATCAATGATGTCCATGTGATCATCAAAATTTAAACCTAAACCTTTTATCTTTGAGATTAATTTTGACATTTACATGAATGTCTAAGACATCCCTATAACCATAAAATCTATTTAACTCCCTGCAAGCTTGACACTTGTCATTTCCTTAGGACTCCATACTCCTACAAGTATAAATAAAAATTAACTTAGCATAAATATAACTTAGGTCTTTTGATTTGCCATAGGGTATTCATGGAAAAATTTTTAACATTTTTATATGGGTTAATTGTTATGGGATTTTTGAATGGGTAAATTTATATTGTCAAGGAAATTATTTTAGACAAAATGTCTGAAGCAATTATCCCAAAAAATCTATTTTATCAGGCAAAATGCCCATGATAAAAGGTCTAAAGGGTATGTTCATAGAGAAAAATGCCCACAGCAAAAAGTCTAAAGGGAAACTAAAAAAATTCAAAAGGGTAGGTTTAAAAGGTCTAAAGGGTCTACTTCATGGTGAAAATGCTTATTTTATCTACTTCATAAGATAAAGGCCCATGTCAAAAGTTATAAATGGTAAATTCCTTAGGGCAAAGTTGTTAGAGATAAAATTATTGAAGGGTCTAGTGGTCATTTCAAAAAGGCCAAAGGGTAGGTCTATAGGGTAAGATGCCCCTAAAATTATCCCAAAGGGTAAGTGAAAAAGGCCTGAAGGGTCTACTTTATGGTAAAAATGCCTAAAGGTTCTACTTCATAGGGTACATTTTGGTGGGGAAAGGGCCTAGGATAAAAAGTCTTAAACGGTAAGTCCAGTAAGGCAAAGGGTTAATACAAAAAGGCTAAAGGGTAGGTGTATTGCATTAGGTAAAATGTTTGGGATAATAGTCTTGAAGGGTCTAATTTTCTTAGGGAATTATTTTGAAAAAAATGTCCACAACAATTTCTTTGATAAAGATAAGTCTGTGGAAAAAAATTCTGAACAAAGAGCTTGACATAGACCAAATGCTTTGGGAAAAATGTTTGATAAAGATGATTAAAATAAAGAAAATTATGATAAAAGACCCAATAGAACAATCCCAAAAACATAAAAATTGAAAAGATAAATTTCATAAATCCCAAAAGGGATAAGTCTAATAGGATAAGTCTGATAGAACAAACTTGATAGGATGAAAGAGTTAGTCTATGAAACATAATACCAATTCCATCTTGCCAAAGGATAAAAATCCAAATAAATATTTTTAAAAAATTCAAATAAACACATAGAAGAGGGGCTAAAAGTGAATACCATAATTTAAAAAAAGTGGGTCCCCATTTTTGAAAATAAAGAGGGGATGTTGGGTACAATAAATGGTGACTTATGGGGGGAATACTCTTGAGTATTCAAAAACTCATAACTTTAGTTATCAATCCCTAAATCAATCATGAAGTATGTCATATAAAAATAATTAAATCAAAAACATGAAAGAGACTCCTAAGTTTATTCACATAACATACTTGCTTTTTAATTCTTGGATATATGTGTATTAAAATGTGTAGTTCATTTAACCCCTACTATGATGAGTTTTAAAAGGCTTGATGAAGCTTTAGGTTTTGTTTTAGTGTTTCTTAAATCTCATTAAAAAATGGGAAGCTCAGGCATTTATCTACTACTATTTATGCATCCATAGCCCTAATAGAGATACCTTGGGCTCCTTCTCTTCTCATTCTATTTTTTTCTCTTTATCATGATGCATGGTAAATTGACCTTATTTCATCATGTGAGCTTTTTAATTTTATTTTGATATTTTTAACTCATTGGTTATTTTATTCTTTTGTTTTTATTGTTCTTGAATCGAAAATGGAATACATGGAACCCTAGTGAGCTAGTAAAATTATAAAACATATCATTATTAAAATGTCCCTACCAGCTTCAGCTATAACTAGAATTGTCATTTCCAAAAAGTAGTTAATGTGATAAGTGTATTTAATCTAATAAAACAAGAAAAATATCTAAATTTGTATGAATTAATCTAATATAAACTTCCACATGCTTGGTAAAATTATTCAATTATGACACCATCTAGAACAATCCATGATTACCTACCTTCATCTTAAAGACTCAAAACACAAAAATGTGCCCAATCTATAAACTAGTCCCAAAGTGTTAAGATTTTAATTTTCTCATTTTATACAAGTCATAAGATCAATTGGTTTGGATTTTGACTTGGTTAAATTTAGAGAAAACACAATTTTTATCTTTAGAGAAAGCAAAAAATAATTATTCTAGAAAGTGGGAAATCTAATCTAAGAAAGTACGAAACCAAACTAAGAAAACAAAATATTGAAAGTAGGAAAGATTAATTTAGAAAGCAAAAAATTAATCTATGAAATAAATAAATATAAACTAATCCTAAAACTACACTCATTTTTACTTTGTTACTCAATAACATTAGTAAATGACATATCCCTAAAGTAGTGTTTCAAAAACTATCCATTGACTAGATATGTGAGCTCATTGCCTTGAAGTTCCTTAAAAAAAATACATTATTTCCCATGATATCTAAAATTTGGTATGGTCCAATCCATAGTGAGGAAAAATTGTCATGTTATCCTTTCTTCTCATGGGATTTATCCCAAAGTAGCACTAGATTTAAAATCTTGAATGCTTTGACCTTTGCTATTTTATCAAAACACCTCTTGACCACATCCTAGTGTTTGATGAATGTTTTTAAGGCATCATTCCTTAAATATTCCATTTCTATTATGTCCAATAGTCTTTATTTTGATTTATCACATGGTTCCATGTAGTTCTGCATAAATTGATAAGTGGGTAGCTTCATCATGATAGGGAATACTATCCTGCATCCATACACTACCAGGTAAGGTGAAGCTTTAAGGGATTTCTTATGTCTAGTCTAGTTTTCCCAAAGAGCATACTTCAATAAAATATGCCAATCACTGGCCTTATCAACTATGGATTTCTTAATTGCATCGATTAGATTCTTGTTTGTTGATTCTACTAGTCCATTTCCTGAGGGTAATGGTTAGAAGTTACCCTGATAATAATATGGTTGTCATGTGCCCACTCAATAAATTTTGTTAATATAAAATTTGGTCCATTGTTACAAACCAAAGAAATGGGTGTGCCGAATTTGGTTATTATGTGTTCATCTAAGAATTGAATTTCATCTTATTCTCTACATTTCTTTATGGCTATGTCTTTGGTCCATTTAGTGTAGTATTCTATAGTAGTAAGGAGAAACTTATGGCCTACCAAGGAGTTTGGGTTGATGATACCAATGAATT
This sequence comes from Torreya grandis, assembly GCA_037957365.1. Lineage (NCBI taxonomy): Eukaryota > Viridiplantae > Streptophyta > Pinopsida > Cupressales > Taxaceae > Torreya > Torreya grandis. The sequence continues at coordinate 1,180,179 of JARHVA010002101.1, read as the reverse complement.
ATAAACCCCATTGGGTGAATGACATTCCTTAAATAATTATCTATAAATGAATTTTCATGAGTACTTCTCTCTTGGCTAGAGCTTGGCATTCATGGCATGTTATGACATGAGTATGAACATATTTGAAAACTATTGGCCAATAGTATCTCATTCTTAAGATCTTATGGGATATGGTATTTCTAGAAGGATGACCATCACCTATTTTTTGATGCAATTTTTCCAAAAAAAAATTAGCTTCCTTTGTAGACACACACCTAAGATAAATACCTTCATAATTTATTTTATAGAGGACTCCCTTCTTGATCATGTAGTGAGCATCTTTGAGCTTTAAAGCTCTCCTTTCTCTATTGAGATCCGAGGAACAATTTATTATAAGTAAATATTGTATTATATCAGTATACCATTCTCTTTTAGATACTTGAACTTCACATACCTCTTCAATGGTGATGCATGGATATGGTTTAGTCATAAGTTGAATAATGTCTTGACCTCAAACGATCTTTATAGGGTTGATCTCTATGTTGAGTTCTTGTAGTTTAGCCATCCATTTTTTTCATCATTCTCCTTTCTCATTCTATGATAGGGTGATATTTACCATAGGATTAGACACAATGTAAATGTTTTTATTCCTCAAAATGTAATGCCAAAACTTATTTACTACCTTGACAAGGGTGAAAATCTATTTATCAATCATATAATATCTAAGTTTAGTATCCTTAGATTTATGATCATTAATGTAATTAGATGCTTAGTTTAATTCTTATTTTGAATTATAACAACCAAAATTATATGATTTAAATTGAATGATTATAAGTATAAATATTTATTAAAATTTGGACTGATTAATATTGAAGCCTCTGATATTACATCTTTAATGTCCTAGAAGGACTGTTGAGCTTTATCTATCCACTCTATTTTTACATCATGATTGATCAAGGCATTCAAATGTTTAACAATCTCTATAAATCCTAAGATGAACTTCCTTATGAAGTTAATCTTTCCAAAGTATGATGTAATCTCCTTCTTGTTGTTTGGTGATTGAATTTTTGAAATCTCCTAAATTCTATCTGGAATGGTGATCCCATTCTTGGTGATGATGTGCCACAAGAGCTTTGCTTTAGTCACTTTTAATATGCTCTTATTTGGGTTTAATCAAATACCAAACGTTCTAAATATATTTAATATGGAATGTAGGTGACTTATGTGGTCTTTCTGATGTTTTAAAAACACCACAAGATAATCCATGTAGATGCTTATGGATTTTCCTATCAGTCATTTGAATACATGATCCATATCACATTGAAAGGTTTCCCCTAAATTTATTAGGCCAAATGGCATCCTTTTATATGCATAAGTTCCCCATTTCATGGTAAACATTATCTTCTTTCTAATCCTCAAATTTCACTAGTAATATATTGTAGCATAAAAATCCATCCAAGAAGGACATCATTTCAAAACCACTTACTATATATATATATATATATATATATATATATATATATATATATATATATATATATATATATATATATATATATATATATATATATATATATATATATATATATATATATATATATATATATATATATATATATATATATATATATCATCTTGTCTAGATAAGGTAGAGGATAATTATACTTTTTATAATCCTTATTGAGGTTCCTAAAATCCATACATAATTTGATCTCACCATTCTTTTTTCTTATCGGGACCAAATTGTCCACCTAGGTAGAATGTCTTACTAGAAAGATGACTTTTGCACTTAAAATCTTATCTTCTTCTCTCTAAATGAGAGGTTATAGAATAATATTGGCTAGTGTTTGCCTCTATCTAAATGTATTATGATCTAGCTTCAAGGAAATCATATGAGTGATGACCTATGGGTCATATACTTTCAAGTCTTCATATGTCTAGGCAATGACGTTCATGTATCAAGTGATTAAATCCTTCACTCGATGTCTCTCTTCTAGGGTGCAACTGAGACCAATATTAACATAGCATGGAATATGCTCATCTCCTAGATTTTCTTTTCTAAATTTTGATTCATTGACCTTTGGATATGTTAACTGTTGTGCCTGAGGATCTATGTCAAATGGTCTTCCCAAGGAGACCAAGCTAGTTAGAATTCGATTCTCTTTGAGATGGAAAATGTCTTCTTTGTTTGGTTCCTCTTGATAGAGGTGATTAATGTCCTTATCATTGATGATTTGGGATTCAAATTCCATTGAATTAGTTAAAAACTAAACAATCTATTGGTCATTATCAAAGACCTAGAAATTGTCCACATTATCTATAATGAAAAGACATAGTACCAATTCAATAGATAAACTTTTTACCTTAGACTCTTATAATGGCTCCAAATTAGTAGCAGTAGTAGTTAGTGAATCAAGAACTTGATTTTGATCTCTAGGAAGGGATACTATGTTGAAAGCTTCAAATATCTTGATTAGGTCCCATGCTCTATGCTTGTATCTTCTCAAATAAGATAGCTTGCATTGGTATTTATTTTTGACTTGATTAATCACCAGCTCTGAGTCATTAAATACTAACACTTGCTTTAGATTTTTCTTAAGTGTAAAATATAATCCCACAATTAGAGCCTCATACTTATCTCTATTTTTAGTGCATGGAAATTGCAATATATATGATTCTAAGAACCTTTTACCTTATGAATAAATCAACTCAATTCCCATGCTTGATCCTTTCTTGGACCTAGTTCCATCAAAGTGTAAAGTCCATAGCTAATTCAAAACTTTAGGTTCCAGCTTTTGTATTTGATTATGCATAGTAAAAGTATAAACACCAAGGCTCAGATTATTATACTTTATGTCTTATAATTTGATGTTATATTCTATAATGGGATACTTAATTCTTGGCTCTATATAAATCCTAATTTTATTTGTAATTCCTCTCCATGGTAGCTAAATATGAGAGAAATCTATGGAGAGATATCTGTTACATGTTTTGGACCAATCTCTGCTCAATAATAGTTCATAGAATTTGAGTATATCTACCACTAGAATATCAATGGTCATATAGACTCACATTTTAGATGCTAATTGAATGAGTACATTGGTCAATTATCCAACTATTGGTACTATTTTTATGTCTAGTTGTTAAACTATTCTCTTTGAAGGACTCAGAGTGAGATTTAACTTTTGACATATGGATGTGGGTATTATAGATGTAGATGCTCTATAATCAACTAGATAATTTTAAATATTCTTACCAAATGCCTTGATAGTCAATATAAAGGGAGAAAATTTAGGCTTACCCTTGTAGATGACATTGGTATCATCAACTTTTGCTTTATCTATAGATGCTTTAGCTTTTTCTATAGGAGCTTTTCTAGTAATGGAATTCCATAAAAAATCCTATTCAAGGATCTGAGTTAACTCATGAAGAGTTATATTTGCCTTGATCTTTTTCATATCTTCTACAATGTTGTATCCTCATTTTATTAGTTTTTCATTATTCTATGTTTGATCATTCCCATTTGGAGGGGGTGGATAATTGTCTGCATTAGGATTAGGAGGAATCACCATGTTATTTAGAAGAGTCTATGTGATAATTGGTTTCTTGTTCCTTAGATTAAATAAACCTCTCTATAATTATTGAAAAGCATGAAATTTATCTATGTTGTCCTCCAATACATTATCATCTTCATCTGGGAAGGGAACCTCATGAGTTTAAAGGAACATAGTAATACTTGAAGAGATAGGATCTTGGTGTGATTCTAGTAGATTACTCATCTGATCCTATCTGACTACTTACCTTTGAAATATTTTAAACATTATATAGAAATCAATGTAGTTAAGTTAATCATACTTATAAGTATTATGAATTTTACACCAAATGCGAAGAGTTGTTTCTATTATGTTGATCTCTAGAAGTTTGTTAGGTTTCTTAGGCCTATTGAGTGGTCTATTGTATCTTTCAAATATAGAATTCTGATTGTTGATTGGGGCATTTCCATTTCCCATCTTCCTCTGCATATTCAATAAGTTATTTCTAAAATTTTAAACCATCTTCTAGATAAAATCTAGTTATGCATTTGTAGAATTAGTACCTTGTAAAATAATAGTGGGGAGTGTAGTTTATTATTGATTATACTAGTAATCATTGACTACCAAATGATTTTTCAAGAAGATAAAATTTAGTTGTGTTGTCTATGTCAATGGAATTAGTGTGTATAATTAATTTTGATTGAAGATGGGAACATTTTTCTTCACATGTGGTATCAAATTTATTGCTAGTAAACCATTGTTGACATTAGGCACACCAAGCATCTAATGATTGAGTTGCCTATCTATATTGATATCTTCTTTGTATGCTAATGTAAAACTATTGGAAATAAATACTCTTGTCAAGAACATGATAGTAATTGGGTTTAAGGCATTTTTTATATATATTCAATGCTAATGGCTTATCTGGTTTATACCTTGGGATCAACTAGTTATATATCTTCTAGAACCTTATGTTGAAAGCATGAATGGGATCATTAGGTTATTTACTCATGATATTGAAGTGTTATTATACCAAACCAAAATTGGTGACCTATCCAGACTATGCAATAAAATTTGATTGACATTCATCCCTAGAAGTGATGGAATTTTTGGTTAAATTTAAATACCAATCATAGGTAGAATCCATTAAAGTAAAAGGGAATAGTTTGTATGCAACATCCTCATTTAAAACATTCATTAGCCTTAATACAAATTTAAAATATATAATATGTTCCTCTATTTCTCCTAGAGGATAAAATGATCGTTAATACTTTTTAGGATTCCATGGTAAATCATGCACATCTCCTGGGATGTTAATAGAAAATCCAACTAACTAGGGATAAGACATTGGTTTGTTAATAGGTAAAAGATTATTTATAGGTAAGGGGTTACCTATTATAGAAGTTAGATTATTCTTAACTGAGAGAGTTGGCACAATTCTAGGTAACCTATGATTTGTCAAGGGTAAGACTAGAACACTAGCTTGGTAATTAGATCTAGTCACTCTCGTAGGTGACTCAAGTAAAAATCTATGTAAAGGATAACTATTATTAGCATAGGTAAGGCCCTCCTTTGAGCACCAATAAAACTATTGATGTGGGTTTTATGCACACCGTAGTCAAATGAGGTAGCCTCCAATATTTTAGGATCTCAATGGAGGTAAAATCCATTCCAAGGCATGAGTTATAGGTATGCATTTTTTGTTAACCTATTGATGGAATAATGGGTAGGGCATGCAATTTTTTGACAAAGTTTTTTAGGTGCAGGTATGGTTCCTAAAGGATATTGAATTCCTACATGATTTGTATGAGTGGCTAGTTGCTAATATAAAGTGGGTAGGTCTCAAAACAAACTCAAAAAAAGAGGGAAGGGTAAGGTAGAAAAGAAGGATATGTGGTTTTTAGGAACTACTTTCCTAATTAGTTTCTAAATAGACCTATGCTCTTAGAACTTATGCCTATTGATAGAAGCAATTGTACACACACAACCAGACACAACCAAGAAGTCTAAAGAGATAATGATGTAGGAAATTCATATGCCTCATACAAAGGTTTTTACTTTTATGGTAGCTATTACACACTCTTATTTAGGAGATTATGGCTTAGGCTAGTGAAGAATTTGAGGTGGCTTTGGCACACACATAAAGAACTACATCAAATAAATCACTAGTACACTTTTAAAATTATGAATCAAACAACTTGAGTATCTTAAAAAATATATTTTACCAATATTTTAATAGCTATTTCACATTTATAGATCAGTACATCAATCAAAATAATCAAAAATCCATTTACAGCTATTGCACACTAAGGATTATTGAAACACACAACCAATTAAAGTAATAACTAATTACACAAAAGTTGGAATGAAAATACACAAATAGATTCACTGATGATCAAAATTGATGCTACTCCTATATTCAAAAAATTTCAAAAAAAATACAAGTTAGATTACAATTTTTTATATAGACTTGGGCAAGGCTTCACCTCATCCTCTAAGTTCATGTAAATACATGTGATAGTTAGAACTTGAGTTCTAACTATGGTTGAAAACCATATAAGGGTTGGATTTTAGTTATCAATTTAAAATAGCCTTTGAAAAATTTATCCAACATGTGCATGTGTATAAAGAAAAATGAATTTTTTACAATTATAGCTTAAACTACATGTAAATTGTAAATATATGCCCTATTTTTCAAAACTATACATGCCTCCTTATGTTCTATTTCCTGATCTTTACTTATATATTAGCATGCATGTTCATATTCCTAATCTATCTTAACAATGAGATCCAATGGCTATTAATAAATATAGCTCAAGTTTAAAAATATTGATATACTCTATCTATGTCATTATATTTTCCATTCTATTTTTTAACTCTCAAAATGTGATTTTTGTCCCAAAACACATGTCAAAACATAATTGAGTTTGGATCTTTGAAAAGTCCACTATCGACTCACACCATTGATCTTCTACATGATGTAATGTAAGCATGGAATTTGGCAGCTCTATGGGGCCTCTGTGTTCTTTATAGTCATATCTCAAATGTTTTTATGCTAATTGGTAATATTTCATTAGTTCTAAGACCTTTGAATGTTCCATATTGATCTCACACCATCTATCATCTATTCTCAAGTTAATGCAATTTGTAGATCTTATTTTTTTAACTCATTGACTCTTGCAAGCTTGACACTTATCATGTCCTCATTTATTTGAAAATTCTTTTCCAATATTGAACTATCAAATCACCTATACAGATCAATATTAGCCATTGATCTTCTCAGGCCTACTAACCTTTGATTTTAAATGGCTAATTTATGATCTTAAATTTGATGTCTATGTAACCATCAATGATGTCCTCATGAATGTCAATGATGTCCACATAACCATCATGATTTAATCCCCTATATTTTAGTTTTTGAGCCTAAATTTGATGTTTATGTTATCATCAAAGACATCCTTGTAACCATTAATGACATGCACATGACTATCAAAATTTAAACTTAAACCTTTTATCTCTGAACTTAATTTTGACATCCACATGAACATTAAAGATGTCTATGCGACCATCAAATTGATCTAACTCCCTAAGAGCTTGACACTTGTAATTTCTTTAGGACTCCCTAATTATATAAGTATAAATAAAAAATGACTCAGCATATATATAACTTGGGTCTTTTGATCTAACATAGGGTATTTTTTGAAATTATTGTGCCATTTATGTGTGGGGTAATTGTTACAAGATTTTTACATGGGGAAATTTATATAATCATAAAAATTATTTTGGATAATATGTAAGAAGTAATTATCCTGAAGATTCTATTTCATCAGGAAAAATTCCCATGGCAAAAGGTTTCGAAGGGTATGTTAATTGGGTAAAATTCCCATGGTAAAAATTCTAAAGCGTAACGACAAAAAGTCCAAAGGGTATGTTCAAAATGTTCTAAGGGTCTACTTTGTGCCAAAAATGCCTGAAGGGTCTACTTCATAGGATAAAGGCCTATGAAAAAATTCCTAAAGGGTAAATTCCTGAGGGAAAAGTTATTCGAGACAAAATTCTTACAGGGTTTAATGGTTATTTCAAAAAGTTCAAAGCGTAGGTCCATAGGGTAAGATGCCCCTAACAATTATCCTAAAGTGTAAGTACAAAATGTCTGAAGGGTCTATTTCATGATGAAAATGCCTGAAGGGTCTACTTCATAAGGTATGTTTTGGTGGTGAAAGGGATTAAGACAAAAATTCCTAAAGGGTAAGTCTAGTAAGGCAAAGGGTCAATTCAGAAATGCTGAAGGTTAGGTCTATTGCATTAGGAAAAATGTTTGGGATAACATTCCTGAAGGGTTTTATTTTGTTAGGGAATTATTTCAGACAAAATGTTTACAACAATTTACCTAAAAAAGATAAGTCCATGGTATAAAAGTCTAAATAAAGAGATAAACATAGACCAAATGCTTTAGGGAAAATGTTTGATAAATATGAGTCTAATAAAGACAAGTCAGATAAAAGACCTGATAGAACAAGATCAGAAACATAAAACCTGAAAAGATAAATTGTACAAGTCCCCAAAGTGATAATTTTGATAGGATAAGCCTAATAGAACAAACCTAATATGATGAAAGATTTAGTCTATGAAACATAATACCAATGGCATATTTCCAAAGTATACAAGGCCAAATCAGTCTTTTCCTAGAATTCACATAAACACATATAAGAGAGGATCAAAGTGAAGACCATAATTTGAAAAAAGTGGGTCCCTATTCTCAAAAAGAAAGAGGGGATGCTGGGTATAATAGTAATCACCATTAAATTGGTGTAAAATGAGTTGAGAATCACCTAAGTCATGCATGTATTGGATATCTAAATCAAGAGCAACTCTCATGCCTAAGATTAGAGATTCGTACTCTAAAATATTGTTAGTAACATCAAATGTTAAGAGAAAAGATAAAGGAATGATTTTGTAAAGAGGACTTGAAAGAATTCAATTTGTGCCATCTCCTTAAAGGTATTTATCACCATAAAAGTTAAGGGTCCAAGTATTCTCATGCAAGTCAACATTAATTTCAAGAAGTTCTCCAATAACTACTTTTGGTTTAGTAGTATTAGGGAGGATAGTAGATTCATCAAGATTACTTGCTTTAAGATCAATATTGAAGTTATGGAAGTAATATTTAAGAGATATATCTTTATTAGGACCTTCAATATAGGGAATATTATCATATAGAAGATTATGTTGAAGGTGATTGGTAGTGGGCATAGGAGTTATGGTAAGTTGATTAGCTATGAACTATCCTTTGATAGATTTTTGAGTTAGAATGTAGAGATCAAATTCCATGAGGAGGATTGCCCATTTTCCAATTATATCTCCAAGAAGAAAGGCTTTAGAGAATAATTGATGAAGGGGGTGAAAATGAATGATGACACAAGTGGTTTGATAGAGCATGTAATGTTAAAGCTTTTCAACTAAAAAATATATGGTAAGGCGATCACATTCAATTTTTGTATAACATTTCTCATTATCGATGATGCCTCAGTTGATGTAGTATATGGCATATTCTCTACTAGTATCATGTTATTGTGAAAGCATTTCCCAAACTAATATGGGTGTGGAAGAAGTATATAAGATCAAAGGTCAATCATTTAGAGGTTAAAGCATATGCAAGTGAAGCAATGATTCTTTCATGTTATCAAAGGATTTTTGACAAGGATATATCCATTCTAAAACATTACCTTTTTTAAGAAGAGAATTGATAGAGTGAATATGGTAAGCCATTATAGGGATGAATTATCTAATTGCCCCAAGTTTCTTGAGATAAGTACAAATGTTCAAAATAGAATGAGGGATTCACATGTTGATGATAGAATTAATCTTAGTGGATTCAACATTGATGCCATGGAGAGAGACTAATAATCCTAATAATTTTATAGATGTGACACCAAAGACACATTTATAAGGATTTAGTCCAACTCAATATTTAAGAAGACAGTCAAAGATGATGGTAGGATAAAAAATATGAGTCTTACGACTTTTGGACTTAGCAATGAGATCATCCACATAGGTTTAAACAATTTTATGGATAATATCATGAAAGATGTGAGCCATTTCTTATTGATAAGTGGATATATAATTTTTAAGGTTGAAGGGAATTTTAACATGACAATAGATTCCCCATTCCATGGTGAAAGTGATCTTATATTGGTCCTTGGGGGTAATGTGAATTTGATTATAGCCTAAGAATCCATCCATAAGAGAAAACATTTAATAACCAATTAGGGAATCGATAATAACATCTATTGAAGGTAGAGGTAAGTTGTCTTTGAGACAAACAAGATTAAGATTAAAAAAATCAATGTATATTCAAATGACCATAGTGACCTTTTTTTGAATGATAACTATGTTAGAAACCCATTCATAATAGTCCACTAGTTTGATAAATTTAAAATCAAGCAATTTTATGATTTCCTAGTGACATAAGGTAGAAACCTCATGTGCAAATTTCATTTGCTTTTAATGTATAGGTTTGGAATTTGGATAAGTGATGATGTTATGCACCATAATGCTAGGGTCAATACTAGGCATGTCTTCATAGGACTAGGCAAATATATCATGATATTTATCAAAGAATAATCTAAAGTTATCATATTAAATAGGTGAGAGTTCATGAGAAATTATAATTGGTCAAGGGCATGATGGAGTACCATATTCAAGGCAAGTAATTTATTTGATAAGTATAACATTTCCATATTGGAAATGGTATGGTATATTAGGTAAAGAGGAAATTGGATTAAATCTAGGATCAATGATAGTAATAAAGTTATTGAAAAAAGTGGATTTATTTTTAAAATTCCCAAGTTTGTGATGTTACTGAGGAAGTTGGGGTTCTCAGTTATAAAGCATTTCAAGGATAGGTTCATCAATAGGCAAGGTAGGAAAAGGACCATAATAATCAACATCTACTTTGAGATTAATAATTTTATTACCATGGTGATCATATTTAGAATATATTTGATGGACATTTATGGCCTTAGCCTCTAATGTAATTTTGAGAGTAAGAAAAGTAGATAGATCAGATGAGCTTGGTGTGTCATTAGTTTCACTGATGAGGGAAGGATTGGATATAATGATGGGATCCATAGGTGGTAGAAAAGATGCAATAATTTTTGGAGGTTTAGAAGGTATAATTTATTCTACCACCCAAGGAATATAAAGAAGTGAAGAATTAACAAGAGGCACATGACCTTCAAGATCTAATGCATGACCTATAGAAATGGTATGAACATCCTAGTTAAAAGAATGGATTTGAGCTAAGGTTTTCTAATAATGTTGAACATCCAAAAATTGAGATTGAGCTTGGGCCATTATGTAATTATCATCATATTTTGGAGAAATTGTACATGCTTAAGATTCAAGGGAAGTTTTAGAAGGTGAAATCCTAATATTACTGAATGTATGTGGTGACATGATGAGAGCATCTTGAAATAATTTGGCCAATATAGAATCATTGAAAGTGAAGGAATCTTATAGTAAATAAGGTTCTTGAGCATTTCATGGATGGGGAAAGTTAGTGATCTCATCAACAAGGTTAATTTTATGGTCCTGAGGTAATAAAAAGGAGGAATCCACTCCAAAATGTAGGGGGTAACTGGGTAATATTGAAAGTATGTTTCACATCATTAGGTTCATCATCATCTAAATAAAAAATAGTTACTTTTAAATTAAGATTGATGTTTATGAACTCAAATAAAGGAGAATTATTGATCTTAAGAATGGTAGGAATATGATACTAAGATTTTCTATTAGGGAGTTAAACACTCTAAGGGTTGGGATCAGCCTCATGCTTATACCATTTACCATTATGTAAGAATTTAATGAATTGGATATTGGAAGAAGCAATGGCCTTCATTATATGAGTCCATGGATAACCAAGGAGTATATTATAACATAAGGGTAAGTCAAGTAACAAAAGTTTAGTTTGAATAGTCTTAGGTCTGATGGTTAGGGGAAGACAAATACAACCAAGTGGCTTTTCATTAGTCTTATCAAAACCATGATAGGTAAGGTGGGTTTTATTGAGATGATCCTTGTTATCACCAAGTTATTGGATAAGCCAAAAATATGTTACATTAATATCAAAGCCTTCATCAACTAGAATTTTATGAATAAGGGTATTATTAATGGTTATTTTAATAAATAGTGGTGGATCATTAGTGCAAAAAAGAATTTCATCATCGATCATGTCTTCTTCAAGAAATTAAATAGAAGGCTTATAATAAGGACACACCATTTCAATATTGTGTACATTGGTAGGTTGAGGTTCAATAGAAGGTGGTTCTTAATATATAGAATATGGATCTTCAATTTCTTGTAGTTATTGCATAAGGAACTTACAGTGATAAGGGGAAGTATGAAATAATTCCATAAGTGAAATCTTGAAATACATAGAGTCATGTTCTTCAAGAAAGTTCTAATGAGATTTAGAAGAAGAACCAACATGATGTTTAGGAGGTAAGGTATATTTTAAATTAATAAATGTTTTGGGGGGTTCAGAAGGAGGAAGTGGTTCTTCAGGGGCTTTCGAAGCTAGATTTATGGTTGTAGTATCTTTGATAAGTTGTTCTTCCAAAGATGGTTTCTTAGGTTTGGAAACATGATCTTTGTGAGCTAGCTTGCAATGATAATTAACCTTAGCAATGTTAACATATTGAGAATTATTATAATATTGATCATTATCAACATCAATAACACAAACATACTTGGCATTTTGTTGATTATTAGCTATGGAAAAATATTTTTGGCTATTAGAAGAAGATTTGGAAACTTGTCATTTTTGAGAAGTGGTAGTGTACTCTTGAAGATGAAGGTTGATCAAAAATTCTTGATTAAATGAGTCACCAAGCATATAGGAGACAAAAAAATCAATGATCCCTTTGAAATATTCATGGGAGTGACCAATTTCAACATGGAACCAAAAAAAATGATTAGGGTCATACCACTTAGTAGGATTGTTAGGATAAGTAAAAGATTTAGAGGGAAATAAAAATTGTTTCATTTGCTGCACATTGAGTGGTGTGTGAGAAGGAGAATAAATGTTGTCTTTCGCAACTCCTAGTTTGGTCTGCAATGTATTGATAGTCATAACATTAGTAGATGTTTAAAAATATCTTTTAAGAAGTTTAGGATTAGGTATGAATTGATACATGAGAAAGTATTGACATTTAACTTGGTCAAGAGCTTCATCAAGTGTTTGGGGAGCAAAATTTCAAACCTTATATTGAAGAGGAGTTAAAATAGTTATAAAGAGTTTGAATAATTTATCATCAGTCATGTTATGGTCAATTTTATAAGCTAGATATTTCCATCATGAGCTGATTTGGTGGGAGATTGCTTAGCATTGATGAAGTAGCTAAGATAATTTTTGTGAAGATCATTATGTTGAAACCCTTTAAATAAAGGATTGACTAAATATTCAAGTTGGTTGTGTCATTATAATACATTTCCAGTGAAGGTTTTGACTAAGAATTTAGTTATGGTGAAAGTATTAGTTTGGATCCACTCTTTGTAAATATTTCCAAAGGATTTGAGAAGGATGCAAGGTCTTTAGTCCCATCATACTTGATAGTTGGATATATGTTACCAATATCAATGGACACAATAAATGGAGCTAGAGGCTCATTTTAAATAGTTTGAAGCATTTTTTTATTCATTATTAGCTGAGGAATAACATTGCTTGAATCATATCTAAGAGGTAGAGGAATATTATTAGGATTAGCTTGAGGATGAATAGTTAGAGATTGATTAGCCATATTGATCAAATGACATTTGAGTTGCATCATTTGAGAAGTGTTATAAGTTTTCATTAGGTTCATTTGTTGTATGAATTGTGTAATAAGTTGATTCATATCAAGGGGTGGGTTTTTGTTTGTAGGAGAACTCTTTGAATTGGTATTAAGGGGAGGATTATGAGAAGATGGATTATTAGTGGGATTATTAGTTAGACTTGTGTTAGTTTCTCCCACATTAGTTTGAAGAGTTTGAATATGTAATTATCTTTATAGGTATAGAAAGGATTATATCCACCTAATTCATCTTGAAGTGTGATTTTCACCATGTTATAATCCACAAATGGAGGGGAAGAGGTGCCCCAAGAGTGAGGGTTATCTTGGGCAGAAAAATGAGGGAGAAATGAAAATCCCATATAGTATCTAAATGGATTTAGGTTGTCTAAGAAGATATTAATAGGGGAATTCATGATAACTTGAGATAAATGAAAAGAAAATGCTAAGAAATAAAAATAGGGAGCTGAGTCAAATAGAAAAGGAAAGAAGTAAGAGTATAGAGTTGATTGGGTCAACCTAGTACTAAAAATTAGGGACAAGGAAAGTAGTAAGAGTATAGAGTTGACTAGGTCAACCTAGTACTACAAACCAGGGAAAATAGAGCCTGATAAGAGTACAAAGTTGATTAGGTTGATATACTACTAAAAATAGGGTTTGAAATTTGAGAAAATAAGGAAATAGAGTCGATAGGGTTGACCTAGTACTTTAACCTAGGACAAAATAGGTAGATAAAGATAAAATCAACAAGGTCGATTTAGTATTATATCGTAAGGGGTAGAAAAAAATATTGTGTCGACAAGGTTGACTTAATACTATAAATAGGGAAAATAGATAGTCTATAAAAGACTATGTTGAATAGAATGATAGATTACTAAAACAAGAAAAAAAATTAATAAAATTTTAAATATAATAATGAAAATAAACACAAAATCAATTGAGTGAATGAGGATGATCCAATTGAGCCACACAACATGAAATCTTGCACCAACACTAGCTAATGTAAGTTTTTTAATACAACATAAAATTGAGTATAGAACAAGAAATCAACTTGGAAAGTAAATGCTACCTAAGTGGTCATCTTGAATTTTGTTAGATTTTAAAGTGCTAATTTAGATGTGATAGGGAATTTGGCCAAAAGTAGGGAACTAGAAAGCAATCTATGGATAGTTTTAGGATATTTAGGGTGAAAGGGATCTGTGTTGGTAATGGTACTAACTTGGTATTGGGGCCAACCCCCTGACTTCAAACACTATAGTGATAAGGGTGTCAGGTGCTTTTCTAATATATATCATTAACCACGTATTTATACTTGGCTAGATATCCAAGTTGGCTTTCCCCTTGGTGATGAAATCCAAGTAGGTAGGCCTTGCATAGACAATTATTTAAATGTGTTTTGAAATTATTTGATTTTTTAGCATATACAAGAAAGAGAAAACTAGTGAATCTAAATGGTATATTGAGAAACCATGTAATTAGACTATGTGATCTATTTTAAGCATGCAAGCAACTAAAAGTGAAAGTGTGAAGTAATTATTGGCATATAGATGTTATTTCCAACTTTGAAACATAGTACAGTGTTAATTTAGACAATAATGTATGCTGAGATTATAGTATAGAGTCAATTGTGTCTCTATTGTACTGATGAAGTAAGGGTCTTTAAGAACTATGTCGATAGTGTCAACCTAGTATTTTAGATAAAAGACAAAATATAGAACTAGGTCAGCTAGGTCGACCTAGTTTTCTAAATGAGGGAAGTTTTAAAGACTAAAAACTATGAAAAATAGAACTATAATGAATAACAATAATGATATAAAAAGAGAGAGAGAGGAACCTTGGTGGGTTGGAAGATGTAAATAAAAGAGATATTTCTATTAAAGTGCCTTGATTTTTAATTGCAAATCTACCAACTATGTTGACTGGGTCAACCTAGTTCTGAAATTACCTATTTCTTAAAGCTTGTCAAGATGACTATACTAGCCTAGTTGACTTAGAATGTTTTTTGGAGTCTAGAAGATGACTATACTAGATTGGTTGACCTAATATATTGTATAGAAGTCTATAAGTGTACTATGATGAATTGGTTAACCTAGTAGCCTATTTGGAAGTGAAAACCTATACTATGTCAACTTATTCAACCCAATAACATGTATATGATGAAAACATAAATAGAAAGAATAGAGTTATTTTGATGTGACTATGTGTTAAACCTATGCACATAAGTTAGAAACTATATCAGCCCTGTTGACCTAGTATCATAAATATAGAAAATAAATAAATAAAATGATAACATAAAGAAAAATATGAAAGAAAACCTATAAAGGTTAGATTCACATTCAGAATGTATGCAATAAAAAATGCATCATGTATATAAATCAATCCTAACTCAAAGAAGATAGATCATACTTACACTTATGATTGGGGATACATTAGATAATCAGGAACGTGCCTAATATGGGGATTCATTAGACCCAATTATGGGATCTCTTATCATAATAACCAATATTAGGGAGGGTTATAAAGCCTCTATTCAAGCACAATCATGAAATAACCCTAACTAGGTCCTATGTTTTCATATTCACTAATCTAATAAAAATTAAAGCAAATAAATCTAATCCAGTTCTCACCAAAACTTGTGGTACAATATAGGGGTTATTAAACAAACAAATATGCATAGGAGAATCTCAATTAAGATATACATGAGTAAGACCCTAATAAATAGAGAAGAAGAGTAATATTATCTCAAGCCAATACTTACGTTACTTATATCTACTAAAGAGAGGAACAAAGTTAGAGAATACTTACCTGAAAGATTAACCCATCAAGACTCAACCTCTCCCTTGGCCAAAAGGGATTCATAAGAGGTTTTTATGGTTTTTAAGTATCATTAAGAAAGGCCAAATCATCCAATACTTATCCATAAGACTAGATTCTCTAAGTAGAAACCCTAAACTAAGACTCCTCAAGTAGAATGGCGAAAGAGCAGATTGTAAAGAATAAAAAACAAATAATAACTCTTTTTCATTGGTAAATAATGATGAAATGAAATTTTATATATGTAAATAATTAATTGTAATTCCTTCCAAAAGTTTTAGATGATAGGGTCAACCTAGTTGACCTAGTACTATTATGGATAAAAAATCACTAAGTCATGGGCTAAGTTAGCCAAAAGATAACCTAGACCCTAAATGAATTTTACCCACAAGATTAAAAGGTTGACCCAATCAACCTAGTACTATAGACTATATAAAGGGGATTTAGGTGAGGATAAGAGGGATAGAAGGTGGGAAAGGACTGGAGGAGTGCGCAAAAGAGGAGTAATAGCTTAGGGAATGGTTTTTAGGAGTTAGTTGGATTTGTAATAAGTGGTTATAAGGGACAATAATCCTATGAAGAACCAATGATCTACCCACCCCTTTCCTAGTACACCCTTTAAGGCTTGCACTAAAATATATTGAGTCTTGATGGGTTATTACAAGATATAAAGCATCAATATTTGATAAAAGTTGAAAATATTATGTGTAAACATAAGACATGTGATGGTTTACCTACTCCTTACTCGAGATGTAACATGTTAGATTGTAGAGAAATAAATTAATACACAAGGGATTATACATATAGAGGATAAGAACTAGCCATGAGTTGTGTATCTTTCACTAATGGTTGAATAACAAGCTTGGGTTGTGCTATATGAGTTTTTTGAGTGGGCCCTACTAAAGTTGTAACAACATCATTAAATATAGGGGTTAAATATTGACCATTATTTGTCTTATTATTGATTTCTAATATGGTCTATAAAATTTATGTATGATCATGGGGTTGTTGCATTATTATATCTTTGAATCCCTATAATACCTCATCCTTGTTCACAACTATATCTTTAACAATAAGTAGAGGTAGTGTGTCTTGATCCTCAATATGGACCCGATCTTTTTTTTAGTTATATTGTTCATCTTAGGATGCATTGTCATTTAATTCCACATAATCAGGCTATGAAGGATTCATATCTAGAGTTTTAGTAGGTTCCTTATCCTTGTTATAGGTTTAGATAACTAGAATATTAATATGCTCTATAGGATTACCACCTAGTCTAGCACTTCTTCTTAGGGAAAGAGAGAGAGAGAGTATTTTTTAGATGGAATATAAAAAATAAATTGAAATAGAGCTACTACAATAAAATATATAAATCATGAATAATTAATAGTAGCTAATGAAAATATGAAAAAAACATATAAACCCTAAGATCAACTAGGGTTAGTGTTTTGGAAGTTAGGGTTTCTTTTACAAAAATTTAAATTGGATGTAAAATAAAAAGAAAACCTAATGTAAATTTGATTTTAATTTGTTAGGTTTTATAAATAAAATAAAAAATTAGAAGAATTCAACCCCAAATTTATTTCATAAAATTTGGATGAATGAAAACAAGGGTTTGATGTAATATTTGAGTAAGATGGGTTCACCAAATGATTTCACCTTTTAGGGTTTTACAAGGGTAATTCCTATGTTTGGTTAAAGGGATGAGATGCCTAAATTAGTCAAATAAATATGTAATAATTAAATAATGATTTATTATGACCTTTGAATTTGTTTAAATTTATATAAATAGAAAAGAACATAGATAAATAAAGACTTATCTAAAAATTGACTATTATGGATGATCTAGATTTTAAAATTTGAGATCTGGGTAGTAGTCTATGTCATCAATAAGATTTTGGTATTTGTCTATTCATGGGACAATAGTGCCTAGTTTGGATAGTAACACCATATATGTGTAGTGTCCTTAATATGGTAATAATATACATTTTTTAGGGTTTTTCTTTTTTTTTGGGAGCACCTATGCCTATTTCTATATGTTCCATTCCCACATGACCAAAACTTGTAGCTCTATATTATACCCAGGAAACTTGATTTAAGGTACAAAACCTAATCTCATTGCAATCATGGCATGATAAATAATTTTGTGTATGTTATTCAGATGGAATAGAAATCCTCAATAACCTACTATGTAGAGATTTGCATACATACCAATACTCTAAAGAAGGATCAAGTCCTATGTAGTTATCCCACCTAGTGTTTGATGTATATGCAAGTGAATGATAGAATGAGAGTGGCCTTAGATTCCTTGAATGTGATTGACTTTGAAATGATTGAAAACTAAACTTGGGTATGATATATATGGTAGTATGCATAAATTAAGGTAGAATAGGGATCACATACCTTGATTTTTCATAACTTTGTATTTGGTTTAAATATCTTTTACATCTATTTTCCATCTAGTCAATAGAGGTGGATTAGACTTGTATTTATAGGGATTTGTTTATTTTGTAGATAATAAAATGATCTTAGGCTAACCTTACGAGGGGCACACATTTGAAAAACTATCCATTGGGAAGATATGGGGATAAATATAATAAAACCCAATTAGGGACACTAGCACCATGTGGATGTAGTGTCCCAAATATGGTGATAATGTCCTCTTTGCATATTAATAAGAAATTTAGATTGGGGTCTAAGATGATAATGTTGGGATTGTGATATGAATAGCTGTAGGTGATTATGGTATTTGAAGGACTAGAAATATAAGTATACTTCTTAAGAATAGGCCTATGGCTAGCTTAGGGATAGGTTAACTCAAGAGACACTCTTAACACCCAGTTGCCACTTTTAGTGATTACATGTTTGTCGACTTGTGTGGAAACCTAAAATTGATGGACTTTGATCTCTTTCTGAACCTTGCTCTCATTTTCCTTTATAGCCCTAGATTTCCTTTAGTGACCTATTCTAACCCTAAAGTGATGGTTGGGGTTGTTAGGGCATACCACCATATGGATGGGTTTAGATTTCACATTATTTTTTTACTCATGTTTAAGTACAAGGAATGTATCATAAGTGCATAAACTAGTTGGATGATTTAGTATAAATTATTGAATAATGTTACAATGGTGCTAATGATCTTTGAAGCACCAAGGGAGATTGTAATATTATTAGTATTATATTGAAAACTATATATAATAGTTGTTGATGCTCAATAAGGATTATATATTTCATTAATAATTGTACATGTATATAAACTTGCTCTAGCATTGCAATGTGTTATTTGGAAACTATGGTAGAAACTCTTCCAAAAAATACTTGATTACATTTTAGGTTTCACTACTTGACATAATACCATATGGATAAATTTTTGGTTAATTTTTGTTCTTATTACATATACCTTATGGAAATTTGAGTTGTGTTCCTTTATTATTGTAGTTTTGCCTATGTAATCATCTAATGACTACAATATAGGGCATAATACTACTAAGGACATCTTACTCAAATTCTGTCTTATTTAATGTAAATGATTTTGTAATTTGAATTAATTTTTATTATAATTAAGGTTTAAATCATTAATTAGTCTTAAATTAGCTTCTAAGATATAAATTTTAATCTCAACATTGGTGTAACATTACATTCAAAGGATTCTTTGGTAATTATATTACTGATAGTTGGATTGTGATTTTCATCATATTATCACTTTATTGGTTTCTTATCTGACATAATGAATGAAATAAAGATTTCAATATAATTACTTAAGAATGATGTGTCAATCATGATTTTTTTTGTATATACCTAGATAAAGTGAGTTATTCTTAGAGCAAGTGTATTTTTTAATACTTGTGTGTTCTTTTAATTTTCTAAGTGGATATATTCCTTGAATAAATAGAAAATATTTCCAGTTCAGTCCTAACCACATTCTAAAATAATTAATTATGGTTAAAATTATATTCATGTTTTAACTAAAGAGTAATATGACTATAGTATGAATGATAAGGACATTGGTATTAAATATGTTTGATTTAATGATCATGTATAGTTTTAATTTTTAGTATTCCATTTTTCATGGACAAATATGAAATTTGTTCATCTTGTTATCATTTATATTATTTAAAGACTTAATAAATAGTAAAATGGATGAGACTATTTTAATAGGCTTGCACTTTCTTTTATTGTATTGAATCTTAAAATTGGTTTTGAAACTCTTAAAGTGGAATAATTTATGCATAAGATAAATTGTTTGTAGAATACTTTGTCTCATGTATTTTAAATTGGTACAAATTAATCTAGTCATTAATTTTGGATGTTATTTAAACCAAGTTGAGAAATGCTAAATAGATTAGGAAATGAATGGCTCTCTCTTTAATGAGGTTACTATTATCACTTGATCATTTTTCCTATTTATTTGAAATTGAATTATGTATGAAATTTTTAAATGAGATTGTATTGATTCTAATAAAAGGTATACAATCCATGATTTTTATGGATAATGGACTCTACACAATGATATATGCACTATTTTACTCAAATAGTTTTAATGACAAGTGCTAGTTTTATATATGGATTTCACTTATACATACCATGTGAATTCAATGAATGTAATGATTTATTTTAGTTTTTTTAATTTAGGTTAAGTTTATTATGTATGATGGTTTTACATGGGATTGGCATGGTAGTCAAAGATATAATTTGATCTTAGTTGAATTTGTCTTGAGTATTTATTACTTAGTGTCACTTTTTTATGTAGTAATATAAATTATGTACTTTACATAATTATAATAGTATAAGTAGGAACTATTATTTTAGTGAAAAGGTGTCCAGTTTTTATTATTATTATATTATTGAAAATTCATTTACTTGGTTCTTTTCTTTAATAATATTTTCAAACACTACTAACCTCAAAACCAAATAATCATGACCTTAAGATTTGATTGTGGGAAGGTTATAATGAAGGTTTAGTTGTGTAAGAACCAAAATTTTGGAATTATTACATATAAATTCTTTATAGGGTGCCAAGAAGAGTGAATTATATTATATTACAAGAATTATTATATAATAATTATTTCTATCAATAAAGGTCATGTGTTGGGTGTGTAGTATTTGAATACCTTCATACCCAATAAACATTAATTAATGATATTTAGTTTTGATTATGAATTTTTTTATTTGAATATAATGAATTTGAATTTATAATCACATGAATTATGCATACAATGGTTTTTATTTATTTATCCATTGTGATTTATTTTAGAAGTTAGAAAGGAAATAAATAGCTTTTTATGGTAGGTTGTTAATTATTATGATTATTATGTTTATTTTGAGAATTTTTGTATCTTGAAAAGGTAATTTTATTAAAATATATTACAATAACAAAATATTATATTTTTATATTTCTTTTAAGTAATTAAAAAAATAATAAGACAATCAAATTTAGGTGAAATTTTGAGGAATCTATGAGATTTGGTATTAGCCATTACAATTATTTATTCTTAAAACAACATTAGGATCATTATCTCAAGTCTTATACCTTGGATACACCCATTAGATGATGTTAATTTTATTGATTTGATACCATTCACCTTTTAGAGGCTTTCACAAACTATTCTTGAATTAAATTTAGTGTTGTAAGCATGTGTATCATCAAGGATGAAGTGGTTAATGCTTTAGAAAAGTTTATGAATTTTTTTTGGATATTTACGTTATCCTTGGTGGAAATTACTCAACCATTTAACCTTTTTATGTCATTTTTGTTTAAAATATGGTTTTAATTGATGTAAAAATGGATATTTTAATAATTATGGATGTCATTAATGTCAAAGGATCAGGTAGGATTGATAGATAAAAGAGCATGTTTTACAATTGCATAGTATAAGTTGTAATATTATCATATAAAGTTGTCATTATTATATAGAGACAATTTTTGGAGGTTTTTGGAGGAAACATATAGAAGATATGTTATGGGTTTATTGAGTACATCTCATATGTATGGTCTGTAGGTTTAGATGAAGAAAAATGAGCCCATAAATGATTTATTTTAACTCTCAGTAATTACTAGGATTTTTTCAATAAAAACCTATGGGTTTGAGTCATGGAATTCACAAGAATTTATATTTTTATGTTGAATGGATATAGGTAGGAATTGATCACTTATGAAGGCTTAAGTTATAACTTAATCCTTCCTTGTCAATGTGCAATTAGCCCCTTCAACCTAGTGATTACCGACTTGGAGAAGTGATCAAAGACTTTAATATTTACTAAGTCCTAAACTTAATATTTATTCAATATTGATAAATGGTTAGTAATTAATCACATGATGTAGATCTAATGACACATGGTGAAGTCAATATTTCAATGGTATCTGAGAGTGAATGCACTAGTGACATGTGTCACATTCATAGGAGCTTGTCAGATAGATATCTAATGAGTGTATTAATTTTTTAGAAGATATAATAGTGAGCATATGATTTTTAAATGAATATTAATAGAGTGCATGGAGTGAAAAAGGATAAAGTTTTTGATGTATATCAAATTTAAGACTGAGCTACTTTGAGGAGATCGATGGTGTGCATGTGTTTCAAGGTATCAAGAAGTAGTGAGATGAGATCAAGTGATCGATATGTAGTGATAAACAAAGGTAAATTTCATGATAATTTTGAATATATAATGACATGAAGGAGCTCATATCAAAGATCAATGAATGCATTTTAAATTTGAAATGTTAAATTTTATAAGCTCTCAAAGATCTAATGGAACAAGTGAGTCTATCATAGTTTGATCTAACAATTGAATTTTAAAGTTAATTCAATTAAATGATGATCATTATATCATCACATGAAACTTAAAAATTAATGGTTAGTATTTAAATATATGTTCATCTCAATGGTTAAGTGATAAAACATACCTGAAAGAAGCATTATATGACACACACAATGATATAGATCATTGTGATCAATCAAAATTGTGTAATATGACATGTGAATTAAAACCATAACCTAATATATGGTAAATATAGTAAAATATAGAGAATTATGGTGGTGGTGTGTGAATTCAAGAAGCATGAAACCTGTCATTAAAGAAATATGAACTGAGTCCAAAAATGGAGTGTGATGTGTTAACGACCAAGTGTGAACATAGAGAATATGTGAGACTTAGATCTAATGCATATATACATATATATATATATATATATATGTATATATATACACATATATATATGTATATGTATATGTATATATATATATACATATATATATATATACATATATATATATATATATACATATATATATATATACATATATATATATACATATATATATATATATATATATACATATATATATATACATATATATATATACATATATATATATATATATATATATATATACATATATATATATATATATATATATACATACATATATATATATATATATGTATATATGTGTATATATATATATATATATATATGTATATATATATATATATATATATGTATATATATATATATATATATATATATATATATATGTGATACACACTGAGACTGGATTGAAGTTAAATTGAGGGGTAGAGAGGTAGAGAGGAAAAGAGAAGAAGTGGAGGGTATGAGTAGTTACATAATAGGTCTATAACATAGAAATGGATTCATTTTTGAATCAATTTTATAATTAGGAGTTGTAGCTCCATTATAGATAT
This sequence comes from Torreya grandis, assembly GCA_037957365.1. NCBI lineage: Eukaryota > Viridiplantae > Streptophyta > Pinopsida > Cupressales > Taxaceae > Torreya > Torreya grandis. The sequence goes on along the minus strand of JARHVA010002101.1, from coordinate 1,156,319 downwards.
GATAGGTAGGTGCCATTAAAAGAAATGAGTTATTTCTCAGTTAGGGAGTAGGTGCTTCCTTGGAGTAGGTGCTCTAAAATTAGGGGATTGGTGTCTCCTTAGGGTGGATGCCCTTAAATATTGTAACTAATGAAGTTTTGATTGTGAGGCTAAATTAAAATAGTATATTCTAGTAGTTATTCTCATCATGGTTTTTTTCCATATTCGGTTTTCCACATACACTAAGTGTGATGACTATTTTTGTGTATGTGATCTTTGCATATACTTTTTAATTTTTATTAAAATTATTAAAGGACTAATTTTAAATAATCTACTGATTCACCCCATCTTAGTAGATAGTTATGTTCCAATAATTGGTACTAGATTCAGGTTCCTTAGAAGAAGCTTAAACATCTTAGGTAGATCTTGGACAACGAAAATAAATGACTAGTCAAGAAGGCTCTTCCTCAAATAAAGCACCTCTCTTTAATGGATCAAACTATGTATTTTAGAGCATTAAAATGGAAACATATTTATCTTCATTAGGCTTTGGTGTATGGATGTTTGTTATATATGGATATATAATTATTGATACAACTCCTATTGATCAGGCTTCCAAGAAAACATATGAGAGCAATGCTAAGGCAAAGAATTCTATCCTTTATGGATTGTCTAACTCAGAATTTGTTAAATTAATGCATTGTAAAGTTTTAAATGATGTCTAGAACAAGTTGAAGAGAATCTATGAATGTGATGATAACATAAAGCATGCCAAGCTACAAACATACAAAGGCAAGTTAGAAAGTCTTAAATTGAATGAAGAAAAGAAAACTGTAAACTACCTCCTCAAAGTAAATGAAATAGTCAATGCAATCAAAGGTATCAGAGAAGAGATGAAATATTCAATCATTGTTAAAAAGGTCCTAAGATCTCTACCATCTAGGTATGACTCTAAAATCTCTACAATAAAGGAAGAAAGAGATCTAGATAAGCTCACTATAGATAAGTTGGATGGAATCTTCACACACTATGTGATGAGAATGGGAGAAGCAGATACTTTCAAGAGAGAAGATACATTCAAATCATCCAAATAAGTAAAATCAAAAGCAACTAAATCTATATTTAAGGAGACTGATGAAGAATCTAAATTTTTTAGAAAATTAAGAAGAGGGTCTATAAAATACAAAGGTAAGTTATCCTTTAAATGCTTTAACTATGGTAAGGTAGGACATTTTTATGTTAAATGATCTTATAAAAAAAATATAATTCTAATAAAGAAGAGGATAGTAAAATGATGAAACCTCACTACTCTAAGAAGAATAAATTATTTAAAAATAAGGTCTTATACATAAAAGAATATAGTGATTTATTAGATGAGTGTGATAGCTTATATGATGACCATGATTAGGCCTTTGTGGCTGAGGGAAATGAATCCCTATTCATGAAATTATAATCAACTTTTTTGGATCAAGAAAAAGAAGTTGAAGACTCCAATGAAGAAGAAGGAGAAGTGGATCTAGAGGTCAAAATCATATGTGCTCTAGATGAAATTGAAAATCTAAGAAAAGAGAACTAAAAGTAAAAGAAGTAGGCATAAAATGAGATTGAAAAAGTATCAAGAAGTCTTGAAAAATCTGACAATATGGTGGTTAGCCTAAAGACACAAGTTGAAGAGGATAAAATAATAGAAGATGTAGTCAAATTTGAACTATAGTATAAATCTGATGAATGCATGAAGTTGGAAGAAAAAATAGTGGCTTTGGGAAAAGAAATTTAAAAAACTAAAGAACAAATAGACAAAAGTCTTAAGCTAAAGGAGGTTTGTAAATTCTTGATGAATTGATCAACTCTCAAAATCCATCAAAAGAGAAATATGGCCTTGGTTTTGAAAAATGGAAAAGTCCCATAACCAATACATTTGCAAATTTATATGACAAATTCAAAGTAAAAGGAGAATTAGGAACAAAGAAATAAAAATCTTGAAATAATTCCTCTAGGGATACAAAGATAAACATAAGCATTGTTGATGTGAAGAAAGATAAAGGAGAAAATAAGCCTAAAGAAAATAAGAAGGACAATGAGTCAATCTCTACAAACTCAAGGAAGATGTATAATACAAACATTGCTAATGCAGATGGTTACATAAGGGTGAAAGACTTGAAGTATCTAGAGTTAAGAAGATTTATTCATCCTACACAAAGAAATTCTATGACCAGGTATTCCTCATTTTTCTATGGTTATTTTTATACTTTTAATTAGTTTGGTCATAAGGCTAGTGATTGTAGAGTTATACCTAAACGGAAAATAAACTTTGTGAGAAAAAATTCATTTAACCCTTGTTAGATACAAATGTAATATGTTATAACTACAATAATTTTGGTCACATAGCTAAACAATGTAGAACAAACTTTATAAGACCAAAAACATAAAGTGAAAAGAAAAGCATGTCTCCCAATGTGAGAAAAGGTTCAAAAGTATCTAAAAGAGGGAAAAAGAAGCCAAAAAAGAAACCTAAGGATGTGTGAAAAGTGAAAGATCAAAAATTTTCACAGTCGATGATTACTCAAACTACACTCCATGTCAAGGAATAAAATTTATGGGTAAAAATAGTGTTTTCTCAAAACACATGACTAGTGATAAGATAAATTTCATCAAATTGATTAAATGTAAGGAATGATCTATCAACTTGGGAGACAATACTGTAGTAAAAATCCATGGTAAAGTAACCTTAAATATAGATGGAAAACTTCCTACACATGATCTCCTTTATGTTGAAGGGTTGAAACACAATCTGTTAAGTGTCATCTAAATGTGTGACAATGGATATAAGGTCATATTTAATGCATAAGGTTATAAGATAAGGAGATTAGGAAGATTAGTTGTAGAATGGAAAAGAACTTAAAGCAATATTTATAATCTAAGTGAAGTGAATGGTAATAGCTCCTTGATAGAAATATTGATGAGAGTTGGTTATGGCATATAAGAATCGATCATATCAAATTTGATAACCTAGTAAAAGTGAGCACAAATAAGTGTGTTAGACATATTCCTAAAATAACCAAACCTATAGACACTACTTGTAAGGAATCTCAGTAAATCAAGAAAATAAGGGTCAGATTTAAAACAAAAGAGTATACCACTACAAAGCCTTTAGATTTAGTTCATACTGATCTTTGTGGTCCAAATAAGACAAGAGGATCCAAAGGAGAAAGATACTTCATGTTGCTAATAGATGATTACAAAATAATGACATGGGTAACCTTTTTGAAGGATAGGTCTCAGGAATTTGAAAGATTCAAGATCTTTAGGGCCATGGTAGAGAATGAGATTGGACAAAAAATCAAATGCTTAAGATTTGATAGAGGTGGTGAATTGACATCAAATGATTTCATAGAATACTATGAGAAGCATGGATTCAAAAGGCATTACTCTACAACAAGGACTCCATACCATAATGGAGTTGTTAAAATAAAGAACAAAATGGTCAAGGAGATGGCTAGAACAATGCTAAAAGAGGCCAAGTTACTTGATTGGATACTAGAGAGGAGTAGTAAAAACAACAATATATATCTTGGATAGAGTTCAACTAAGGGTAAATAGTGATAAAACTTCATATGAACTATGGTATGGAAAACCTACCTCTATTAAGTATTTTAGAGTGTTTGGTAGCAAATGTTACATCAAGATACAAAAATATAACTTTGGAATATTTGAATCAAGATATGATGAATGAATATTTCTTGGTTATTCCACCCAAAGCAAAGCCTACATATGCTACAACAAAATACTTCAAAAAATTGTAGAGAGTATCAATGTCAAGGTTGAAGAAGGCTTGAAACTTGTTAAACCTGATAGATAAATCTAGAAAGAAGAATTATATTCTAAAGAGGAAGTAGCTAATGAAGAGCCTAAGAAAATAAATGAAAAGGCACCTACAAGATTTGTTCAAAAGGATCATCCTATAGATCAAATCATTGAAAATAAAAATGAATGAGTTTAGATAAAGATTAGATTTGAAATGAACAAGGAGCAAGTAATTTTTTCTTTAATATCTTAAATTGAGTCTAAGAATTATTTTGAAGCTAACAAGGATGAGAATTGGATAAAATCCATGGAAGAAGAACTAAGACAAATTAAAAAGAACAAAAATTGAGAATTAGTTCTAAAACCTTCACATAAGAATGTAATAGGTACAAAGTGGGTCTTTAGAAACAAACTCAATGAGGATGGAACTATTATAATAAATAAGGCCAATTTGGTGTGTAAAGGATATGCACAAGTTAAAGGCATATATTTTGAGGAAAAATTTGCTCCAGTTGATAGATTGGAAGCCATAATAATGTTTATAGCATTTTCTATTTATAATAAATTAAAATTCTATCAAATGGATGTTAAGTCTACTTTATTGAATGGGAACCTAGAAGAGGAAGTCTACATAGAACAACTTGAAGGTTTTCAGCTATCAGAAGAAGAAGATTATGTTTGTATATTGAAAAAATCTCTATATAGTCTTAAATAGGCACCTAGAGTATGGTATTAAATATTATACCTGTACCTACAACAGTAAGGATTCAATAAAGGATGTGTAGACAATAATATATATTTCAAATAGAAGATGAACATATGTTAATTATTACTGTATATGTAGATGATATCATTTTTGGTGGTAACAACAACATAATGTGAAAATAATTTTATACTTGGATAAATTTCTATCCAATGCAAAATGAGTTTGAGATGTCTATGCTTGGATAAATTTCTTTCTTCCTTTGTCTATATATAACATAAACTAATGAAGGGATATTTTTATCTCAAAACAAGTATGCTAAGGAAATTCTCAAGAAGTTTAGAATTAGACTTTGTATATATCAATGATAGGTATCTTATTATACCTAATTGTATCAAGACCAGATATCATGTAAGAAGTGTGCATGGTTGCAAGATTTCAAGCTACACCTAAAGAATCACATGTCAATGCAGTGAAACAAATTTTTAGATATATCAAGAGTACAATTGACTATGGCCTATGGTATCTTAAAGATGAAGATTTCACTTTGACAACATATATAGATGTTGATTGGGAAAGAAGTGTGGATGATAGAATAATCACTAGTGATGGTGCATTTTTCCTTGGAAACAAATTTTTTTCATGATTGAGAAAAAAGTAAGAGTTAGTTACTATTTCTATAGTAGAAGCAGAGTATGTTGTAGCAGTAGCATGTTGCACTCAAGTCTTGTGGATGAAGAAAACACTTAAAGACATCAAGGTAGAATAAAAATCACATATATCTATTCTTTTTGGTAATTAAAATGTTATTAACATATCAAATAGTCCAGTGATGCACTCTAGAACTAAGCACATATCAATCAAGTGTAAATTCTTAAGAGAAAAGGTTGCATATCAAGATATCACAATTGAATATGTGAGAACATATGATCAAGTTGTATACATATTCACCAAACCTCTTCCCAGGGAATAATTTTAGTATTTGAGGCCAAAATTGGGAGTCATTAATCTTACATCACATCACTAGACCTCAGTAATAGAGCATGAGTCCAAGGGGAGGATCACATAAAATTTGTTAATCCTTGGAAGAAGAGAGAAAAGGTGAATTAGGTATGATTATTTTTAGAAATTTATAATGATTTTATGGTTTTGGTTCTTGGAAAAACCCCTTTATCTGATAAAGGGGGAGAAAATTTTGGACAAATAGTGAGAAATTTGGAGTCCCTTTGCCATTGATGTCAAAGGGGGAGAAAAAGTACAAATGCTCATTGTAAAATCTTTATGTTTATCAAAGAAGAAGAAAATCATGTGTCCAATTTGTGTTTTTTGAAAATGTTAAAGTTCATAATCTTGAAAAGATCTAACAGAGTGTGTGAGTCTATTATATTTTGATCTAACAATTGCATTTTAAGGTTAAGTCAATTAAATGATGATCATCAAATCATGGTGTGAAACTTAAAGATAAATGATTAGTATTTAAATATATGTTCATCTCAATGATCAAGTGATGGAACATCTAATAAATATGAATTATACAACATAGACAACAATATATATGATTATGATTGATCAAAATTGTGTTATATGGCATGTACATAGAAACTAAAGCCTGATTTATGCTAAATATAATAAAAGATAAAGAATTATGGTGGTGGTGTGTGAATTCAAGAAGTGGGAAAATTGTAGTTAAATAAATATGAACTGAGTCCAAAAATGGAGTGTTATGTGTTTATGACCAAGTGTGGACATATAGAAGATGTGAGACATAGATCCGATGCAAACCAAAAAATCAAAAAACCCAAAAAAAACCATAAACATCCAAAAAACACAAAACACCAAGAATAAAATCTACATGTTCCAAATTGTAACCATCACCTTCATCACACTTACCTTTCATTCACTTATTCTTTGGTGGGTCACTCATGCATCATTTTCATTATACACACTTCACTCATCAATCATCCACCTTTTATCATCATTTCCCACATTTGGGAGAACTACATATGGTCTGATATCCACACATAGACATTGTCTAAGTGGGTTATGTAGGTAGTGATTAGAGACATGGGGTCTCTAGAGTCAACTTGGCCACCACCTTAACCATCATCCATTCCCCTAGCTTTTATCATTAAACCTTTCTCCTTTTATGGCTTCTCCCCAGTTTATCTAGTTCTCAACCTTGCTCTTGGCCATGGTCATTTTGTCTATTATTTTTATATGTTTTAGTGTTTTTTCTCTCCTTATCAATTTAATTAGTTCTTTTATCATTTTATTTTTTTATTTAGCCATTAGGTTGGTTCTTTTTCTTTATTTTTTATCTCTAGCCTTTCTTGGTTAAAATAATTTCTTCCTTTTTTCTTTATCCATATATTTAGAATACATTTAATTGCATTAATTAAATAGCATAGTCATTCATTTTCATTTGTTGTTTATGTTTGTTTAAATTGCTCCTTTGTTCTTATGTGTGCATTTTATTTATCTAGATTGATTTTCTTGTCTTATTTTCTTCATTATTTTTCTATGAGTTTTCAGGACTATTTTATATAATGCATACATATTATGGTTATGACTATATCATGTCATACTTTACAATAGCATAATTTATTATCTATTTGTTTTAACATGCTTAAAACATCAAAGTTCATCATGATTATTCAATATCATTAGTGTTACTGTGTTTTATGCTATATTAAAAATTAGGTTACTCAAAATACTCCAAGCTTTTCAGAATACCAATGCAAAGAATGAAAATCCATGTTATGCAACAATGTCTCATTCATAATCATAATTCATTCATATGTCAAGTAATTCATCCATAATATACAAATAATAAATAAAATGTTGGAAATAAATGATATATCTGATACATGATAACATAAAACAAATATGTAGGAGGTATAAATAGTGAGATCCATGTGTCCATCCATATCCATGTAAACTAATAAAGTAAAATCCATAGCCGATAGTACAAAATTCATCATCATCATCATCACACACACACACACACAAACACACACGCGTGCGCACACACACACACACACACACACACACACACACCCACACACACACACACACACACACACACACACACACACACACACACACACACAAACACACACACACACACACACACACATCATATGTGTCTCTATAAAAGATATATCCCAAAATGTGTACACATTGATGAAATCCATCTCTCATAATCCAAACTAGAGCTAAGTCTCATCCTATCCCTATGATGGAGTATCCACTCTCAATAATATCTCTACACACCATAGTGTACCCCATGGAGGACCCATCACTTATGGTACCTATCCCATTGATCTCTCAAACTCCACTAGCACATAGATCTAGTCAATGTTGATCATCTCATAGAGTACTCTCTAAAATATTATGCACATTGATCTTGTGGTACAGTCCCCTCATATATAGCCTAATCTATATCCCTCATAACCTTGTCCAAAGTATCTATTTGTCCCTCTCTATCCAACTATTCTATAGCCTTTGCAATCACTATACGAGGTGTGTTTCTCTCCTATCTATACTGCTATATAAGAGGTGTTTAATCTAGAATTTGTGATTCTACATCACATGTCATCCCTCCTGTGGCCATAATAGTACCATCCATCCTATCCAAAATATCCTATAACCTATGTACCTTAGCCTATAGTCATCAAATTTTTACAATCTGATCCCCTCTACTATCAAGTACACTTTATAGCCTGGATACCTCATGATGTAAGACATCGATCTCTCTATCTCTAGCCTGAATCTCCTCCCACAATCTCTTTATAAGAGTATGTTCCTCTATAACCCATGATGAACTTGTAATATCTCCTCTCTCTACCTATGTAATATGTCATCCTATAGGTATAGTCTCATGTCATGTATCATTTTCCTCACTCTTGACCTCTATAATAGGAGTCTCCCCTCCTATCCCCTACTCTACATCTAAATCCATAACTACACCTACCTCCCATATAATCTCCATATCCTCTACCTTAGTAATAGGAACATCCTACATCTAGCTAATCTTTATTGATCATCCTTTGTCTCATCCTCATAAGCATTCTCATCCTCTATCACCTACTATATCCCTCCTAATTTGGGCTCACCAACTTGTACCTCATGTCTATCTAGTAAAGTTAGCCACTAGTCTCTGTCTCCATATCCATGGTGGTGTATATGGCAATGTCAATCTCATTGGTCTTTATTGAGCCGAAAAATCTACATATCCATCCATAACCCCTGCATCTCTAACATCTCTCCTATCCCTCCATCTCACTATATATACATGTATCTAACTATGTTATGCAATCATAGGATCAATAGTCATACCCCACTATTGTCTCTCCCAGTCTGATCAAACAAACACATGTGGACTAGCTAGAATATGCTACCTCACACCAAACTATCTCATCACCCTATCTAGTCTATATATCTCTATGTTATATACATGTCTCCTAATGATGTAACATAGGGACATCACGTAATCCATGTGTAGCTCCTGATGAGACCAATCCTATACAATATCTATATATGATATTCAAGTGATTTGATCATCACCTAGCTCATCCATAGCTATCCTATATAACTATAAGTCACACAAGTGTGTTCTCCATACCCCAAGGATCACATGCCATTCATATGCCATCAGCTCACCCTCCACCCAAGTACTCATGCATTCAACTAGTCTCTCAATCATGATCTACTCCTAGCACCAAACCTGTATTAGTATAAAATGCCCTATTTCTACCCAACTTGAATAGACAATGTGATGTAGATCATGATATAGACTTGATAAGATTCATGGAACCGATGTGAACCTTTATCCCATCTCCATCATGTCACCAATAACATCTAGTAAACTAATCAGACATAGTCTACCACTCTTATTAGGAAGCAATATGCCACTTATAATAGCCATAAAAATAATAGTAAGAGAGTCCATCTCTAAGTCCCTAAAAAATTTGATGTTGATCCTACCTCTCAAAACTAGGATCATTCCCTCACCAAATATCTAATATAAGGTCTCATCCTATGGACATTGTCCCTAGTAAACTAGTCTACCTCATATAGGAATCCCAAGTATTTGATATACATCCTCTAGTGTGACCATCATCTCACCTATCAGTAAGTGAAATATACTCATCTCACTATGTCACCTCTCTACTTATGTAGTCAATAAATCTATATCATCTCACACCTCTAGCATCTACATAATTTAAGATATCCCTATCACCTCTAGGACTCCCCACTCATACTTTGTAAAGCTAGACATGTACATTATCATCATTGATCTATGATCTTGTGTCACTATCATTAGTAATACCTCTTGTAAATTCATAATTTTATCATTTTACAAGTTTTAAAACCTTCATTACACAACTTCATTTTATCCCATCTATATATTTCCCATCATCCATTTCATCTCAATTCACACCATCATCATTTATTATCAAAAGACCCCTAAAATTTTGAAAATCTTAATAAATTCACTTTTGAATGTAAAGAATTCACTTCTACCTTTTTCAAAACCATCACTAAAAAACACTATTATTTATAATGAAATCACTATGCATTTCAATGATTTTGCTACCTTGTTTAGTAATTTCACTATGATCCATAATGGAAAATTTTAAAAATCTCCAAAAATGAAATCACTGCACCATTTAATGAATTTATTGTGATGTTAAATGATTTCACTATTTAGACTAGTGAAATCATTGAAATTGATAATGAAATCATGATTTTGGAAATAGTGAAATAATTTTCATCATTTTTAAACCACCATAAATGCTAAAAAATAAAAAAAATTAAAAAATAAGGAGATTCATTAGAGGTCCACTCCTCTCAAGTCTCTAAAAATACCTAACTTGCTCTTCTCAATGCTTTTGGTGAGGAATATGATCCATTTTTATTTTCTATCCTTAGAGAAAACTTCTCACTAAATAATTCTTTAGCCCTAACCTTTGAATATTATTTGCACAAATTATTTTCTTAATCACCTAGACTCCTATTCATATATTTCTACCCCCACCAACTAATTACATTCCCCACCATTAAGCATTTTTATCTTTCTATCAAATCTATTATAGATGACATTACATCAACCTTATTTCAAGATTTCTTTCAAAATCTTGCAATAATTTATCAACGTAAAATCCACATTCATTTGCAAAATCAATACCTTATTCTATTGATGGATTTATAGTTTATTATTGCTAGGATATATTGTATATTTTTGGTTTTTTTTGGTTTTTTGATTTTTTTGAGATAAAATTAAGTGTAATGCTTGTTTTAAAACTTTAACAATACTAATTTTTTCAATTTGCATGAGGTATTACTAGTGATAGTGACATGAGATCATAGATTGGTGGTGATGGTGTGCATGTCTAGCTTTATAAAGTATGAGTCGAGAGTTCTAGAGGCTACATGGTTATCTTATATTGTGAAAATGCTTGAGGTATGAGTTGATAGAGCTTTATTGATTTCATTAGCAGAGAGGTGACATAGTGAGATAAGTACATTTCACTTGCTAATAGGTGAGATGATGGTCACACTAGAGGATGTCTATTAGATACTTAGGATTCCTATATGAGGTAGACTAGTGTACTAAGGATAGGGTCCATAGGATGAGACATTATATTAGATATTTGGTGAGGGCATGATCCTAGTTTTGAGAGGTGGGATTAATGTCAACTTTTTCAAAGACTTAGAGATGGACTCTCTTACTATTATTCTAATGGCTATTGTTAATCACATGTTGCTTTTTTATAAGATTGGTACACTATGTCTAATTAGTTTACTAGATGTTATCAGTGACATGATGGAGATGGGAGAGAGATTCACATGAGTTCCATATGTCTTATCAATTCTATATCATGATCTACATCACTTTGTCTATTTAATCTAAGTAGTGATATGGCATTTTACACTACTAAAAGTTTGGTGTTGGGAGCACATCATGATTGAGAGACCAGTTAAATGCCTAAGCGCTCAAAAGGAGGGTGAGCTGATGGCATATGCATGTCATGTGATCTATGGATGACCAAGGAGTATACTATATGGAAAATCAAGATTGAGAAAATGAATAAGTAATGATCTTGTAACTTATTTGTTACCTAGTTAACCTTGCATATGTTCTTTCCTTGGCATCACATTGGTGATGATACTTAGAAATAAAAAACAATTGTCAACTCTTTATTTTTCTTTTCTTAATAGCTCTATCAATTATGGATTTCATCACCACATGATAGGCCAAACCCTATTTACTAGTGGAGTATATAAATTGAAACCCAACTATTTCAATTTTGTAAGCAGTTATGTGTTTTAAGAACATCATGATGTGATGAGATTTCATGATCCAATACCTAGGGTTTCAATAGCTAACTCAAAATCTGATATTGTTGATTGTCAACACATTGAGACCGCTATGGCTATGCTGAGCACTTTGGGATAAGACCCAATAATGTGCATCTATATTTCAATTTTTACCATGGTTTTATTCCCCCTACATAAGCTCATGTATACCTTAAGCCTAGAATCACCTTTTTGACATTCAAATTTGGTACATCAGTTAGTGGTTAACATTGAGAGGTTACTTTCCCCACACCCTCAAAACTAGACTCAATGGGCCATGGGCATGGTAAGATCCTCCATGGTTAGTTCCTTGAAACATTAGGCCATAATTGAGAGCACAGATGAGTGAGTGACAATGGAAAACCCAATAGTTATTCTGACCATTTACCTAGTTTTCACCCTTTTTGTGCAATTGCTTATCTATTTAGAATAGAAATTATTTATTGTTTCCTTATTATTTTCCATGTACTTAAAATCCGTATTTGAAAACTAATTACTTTAAAAAAAAACACATCCTTAAAAGTAATTTATTCATAGTGTAAGTTTTTGGGTCAAATCTTTGGTTTGCATTAATAATCTTTTAGATCATCCTTTCTATTTTAAATCTTTTCCTTTTTTTTCCAAATCATGCCTATTACATATCAAATGGCCATGTTGAATCCTCATTCAAGGGAAGATCCTTTTAGCAATGTCCCCTATCATTTTCCCAATTAAGAACATCATGTAGAAATACATAAAATCACTAAACATGAAGAAGAAGAGGTAGAACCTTATTAATATGAAGGTATCCCCAAAGCTACCCAACCTCCACCATAACTAGGTGAATATATCATGTCAAATAAAAATGAAGTGTTGTTTCGAGTCTTGGGTTTTGGTGCCAAATTCCCTTTTGATTTTGATGTGCATAACTTGTAATACCTCATTGCAAGTAAAGATCCTTCTTCCATAAATGTTAATTAACATAATATACAAAGCTCTTTGGAGGGTAGTAATGCCCTCATTCTTTCTTCACAATCTCATCCCCAAGTCTCCCAAGATAAATGGAAAGTTATTTTGCATGAAGAATCTTCCTAAGTTAGTCATGGTCTTCCTAATGAAATCCATAAAAATCAAGGAAACTAAGAGATTATAAATTATCAATCTCACCAATCAAATAATCCCTTTGGTAATCCTACCATGAATGTAAATATAATTTTACAACATCATCCTAATAATCCAAGTTCAAATGTAATTTCATACTAGCAAATATTGTAACCAACCAATCAAAAATTGATTTCTACTTCAAGTTTACCCATCGTACAACAAAATCATCCCAAATTGAATATGGGTTTCCCATCCAATTCAAGTCCAAGCAACCAAAATATGATTACACCTAATTTGGGCACGCCCAAAAACTTACAAGGTTATGATCAAACCAATTAGAGTGCAAATTTTTATTCAAACTCAAAAATCAATCCAAATTAGAGTTTTCAAGACTCACCCATTATATCTAATCCTAATAAAAAATCAAATACCTATTTTGGTTTGCCCAATAAAGTACTAAATTTTATCTTAAATGTTGTACGAAGAACATACAACATCTAAGTATACATCCAAATGTATCAAATCAATTATTGTTAAGATCAACTATTTTTCCAAGTCAAAACCAATCAAGTACTAATTCAGCCATGTAATTTAATTCCACCCTAAATCCTAATACTAACTCAGTCCAAAATCAAATATAATCAAATGTTAACCTTAACATCAATAACTCCAACTCTAACTTTAATCTTAGCCTAGGTTCCAACCAATTTAGTTTGAATTCTAGCATTCCTCAACAAAACAATCCCATTGTGTTTAACCAAGTAAGTTTTGGTTAAAATACTAGTTCCAATCCCATGAAATTTAGCACTAACACATCAAATAACCCAAACTATAACTTAAATCCTAAACAAACAAGTTCTAATTTTATGCCAAATCCTAATCTTGGTTCTACCCAAAATCTAAATATAACTAAAAAAATTTTTGGTTTCAACCAAAATTCAAGTCAAATTAATTATGGTAGTAATCAAAATTCTGGTTATAACACTAATAGCTCTCCCCAAAATCTTAACTATAATAATCAAAATCCCAATAATTTTTCAAACATACCCCAACAAGCAAACTAATTCATAAATCAACCACCTACTACTTTTAGTCAAATGGATCAAATATCCCCTTTTCTAATGCAAGAATTTCAAAACATCAAGGATAAGGTCCAAAGTTTACAAGATGGATCCTACAACTGATAAAATCAATTCACGTTTGAATAGATTTGTTCATATCCCTATGATGTGAGAAAAATAACTACACCATTCTCCAAACATTTTGAGTTCCCTAAGATTGACAAGTAAGAAGGAAAAGAAGATCCTAGGGAACATTTAACAAGATTTTACCATGCATGTGTAGATGTTACTTATCAAAACAAATTCATGTTATGTCTATTCCTATGAAGCCTTAGAGGCTAGGCCCTTGAATGATTCTCAAGACTCCCAAAAGGATATATCTTCTCTTTTGAAGATGTATCTAAAAAGTTTTTTTGTCATTTTTCTTATAAAATTGATAAATCTTTTACCACTCTAGACTCACATAACACCAAACAACAAAATGGTGAAACCTTTGCTTTTTTCCTTCAAAGATGGATGGTAATGGTAAGTTGCTTTTCATGGTCATATATAAAAATAGAGTTCATGGACATTTTCATGCACAACTTAAATTCAGATTTAGGCCATCATTTATTCCTTTGCCCATAATCTTTTGATGAGATAATTAAAAAAGGAATTCTGGTAGAAAGGACTTTGATCAATAATGGAATAATTAAAATCTTCAAACCAAACAATAGCAATTCTTCCAAACTAGCAGACAAACCTAAATTATTTGTAAAATTAAGAATATTGTTGGGGATGGTGTCACATAATGAAGAAAATTAAAAACCCACAAAATAAAGTACATAACCAATCAACCCATAACATAACAATTCTTTGGGGGCAACCAAGAAGAGGAAGACCAAAATGTAAGTTTACTCAATTAGGATACACTTACAATAATGTTTTTTGAAAGTTATCCCATGAAAACATTATTATTTGGCCAAACACAAAGCCTTTTGAATAAAATGTTCCCAACCTCAATTGGTACAAAGAGTATGAATACTGTGAATACCATCAAATACAAGGACATTCAATAAATCAATGCATGTGCCTAAAACACTATGTTCAAGATCTTATTGTTAAAGGTGACATAGAAATAGAAAATACCTCATCCAAATAATCTAATAATATAAAACTAGGGATATATCAAGACCCATTCCCTAAACATGAGCAAGGTAAGGGTAAACAAAAATAAGAATAACCAAAATCAAGTAATGTCCACCAAGCTAATCACCCATTTGATTCCATAATCAATACCATGGATATGGTACACAATAATGTTAATGTTATCACTTTGCCCAAGTATAAATTTATAGTTACTACTAGATGTGCAAATATCACCCTACCAAGTTCACCCCACCTAATGTTGAATGAAAGTACAACATTATATATCACCTTGAGAAAACATTGGCTAACATATCTATTCTAGAATTCTCAAAACTTGCACTATGTATAAAGATATTTTGTATAAAGTATTATAAGAGTCTAATGTACCTTAAAACATTGACCCTATAAAATTCCAAGTATTAATTAGTTCTTTGGAAATAAATAACCAAGTGACATTTGATCATGCTAATGTTTCTACTTTAGGTTCAAAGCATAAAGTCCCCTTGTATATATAGGTTACCATTCCTAGGCATAAGGTAAAGAGATTTTTTATAGCTAATGGTTTAGCCCTTAATCTATGTACACTAAGACTCATTAAACATCTTAGATATCTTGTAACAATATTAGAGGCAAATATCATAACAATCAAAACATATGATAATAATAAGCAATAATCTATTGGTATAATCCATCTTCCTTTGATGGTAGGGTTTGTTATTAAGGAAACACTTGTTCATGTTCTCAATCTTGATTTACCATATAATATACTCCTTGGCCATCCATGGATCCATGCCATGAATACCATTGCATCTACCCTCCATTAGTGTTTGAAGTTTTCCCATGCAGGAATGGAAGTAACTATTCAAGGGGATCCTCATCCCTTCCATTATTCCAAACTATTAGAGGGAAAATATCAAAAATCTAATTATCTCCCAATCACAAAAGATAATATCACCCCTATTGAGGATTAACCTTCATTTGAAAATTGTGCCAATATTGAGATTTTATTTCAAACACCTCCACTTAGTAGTTGGATTAATACTCCAACCCCATCCATATCTATTGAGCAAGATTCCAATAATCCATCTATTGAGCAAGCTTCCAATAATCCATTTGTTCAACAAAATTCCAAAATTCCCTCTATTGAACAAAAATATAATCCCATATCTAATAAACCATCCTATTCCACTTCATCCCATTTTAAAATAATTGATCAAGGTATGAATGAGTAAATTATTCAATATTTTTATACATGTACAATACACACCAATCCTAATGAATATGGCAAACTAAATCATCTAAAGGACCAACAGATGGTTAAAAAGCTCAGAGGGATGAAATTTATTAAGGGAGGGTTGATTTATAAAAAACATATTGATGTTTAAAATTCCTCTTGGATTTATTCAAATGAGTTAGCTACTTGATTTTCCACCAATCGACACCTTGTTGCAAAATCTATCATGTGCAAAATAATGGACTACAAAGGCAAGGGTCTTGGTCTCTATGAAAAATGTGCCATTGAACCAATAGAAATAAAATTCAATGAAGAGAAAAATGATATAGGATTTAACCCACTTAATTTACATCTCAAAATTTCCTAAAGTGATTCTTCTAGTGAGTCAGGAGATGATTCATCAAACAACAAGAGAGGTTCCATCATTAGCCATTTTGAAGATCTATCCTTTACTAATCATTTTCATGAAAATGTTGTTTTAAAACTTGACCTTAAATATCCTTATCTAATCCATTGGGACAAAAAATATACACCCCAAATTGACCATTTTAAAAATTATGAAGCAATATCTGAGTTCTTAAGAATTAGGGATCAAATTCCTGTAGGCGATCATAAGAAAGGTCTCTTAATATAACTAGTAGATTCATCATATTTTAAAGAACAAAAATTGTGCTAGTCTATTAGTTTAACATCAACATCCAAAAAAGAAGAGGTTTAAGAATATTTTCATATTCATACACCACCCCAAGGTTTTAAATATTAATATAGTCTACTTATTTAAGAAACCATTCCTATAAACATTGATATTGAAGATTATCTAAAAATTGTAAAACTGGCTATATCGCTCAATCCAAAGGAAAGAGAAAAACTTACACTATTGCTTCATGATTTTTATGATGTATTCACATGGTCTTATGTGGATATGTTAGGGCTAGATCCATAGTTATTAGTTCAACTTGTGGTGCATCTAGATTCAAAGCTAGTAAAGCAAAAAACCAAAAAGATGCATCCCAAAATAGTGTTACTTGACAAGGAAAAATTTAAGAAATAATTAGTTGTAGGATTTATACACCCCATATACTATTTATACTAGATATCAAACATTTTACAAGTGTCTAATAAACCTATAGGAATCATAGTATGCATGAACTTTTATGATATCAATAAAGCATGCCCCAAATATGAATTTTTGTTACCTAATATAGATATGATCATTAATTCTACTGTAGGTCATGAAATGATATCTTTAATTGATGGATTTTCAAGTTATAATCAGATTAATTTTTTTGAAGAGGATCAAAGTAAAACATCCTTTACAACTCCATGGGGTACATTCTACTATCAAGTGATGCCTTTTGGGTTGAAAAATATCAAAGAGCAATGATAGTCATCTTTCATGACATGATTAATGATATCATGTAGGACTATGTGGATGACATTTTGGATAAATATAAATCTATAGTAGATCATCCTTAGGTGCTTGATTGCATCTTTGAGAGAATGTGAGAATATAACATGAGATTAAATCCAAAGAAATGTGTGTTTGGTGTTACATCAGAAAAGTTGTTAGGATTTATTATCTCACATCATGGAATTAAAGTTTCCCCTTCCAAGGTTTTAGCTATCATGGATATACCACCACATAAAAATATTAAATAGTTTAAAAGCTTACAAGTGAATATCTAAGCCATTAAAATCTGTATTTCTCAACTTGTAGATATTTTTCACCCATTCACCTTTTTGCTAAAAAAGGATGTAGCTTTTACCTAGATAAAAGATTTTGAAAAGGAATTCAATAATATCAAGTAGTATCTTTCTAATCCATTAGTCTTAATTCCACCATTCATTGGTAAGCCTTTTTTGTTATATATCTCATCTAATCAATATGCTTTTAGAGCATTACTATCACAGCTTGATGATCATGGAAAATAAATAACACTATACTAATTAAGTAGAACATTGATATCCTATTAATTAAATCACTCTCAAATAGAAAAATCTTTCCTTGTGGTTGTTTTTTATTCCTATAAATTATGGCATTATATGCTTAACAATCACACAAAAATCATTACTAAAATTGATCCTCTTAATTATCTTCTATCCAAAGTAACTCTCATAGGCAAGATGGCTAAGTGGGTCATGTTACTTAGTGAGTTTGATCTAGAGTATGTTAATCAAAAGGTTATCAAGGATCAAGTTATAGTAGATGTTTTAGTAGAAGCACCACTCCATGAAAAGGCACCTATTATTATAAAATTCCTAGATGACGTAATTATGTTAGTAGATGAATCCTTAATTTGGAAACTTTTCTTTGATGGATATTTTACAAATCATGGTTTGAGGGTAGGCATTTTATTAGTAACACCTAATGGAGATTGTATATCTAAGGCATTTCACATTGAATTCCCATTCAAAAATAATATAATAGAGTATGAAGGTTTAATAGTAGGTCTCAATATGGAAAATCAATGGGGCATAAAGCATATTTTTGTTTTTGGGGACTCCAAGCTCATCATTAATCAAGTAACTAATGAATTTCAAGCATGTGATGATAAGCTCATACCTTACAAGAAAATTGTGGATAGATTGATAACATATTTTGAATATATCTATTTTAAACAAGTGCCTCGAGTCAACAATAGGGTAGCAGATGTTATGTAAATAATAGGCTCCTTACTTGACTTAAAAACAAACCAAAATAAATTATTGGTTGAGTACTTAAGGATTCCTACTTATGATATGCCTAAATCTCAAATGGTTTATGGGGTATTTAGTCCCACTTCTCCATGATATTATAATATATATAGCTACCTTCATAGAAATATCCTTCCACCTCATTTATCCTCCAACCAACATAAATCATTCATCCAAAGAACATCTTGCTATATAATCCTTGGTAACACCATATGTCATTGTGGCTATGATGGAACCCTTATACATTGTTTAAATTCTAAAGAATCTAGAAGTTCATGAGGGAATTTGTGGGGCACATTCAAGTGGTATTGTCATAGCCAAAAATATTCTCTGAGCTGGTTATTATTGGCCCACCATGGAATCTAATTCATGCGCTTATGTCAAAAAAATTATACCTTTTCAAAAGCATGGAGATCTTATCCATATTCCTTTGCATGCCTTACAGCCTATAACAATACCTTGGCCATTTTATACATGGGGGTTAGACCTCATAGGGAAAATAAACCATAACTTATCTGATGGTCATATGCACATTATCACCACCACTAAGTATTTTACCAAGTGGGTGGAAGCCATGACATTAAATTATGTTACTAGAAAGCAAATTTCCAAGTTTATTCTTAACCACATTATCTACCATTTTGGTATTTCATCCACTCTCATTTTTGACAATAGGAAATCCTTCAAAAATAAATATGTAAAATCCCTTTTTCATACATACCATATCAAGCACAATTGGTCTACTCCCTATTACCTGTAAGGAAATGGCCAATCCAAGGCAACAAATAAAAACATTTTATGCATTCTTAAGTGACTTATCAATGAATTTGGTCTTGATTAGAACACCCAATTATATCCTACCCTTTGGGAATATCACACAAGTATTTTCACACCTATGGGGGCAACCCCTTATTCCTTTGTTTATGGTAGTGAGTCTATTTTACCCATCAAGGTTGAGATTCCATCTCTGAGAATATATTTACAACAAATTATAGGTGAAGAATCATATCAAACTTTACACTTAAGTTAACTTGATCTCTTGGATGAAAAATGACTCAATGCTTTGAATCACTTACAATTTTACCATAATCACCTTCATCGTAGCTATAAAAAAATGAATTAAATCTAGGCAATTTGAAATCCAAGACTTTTTTTATGAAAGAAAATCAGGAAAACACAAATGTTGAAAGAGAAAAAAGGGGAAGTTTGAGCATAATTAGTTATGTCCATACATTATCATTGTCAAATATGGATCAAGAGCTTATAATTTGGCCACAAAAGATGAAGAGGTGGTTGATGAGCCGATGAACATCATGTGCCTTAATAAATTATATGCTTAAACATTTGGTTCTATATGTTATTATTGGTATATCCAAGGTCAAAAATAAAAAATAAAAATAATAAAATAAATAAATAAAAAATGTGTACATAGAATGTCCAAAAGCGAAATACATGTCTATGGTGCTTAGGATAAGTACCATGGTGAAAACTAGTTTTTTAGCATCATGTATAAAAGCCATTGTCTATGACTACTCTTTTTACTTGGGGGCATAAATCTTTTAGTTATCCATTGTATAAATCTAATTGGGTTATTTTGTCCATTATTACATCATTTTATCATATAGCATGCTCAAGTTCAAAGTTGTTATTGCTTTAGTAGGTTTATACTCTTGATCTTGGTTAAGGAAAGCAACATCATTTATTTTAGTAAAACATAAAAAAACAAACATATATATATATATATATATATATATATATATATATATATATATATATATATATATATATATATATATATATATATATATATATATATATATATATATATATATATAAACCATAAATAATAAAAACTTAGAAAACCAAAAAGATCAAAAAAACATAAAACATGAAGAAACCAAATCCATGTGTTCTAAATTTTAACCGTCACCTCCATCACACTTACCTTCCATTCACTTATTTTTGGGTGGGTAACTCACACATCAGTTTCATCATACACACTTCACTTATCAATCATCCACCTTTTCTCATCATTTCTCACATTTGAGAGAGCTACATATGGTTTGATATCCACACATAGAAATATTCTAAGTGGGTTATGTAGGTAGTGCTTAGAGACTCGGGGTCTCTATGGTCAGCTCAACCACCACATTCACCATCATCCATTCCCCCAAATTTTATCTTTAAGCCTTTCTCCTTTTATTGCTTCCCCCTAGTTTATCTAGTTCTCAACCTTGCTCTTAGCCATTGTCATTTTGTCTATTGTTTTTATATGTTTTAGTTTTTATTTCTCTCTTTAGCCATTTACTTGGTTATTTTATCATTTTATTTATTTCTTTAGCCACTGGATTGGTTCTTTTTCTTTATTTTTTTATCTATAGCCATTATTAGTTAAAATAAGTTCTTCCTTTTTTCTTTATCCATATGTTTAGAATACATTTATTTGCATTAATAAAATAACATAGTCATTCATTTGCATTTGTTGTTTATGTTTGTTTGCATCGATCATTTGTTCTTATGTGTACATTTTATTTATCTAGATTAATATTTTTATCTTATCTTCTTCATTATTTTTTTGTGAGTTTTCAAGACTATTTTGTGCAATGCATACATAGTATGGTTATGACTATATCATGACATAATTTGTAATAGCATAATCTATTCTCTATTTATTTGAGCATGATTAAAACATCAACATTCATCATGATTATTTAATATCATTGGTGGTATTGTGTTTTATGCTATATAAAAAATGAGGTTTCTCAAAATACTCCAAGATTTTTAGAATATCAATGCAAGTAATGGAAATCCATGTTATGTAGCAATGTCTCATTCATAATCATCATTCATTCATATGTAAATTCATGAATCCACACATAATAAAAAAAATTAAAATTCTAGAAATAAATGATAGATATGATACATTTTAAAATGAAACAAATATGTAGGAAGTATAACTAGTGATATCCATGTATCCATCCATATCCATGTAAATTAATAAAGTAAAATCCATAGTCCACAGTCCAAAAGTCATCATATATATATCATGTGTCTCTATAAAAGATACATCTCAAAATATGTATACATCAATCCAATCCATCTCTCATAATACAAACTAAAGCTAAGTCTCATCTTATCCCTATGATTGATTATCCACTCTCAGGAATAGCTTTACACACCATGGTGTACCCCCTGGTAGACCCATTACTCATGATGCCTATCCCATTGATATTTTAAACTCCACTAACTGTATATATCTAGTAGATGTTGATTTTCTCATGAAGTACTCTCTAAAATATGATGCACACTGATCTCATGATACATACCCCTCATATAGACACCTATAATAGGTATCATGCTCCATATCCCTCATAACCTTATCTAAACAAACCAAATTTCCCTCTCCATCTAGATATACTCTATCATTTACAAGCTATGTATGAGATGTGTCTCTCTCCTATCTATACCATTATACAATATGTTTGTAATCTAGTATCTATGTCTTTACATCACATGTCATCCTCCTGTGGCCATAGTAGTCCCATCTATCTTATCCATAATTTTCTATAACCTATGTACCTCAACCTATAGTCATTGAATCTCTTTAGTTTGATCCTCTCTATTATTAAGTTCACTCTATAACCTTGATACCTCATGATGTAATCCATCAATCTCTCTATCTCCAGCCCAAATCTCTTCCTAAAATCTCCCTATAAAAGTATGCTCCTTTATATCTTATGATGAACTTATAATATATCCTCTCTCTAATTATGTAATATGTGGTCCTCTAACCATAGTCTCATATCATGTATCCTCCTCCTCACTCTTTACCTATATAATATAAGTCTCCCCTCATATCCCCTACTCTACATCTAAATCCATAACTATGTCTTCCTTTCATAGAATCTCCATATCCTCTACCTCAATAATAGGCACATCCTACATCTAGATAATCTCTATCAATCATATTCTATATAATCCTCTTGAGCATGCTCATCCTATATCATCTACCATATCCCTCCTAATCTAGGCTCCCAAACCTGTGCCTCATGGTTGCTTACTCAAAATAGCCACTAGTCTCTATCTCCATGTTTGTGGTAGTCTATATGGCAATGCCAATTTCAATAGTATCTTTTGAGCCCACCAGTCTACATATCCATCCAAAAACCATACATATCTAACATCTCTCCTATCCCTCCATCTCACTATCTATACATGTATCCAACTATGCTTAACAATCATAGGATCAATAGTCATACCCCACTATGGTCTCTTCCATACTGACTGAGTAAACATGTGTGGACCAACTAGAATATGATACCTCACACCAAACTATCTCATCACCCTATCTAGTTTATATCTCTCTATTATGTATACATGTCTCTTAATGATATAGCATACGAACATCACATAGTCCATATGTAGCTCTTCATGAGGCCAATCCCATACAATATCTTTATATTATCTCCAAGTGATTTGATCATCACCTAGCTCATCGATAGCTCTCCTATAAAACTCTAAATCACCCAAGTGTGGCCTTCATACCCCAAGGATCACATGCCATGCATATACCATCAGCTCATCCTCCTCTCGAGTACTCAGGGTTCCAACTATGCTCTCAATCATAATATGCTCCCAACACCAAACCTGTAGTAGTGTAGAAGGCCCTATTTCTACCTAGCCTAAATAGATAATATGATATAGATCATGATATCAAATTGATAAGATGCATAGACCCCATGTGAACCTCTCTCCAATATTCATCCTGTCACTAATAACATATAGTAAACCAATAAGACATAGTTTACCACTCTTGTCAAGAAGTAACATGCCACTAACAATATCCATCAAAACAATAGTAAGAGAGTCCATCTCTAATTATTTGTAAAAATCAGCATCAATATTACCTATTAAAAATAAGATCATGCCCTCACCAAATATCCAATAAAATGTCTCATCATGTGAACCATGTCCCTAGTACACTAGTCTACCTCATATAGGAACCCCAAGTATTTCATAGACATCCTCTAGTGTGACCATCATCTCACCTATTGGCAAGTGAAATTTATTCATTTCACTATGCCACCTCTCTAATAATGTAGTCAATAAAGCTCTATCAACTTATACCTCTGACATTTTCATTATGTAAGATAACCCTATCACCTCTAAGACTCCCCACTCATACTCTATGAATCTATACATATGCACCATCACCACTGATCTATGCTCTCATGTCACTATCACCAATAATACCTCTTAAAAATTAACAACATTAACATTATACACATTTAAAAACTAGCATTGCATAACTTCATTTTATCCCATCTAGCTATTGTCCATCATTTATTTAATCTTAATTCACACCATCATCATTTATTGTCAAAAAATAATTAAATTTTTTAAAATCTTAAAAAAATCACAAAACCCCAAAAAAAAAAACTCTACACCATTGAATGAATTTGTTGTGATGTTTGATGATTTCATTGTTTACCCTAGTTAAATCGCTAAAATTGAAATCAAAATCATGATTTTGGAAATGGTGAAATCATTTTCATCACTTTTAAAACCCCATAAATGCTAAAAAATTCAAAAAATTTAAAAAATAAGGAGACTCACTAGAGGCCCACTCCTCTTAGGTCTCTATAAATTCCTAACTCGCTCTGCCTAATGCTCATGGTGAGGAATATGATCAATTTTTATTCACTAGCCTCAGAGAAAACTTCTCACTAAATAATTCTTTAGCCCTAACCTTTGAAGCTTATTTGCACAAATGATTTTCTTAATCACCCAAGCTCCTATTTATATATTTCTACCCCCACCAACTAATTAAATCCCTCCCCATTAAGTATTTTTCTCTTTCTTCTCAAATCTATTACAGATGACATTACATCAACCTTATTTCAAGATTATTTTCAAACTCTTACATTCATTTATCAGCATAAAAATCCATAATCATTTACAAAATCAATACTTTTTTCTATTTATGGATCCATAGTTTATTATTGATAGGATATATCATTCCCACACCTACTCAATTGACCCCTGAGTCATTAACACACAATAATAAGCATGCAATCTCTGAGTGGTTAAATTATTGATTTTCAAATTGTAAGCTCTAGTTTTAATTAACTAGGGCCAACTCTTTTACATTACCAACATCTTATAAATTCGGCATTAATTTTGAATAAATTTGATTTTTCATTCATCCATTTAACTCTTTCCTCATTTCATAAATTTTAAGCATTATTCCATTTCTCACACAAACCCTCAAAGGGGTATCATCACACTCATTTTAATTAATTTGGGGTAAATTTTTTATTTTCTATCATCAACATTCTCCTTATTCTATTATTTGAAATAGTATTGCTTCACAAAACCATTTTAAAGAGGGGAAAATGTAGACACCTAAATTTTATTTAGTGTCAAAATGCACCTAAATCATTTATTAATCATTCTTATTACATTAATAATTAACATTTCCTCTTAAAATAAAATAATTGATTAATTCAAACATTTTAAAAAAGTTAATTATGAACCTTTTAATCTTTAATTTAATTATTTAAATCTAGATTTTACACCTATTCAAAACTCTCCCACCTTTTTCTCCCTCATCCCAACTAAATCCACAAAGGTATCCACCTCTTATGACTCCTCTGAGTTAAACCATTTTGACAAAGTATTATTAACTCAGCTAACCATTTCCTCCTTTTCCTCCACCAGGTTGAAATGGTCTTTATTCTCATGGATGAGGACTCATCCTCAACCGTTGATCATTTGGAACATTGAAAAATTACAAATGATCCTCCACCATTGGCTTATTTTATATGATTATATAAATAAGCTTATAAATCCTCACTTTCAACAATCACAAATTTGAGAAATCATATTCATACTCACAATCATTATATCTTTTGCAATCAAGAAATCTTGAATATAAAGTAAATAAAATAAAATAAAACTCATCCATTTTGCACCAAAATGCTACCCATTCTCCCTTTGCATTGGAGGAGTGATCACCACATTATTGATAAAGGAAATCGAATTTAAATTGAAATAGAGGATTCTTGTATTTCAACTATGAATTATTGATGGTTATTTTCTACATTTGTTGCTCTATTTTTAGTTGAATTTAGATTAGATTAGATTAGTTCTTTGCCTTTACATTTATAATTTAGTTCATACATATTCCATCTAGGATACACACTAAGAGTATAATAAAGTTGAATTGATGGGTAGAGAGGAAAAATAGAAGAGAGAAGAAGTGCAGAGTATGAGTAGTTATATAATAGGTCTATAACATAGAACTGGATTCATTTTTTAATAAATTTTATAATTAGGAGTTGTATCTCCATTATAGATCTGATAGGTATGAGCCATCTGAAGAGCTAAGTTGGTGATCGGTTAGGGATTAGGTGCTTCCTTATAGTAGGTGCTCTTAAATCAAGGGATTGGTGTCTACTTAGGGCTTTTTCCCTTAAATATTGTAACCAATGATGTTTTTACTATGAAGTTGGATTATAATAGTATATTTTAGCAGCTATTCTCACCATGGTTTTTCCCATATTGGGTTTTCCATGTACAATGAGTGTTGTGTCTATTTTTATGTGTGTGATCTCTACATATACTTTTTAATTTGCATTAAAAGTATTAAATGACTAATTTTTATCAATCTACTAATTCACCCCCCTCTTAGTAGATAGTTGTGTTCTGGTAATTTTATGGTCTTGAAAAAAATAATGTGTCAATCAGGTACATGAGGTATTTAAGTATTGTAATTTCATGTGAATGCTCATAGTTGAGTGTTGGAATACATATATCATAACCTTAAAATTATGAAATAATTTGTATTATGTATTAGTGGTTGTGACAATATTTCTCTATGTATCCAAGACTACAAAGGAGTGTCATTGTACACACATTTTCACTTGAAATATTATCAATCATGGCATTATGTATATGTTTTTTATTGATGGAATGTTAAATAAAAATTTCACTCTTATATTATCATCATCATTTATCTCAATATAATTTAATGAAATCACTGAATGTGGTGTTGATTTATCTAAACTTATACCTATAATTATGTCTATTAGATGCCCATATGTCATAGGAAGAGTATGTTCATTTTAATTGTGATTTACCTATGAATAATCTATATGCCCTATAATGATATGGGTTGGGAATAAATTATTTAAAATTTTAAACTTTGAATTATCATTTTGTTGTGGTTTATCTTATATAGGTATGCTTAGTTTAATAATATTATCATCAATAATATCTATAATCTTATGCCTCAGCCTAAAACATTTGTTTTTAGAATTCTGAATACATATGTGGTAGTCATAACATGAATTAATATTGAATCCCTTAGGTTGAGGCTTTATCAAATAAAAATTGAATGATGGAGGTATAGATAATATATTACAATCAAGTGATTTTGTGATATAAAATTAGAAGGTTGTGGTAGCCTTATAAATTACCTCTTTGGTGGAGCTATCACTTTTAGCTTGTTTGTTGGTTGTGAAAATTCATTGATAGTTACTTTTTCTTCTCTCTTTAGTTTTTGTTAGGTTGTGGAGCTAAAATCTTCACTATTGCAGACATGGAGGAGGTTGTTGAGAGGTTGCTAAGTTGCAGGGAAACTAACGTCAGTCTGATCAGCTGATGTCGGTCATATACAGTGGGAAAGGCAACCGACATCGGTCACCTGTGCGGTTATAGAACTATCAGTTGCATGAATAGTTTGTTAATGAATCAAGTGTTTGCATGTTAAGAGCCAATTATAGACTAGGAGCTGTGGATCTAATTATTGTAATTAGATGTCTAATTATTGTATGCATGGGATCTATATAATAGACTCATGGGCTGTATTGTAATTTGTTCTAGTTTGAGTTGAGCAAAGTTAGATCCTTCTGTGTGTGAAGTGAGCAAGGGTGTTCCTTCTAGTTCCACAATAGTGCCAAGTGTGGGTGTTGGTTTTGGAGAATCAGAAGGATTCTTCATGTATGTAGGATCTTGGTCAGCAGGTGTGCAAGGCCACGTTTGGAGATCTACATGGTAAGTAAGATCATTGATCTGCAGGTGTATGTGTGTGCATGGTCTAGGTTTTTAGGTGTGCAAAACCAGGTTGATCTGCAGGTGGAAGTAGAATCAAGGTGACAACAACACAATAGGGAGTAGGATCAGGCAGGATCTACTTGGAGTACGGTGTGTACTCGGTTGGAGAGCAAAGAGGAAGGCAAGGTAGTTCCTTCCATAAGTAAGATCATTTGAGTTGTAGGTTGTTACAAGTTCATGGGAGATATACTTGGAGTATGTTGAGTACTTGGAATGCGTGGAGCACTTGTGGAGTGCGTGGAGCACTTGTGTACTAGCAGTAGTGGATACTGACTGGTTAGAGGTGAACACCAACTCTGTGTTTGAGTTGTGTGTTGGGACCATAAGAGAGAGAGCTTTGAGGAAATAATTACTATACACTTGAGGTGTGGGAAGCCTCTGAGAGGTGTGAAGAAGAAGTGGCATCTTCTTTATTTTATTCTTTTCTGGATGAGTATTAATACAAGTTGTGTATTGTCTCTCATATTCTGTGTTGTATCTGATTTCTAGTTACTTGTTACTTCTGGTTAATTCCACATCTTAAGTCACTTGTATATGGTAATCAATTGTGCTTCCACGGGTTCCTAACATTTTTTTGGATTATACCCTATAGTTTGGTTTTATTTTAAAATTGAGATTTGAAGTAAATAGAGTAGTTGGTGTATATTCTAGTAT
>JARHVA010002101.1:902500-1122500 GCA_037957365.1 Torreya grandis | reverse complement strand
ATACTCTGGTTTATAAGACAAATTTAGTTTGGCATGATACAGGTTCATTCACATTTACACTATTTTATAATTTAAGCTAGGAATGATTCTATCTATGCAAATTATGATATTTTATAGTTGACACAAACTTAGTGGGGAATGATGTTGGTTAATGAACATATACACATTTGTACTATTTTTAGTCATTATCAAATATTTTTAAGTGTAGATAAATCTCATTATATAAGTCTATCTACAAAATCTGATTCATGATCTTGAGGTAATATACGTTGAGGTTCAAGAATGATCATTCGTGATGGGATTATTAGTAGTTATCCCAATGTATGGGTCTTACCTTATCATGTTTCATTTACAAATTTAGTGTTGGATAAGTTACATATGGGTTTGGGCATTTGTCCTCTAATCCATGTCTCTTTCCTTAAGTTAGATTTCAAATTAGGGTTTGATAATGCTTAATATCACTAGGTTCTCCATGTTATTTTTAAAATAATTACAAATTTTAACTAATATATGAAATAATCATCTTCTCCAACAAGTTACAGAGCAAAACTATTTACTCACATACATGTGTACTCTTTCCTTACTCTTTCAAAGTTCAAATTTTAAGTATATTTCAGAATATAAAATTTCATTCAATGAAAATTTGATACTACATTTACATTGTAATTTTTTATTCAAGAATCTTGCATATTGGAGCCTTATCCCAAAGAAGAAGTGTCTTGTACACAATGAAGTATATTTCTATCCTTATACACTATTTTTTTCATTAAATTTTAATAATAGAAAAGGAGAGGGAATTTAAGACATTAAAATATATTATTTGACACTTTTAAATTTTAATATTGACCTACCATTAACCCACATGACTTTTATAGATCCAAATAGTTCTCATTCATTAGTATTGCATCTTACATGCTATTTATTGTTTTCATTCCAATTAGGACCTTAAAATGTGCTTAATGAATTATGTGCATGAAGTGACCTTGGAAGAAACTAAGGGAATTTATCCACTCATTTTAAGATCATTGTTGGGACAATGTAGGGCATGAATTTTAGGAATTAGGCTCCATGAGATATCTTTCATCGAATAAATATCCAAGATATGAATTTTTACCACCAAAGGCTCAATTATTGTTTTCACATGCACACAACTCTTTACAATACCATATCTAACTCAATGGGTTTATTACTCCAACAACATACTTCAGAATTTATAAATAGGGGGAAAATTAAATGTACCAAATAAACATGAAAAGTATGGGAAGAGTAAAGAAAAAATTAAATTTTTATGAGAAATCAAGAGAACATCAATGCTTAAGACCAAACACTATGATGAAATATAGGTTAAATAACATTGTGATGTTGACTTCCTTAAAGTAAGCAAGGATTTTATCCTTTATTTTCTCCAAGGGCCCAATGTTATCATGGATATCCTTAAGCCAATATTCTAGTGTGATCCTCATGCTCACTATGAATGTTTGATACATATTCAAGTCCATGAGAGGCATGAGTTTAAGCTCAAATAACATATCCTTGTTGATAATTATTGATATATTCTTAAATGTGTTGTCTCTATACACATAATATTTTCAAAATTTTATTGATTACTGACACTTTGTATCTTATAGGAACCCATTGTGTCTCAATCTATTTGAGTGTATGCCCTAAGGGGTACACCAAGAAAGGGGTGGGTAGACCATTAGTGCTCCATAATATTTTGGACCCTTTTTAACTTTTCATCTACACACTTATCTCCTAAAACCATTACCCTAAACTTATTATTCTCAATTTTTCCCATTTCAATCATTTGTCACATCTTTATCCTCTTTTTCCTGGCCTTATCCCCCTTTTGAAAGTTGGTTTTACTAGGTCGACTAGGTCGATCTTGTATAGTTTTTAACCTATGATTATTGTAAATGGTTGATTGGATTGACCCTATACTATTTTTGGGTATTTCTCAGTTTGTATCTTGTTATCCCTTTGGCTAACATAGCTTAGGACCTAGTGAATTATATCCTAAAAACATACAGGGTTGACTGGGTTAACCCCGTATAATTTAAATATTTAAAAGGATTTAGGATAAGATCTACTTATATATACAAGTTCATTTCCAGCCATTTGAATATAGATAAGCAAAAAAAATAAGTGCGAATGGGTATTTGCTTATTGACCATTCTACTTGAGGAATAAATATTAAGATTTGATACTTTCTTTGGAGATATGGATCTTGTCTTATGGAGAAGTCTTTTAGATGCATAGATAGGTTGTGTATCCTAGAGCTAATTTTTCTTTTTTATCCTAAAATACCATATTAATCTCTTGTTAATCACATTTTCCAAGGGAAAGATTGAGGGTTGATGGGTTCATCTTCAAAGGTAAGTATTCCTAACTTTATTTCTCCATTATAAGAGTAGATAGATAATGTAGTTATGATTCTCTTACATGCATTAAGATTTTATATAAATTAACATGAGTATATGTCTTATATGCATGTTTAGTTTAGTTTGTTTTGCTTTACTAACCCCTCATATTTCACCACAAGATTTGTTAAGCAATAGATTATATTTACTTTCTTGTTATTAGAATAAGTGAAATATAAAACCTCGGACCCCCTTAGGGTTATTACATGATTGTGTTATTATGGAGGTTTTGGAACCCTCCTCATCATAGTGTATTGTGATAAGTTATCCCCTAATCAGAGTCTAGTAGATCCCCATATTGGTCATGATCCTGCTTAATAAATGTATTCCCAATTAGAAGTGTAGGTATTCTCTATCTTCTCTGAGCCAGGATTGATTTATAGACATGATGCATTTTTGATTGCATACATTTTGGTAAAGCTAAAGTGAAGTAACCTTTGTAGGATTTTTTTCACCTATTTCATTTTTGTCATCATTATTTTTATCATATATTTTCTATATTGAGTTGATTGCATCAACCTATCTCTAATTTTTATGTATAGGTTTTTAGGTACAGGCTATTAGATCAACTTAGTTGACCTAGTATAAGTTTTCAACTTTCTATACTTCCTATCCAGACTATTGTATTGACCTAGTCAACCTATTATAGTTTCTATACTTTTAGATATCCTTTTTAGCATACTAGGTCGACCCAATCGACCTTGTGTAATATAAACACTTAGCACTAGGTTCTTGCAAAGCTTGATCAACCTAGTCAACTCAGTTAGTAGGTTTTGCAAGAATTCCACAAGGTTCTCTGATAATAATCTTCTTTATTTTCATCTTTGATCCACCAAGGTTCTTTTTTTATCCTTCTATCTCTTTATTTACATTCTTTCCTTTCACAGTTTACAATCTTCAAAACTACCCAGTTAACTAGATCAACCTTGTCGACCCAGTTCTATATTTTATGTGTTGTCTAGATAACTAAGTCAACTTTGCCAACCCTATTCATTTTTAGACATTGATTACATAGTAAAGTATCGACCCTATTGACCTTGTTATGTATTTTGTGCATAGACTATTGACTATATCAACATTGTACCATGTTTCAATGTTGGAATTAACCTTTATATGCTAGTAATTAGCTCACACTTTCATTTCTTATTACTTACAAGCTTAGATTAGATCACATAGTCTAATTACGTGGATTTTCAATTAACCATTTAGTTTCATTATTTTATATTTTATGCACACATAACCAAATCACAAAATTTAAACAAGCATTTTAACATTTGACTTCCCAAGGCAAACCTACTTGGATTTCATCACCAAGGAGGAATTTTAATTGATGTTCTAGTCAAGTATAAAGCATGAATAATGGTATATTATAGCTAAGCACCCAACACCCTTATCACTATGGTGTGTGAAGTGAGGGGGTAGGCCCCAATACCAATCTTGTATCAATACCATTATAGATCCCTTTCATCCCAGACTACCATAAACTATCCTTAGATTACTTTTGAGTTCCTTACTTATAGACAACTTCCCATCTCATTTAAATACATATTCTAATAATATTTTAGATATTCAAGTTAAAAATTTATTTAGCTCTTTACTTTCCAAGTTGATTGCTTTTTCTTTGCTCAATTATAATTTGTATTGTAAAAACATGAACTAGCTAGTGTTGGTGCAAGGTTTTGTGTTGTGTGCCTCAATTGGATTGGCTAGCATTAATATAATTTATTGTTCATTTCCATTTAGTTCTTACTTTCAAATTAATTTCAAAAATTATCTTTTTTTAATTCATAATCTATTATAGGCTTTCTAATTTTCCCTATCTATTGTATTAGGTCAACCCAGTCAACATTGTACATTTTTCCATCTTCTATTTACGATACTAGATCAACCTAGTAGACCCTGTATTATTTGCAAAACTTATTCTTTATTTTGAAAACCTTTTTCATTATCTTGGGTCAACCCAGTCGACCCTATACTATTTTCAAGTCCTATTTTCTATGTTAGGTTGATCAAGTTGACTCTATATAGTTTCCTATCACTTCCTATTTCCTTGTGTGGTTTTCTAGTCTTCTCATAATGATGACATCTTTTTAGCCTTTTTTTAGTCAATAACATTGCATAATTAATGATTTTGATAATAACCTCACTTATTTTTTTACTTCAAATGAAACTATCCACTTTCTTCCTTCCTCTTTTCTTAAATCAAAACCAATCACTACACCATGTAATGTAGTTGAGTTCATTTGTCTTAATTCTCCTCCTAATACAAATTTTTAGATTCTTCCACCTATAAATAATCCTCCTCCCACCAACACTAGTAATCTCCCTCATATCAACACCAATACCCCTCCTAAAAACACCAATCCACCTATTTATACAACTCAAGTTCTTGCACAAGTAGTTCAAAAAATGAACATCATGAAAACAACCAATCAATCTAAATGATGAACATGTAACAACATTTATTACACATGACTAGTCAACTACCTCAAGTCATCATGTCTCAACCAATTAAAATTTTATCCCTTCTCCTCTTAGATATTCCAATGGGAATATCATCCCTCCTCCAATAAATAATAAAATGCTTCAACATCTTCAAAATGAACCTTTAGCCTCATTTATTGCATCCATAGTTATTGGAAACATTTTTCCAAATATCACAAATAATGGGACTAAGGACCCTACTATCTTTATTAAGTCTTTTTGTAATCCCTATAAGGAATGGGTCCAAACTAACACCTTTGATACCACCAATCTCATAGACAAAACATTTGCGTATGATGTAATTGAATGGTATAACCAAATTCCTAGACATTACATCTCAAAACTATAAGATTTAGTCAATGCTCTTGTGAATTAATTCTAACATGATAACCTTCTTGAAAATTACCTTAGCCATTTCATCAATGCCAAGCAACTTCCTAATGAATCTGCTCATACTTTCATCAAATGATGGAAGTATATTTCTCATAAAATGGACCATAACATGAATGATGATACTCTTTTAAAACTATTTTTCACTACTCTCAAACCTCCACTTCCATACAAAGTTCAAATCTTTTCACCTAAAACTTTAGAAGAAGCCTTAGACCAAGAAGAAAGGCAAGACTTTCTTCTTACTCAATTTGAAACACCTTAAATAACTAATAAAGAACCTTTTAAATTATTTTCCCATAACATTAATTCATCCAGAGCCTCCCCAACCTCAAAATGGAGCATCCAAATCATCTAATTTTAATCCAACCCACCCAACTTTGACTCTAGAGCAACTTAAGAATAAATTACCACCCTCAAAACCCATGATCTTTTATCCTTCCAAACTTCATCCAAAATGGTACAATATTGATAAATTTTATTGGTGGCATGCTAATATAGGTCATTCTCATGAGTCTTATTGTGATCTTCACCATTTTATTATTTTTTCTTGCTTGGTCCTTATTCCAATCTTGATACTCTAATAAAACAATGTTATCAAGACCATTTTAAAGCTTCTCAAATTCAATCTTAAGAGCTAAAATCACATAAAAATCAACTACCTACTAATCAACAACAATTATCACATACCTATACCTCATATGCTAATTTATTTCAAATCATATTTTATCCTTATTCCTACACCAATAAAGAAAGGTTAGCCAACATGAACAAATTTAAACATATTATGGCATCCATTGAATCTCAACCTCTTAGGTCACATGAAACAAAAGAGTGCCTAGTTCAAATTCCTACTCCAATGCATATCAAACATGGTACTCCTTTACCTCTTTTACCTCCTCATACCTCTCATACCCATCATATGTCACATTCACCCTCCTTAAAATATAACAAATCAACACATTTACCTATCCCATAATGCACCCACCAACCCAATACAAATCATTCTAATAGTTCAATGTTACCTCACTCCACCTCACATGTTGGGGCATCTTACAATTCCCATCCCTACATCCACTTACCCATTGAGTCATCTTATGATGCCAACTCTTATTATACAATACAAAATAACAAATAAATTCAACTTCGAGAAACCTTTTGAGACTTATAAACTTATATTTCACATGCTCATCTTTGATATAGATGTTAGCATAGATATTACTTATTCTTTTTATCTCATGTTTTTTGGCACTTTATTTACTTTCATTTTACTAACATCATTGTTTTAATTTAAATTCTTTGGTTTTATTACACATTACATTTGGTATTTTCTTTCATTTTGGTATTTATATATCTCTTTTATTTTTTATGTTATTCTTTGACTTAGTATCTTTATGATTATTATTTTTTTCCCCTTATTTAGCAATCACCCCAATGGTTTATATTTTATGAGTTTGTAATATAAGACCATGGATAGGACCTGGCCCTCCTCACAAAGTACCACCTTTGCTTCTTTTCCCATTTTATTGTTTCACATTTTTATTTTTGGCACCCTCATGGGTTTCTCTTTTCTGAGTTGTAGTATAAGACCGTGGATAGGACCCAACCACCCTCATAAAATTACCATTTTAAAAATCCTTTTATAAGAAAAATATCATTGATTCTCATTCTCAACTTTAGATTTTACTTCTTTTTATTAAGATGGAATTTTCACAACAATCTATGTTAGCATGTTTTCCTCCATTTCCCTCTTTATTACGATAAGGAATCACACTTTACTATCATTATATCCCTTTTTTTCCCTTTGTCACATTTTTTTTTGTGATTTGAAGCAATTCAAATTGTTCCATGTGGCATTCCTCTTGATTTCCTTTCCTTTCACTCTACATTGGATGAAATAAGGTCAAAGTCAAGATAACACTTTTATTTCACTATATTTACAAGACTCTTAGACCCCATACTCTTTGAAGTCCTCTCTTTTAGAAACCAAGTTCCAAGTATTCAAAGGAAATTCATTTTTAGCACCCATGTTTGGTTTTAAAAATACAAAAGGAGGAAGAATAGAAAAAGGCATCAAGAAAGTTTAAATACAAATCATTTGAAACAAAAGGCAATGATATAAAAAGTAAACATATAAATATAAAAAATTAAAATCACGCTAAAATATGTGATTACAAGCATATATCCTATCTCTAATTAAATCTCAAACTCCATAGTTGGCTTCACATAGAGCCAAGGTCCATTGGGGTGTGGTAGGCTAGTAGATTAGAGTAGGGGAATTCAAAAAACTCTATGGTGATACCTACTTTCTCATGAAATTATCCAATCTTCATAGTATAATGATGAATATATAATGGGTCTTGAGGAATGGGGTAAATGTTATGGGAATATAGGTCCATTTTAATTTTCATGCATATAGCCTTCATGGGATGATCTATATACTTCATTTGTTGACCTAAGGCTTGTGTGGCTAAGATAAATTCTTCAGAGTCCTTAAGGTTGAACATCCTCTTATTTTGATAAACCTAATTTGAGTGCCTTGATTTTATAAAGAGTTATTCTACATTAGTTTTAACTTCATTCTTCCCTCCACCCATTTCATTACCCCATTGACAAGCAAATTGTGATTCTAAATTTATTTTCCCTTCTTTAATTCCTTCTTCTTCACCTCTTAAACATATGCTAGCATTACTTTGTTTCATTTTTATCTAACCTTAGAAAAATTACATGTTTGAGAAACTATGGATTACACTCTTACACCATGTTTTACCACACCACCTCATTGTCATACTAGTCATGGCATTAGGTGGTTGTGTTTTCTTACATTATATCTTCGAACAAGTACTAAGTGTGAGTTTTTCATCCTTTAGTAACTTTTTGATTTTTATTTATCCATCATGTTATTATTTGATTTTTTATGGACTTCACTTATATTACATATGACATTTACCATTATTACATTTATGAATTCTTCATGTTTGTCTCACATCTTCAATTACATTTCATTTTCCATCTTTCATGTTTTTATTTTTGCCTATCTTACACGACCTTACTTTTCATTTTCTTACATATCTTTATTCAATTTTTCTTGCATTGATATTTCATTTGTCATTCATGTTTTACATGCTTCCAAATGTGATTTAGTATGTTCTATATTCCTTTTTGTCATTTATGTTTTACATACTTTCCAACATGAATTAATGTGTTTTACAATCATTTATCAATCATTTTCCATAATTTGTCATTTTTTTTCCATTATTTTGTCATTAATTTACCTTAAATATTCTAGCATTGCCTTAATAATCCTGATTTGCCAATTTTTCATAATACCCTCATATATTTGCCTTAACTCATTTTACACTATTATATGCATATCTTCCCAAAATTTTGATTTTGGCTATTTTTTGCACTAACTTCTACAGGTTCACCTAGTGTTCTTCACATTGGATCTCTTCACTTATCTTATAGTCTACTTATTTATCTACAACACTAAGGTAAGTAAAGGTATGTGTTTCATAATTATATCCTTTCATTTATCTTATTTTCTACTTACTTCATTTTACTTATCATTAGTATTATGTGTTATCATGTTTTATTCTCAAATCATCATCCTGTGTTGCACTTACATGACACATGATGAGATTTGAGTGGGGCATATGTATACACATAATATTTTCAAAATTTTATTGATTAATGACACTTTTTATCTTTTATTAAATCATTGATTCTCAATATCTTTGAGTGCATACCTTGAGGGGTGCACCAAGAAAGGGGTGGGCAAACCATTGATGCTTTATAAGATGGTTTTCCCTTTTGCCACTTGCCATCTACGCACTTGTATCATAAAACCATTTACCCTAAGATTATTCTTCTTAGTTTTACCCATTCTAATCATTTTTCACATTTTTATCCTCTTGTTCCTTGCCTTATCCACCTTTTGATAGTTGGTTATACTAGGTCAACTGGGTCAACCCTATACATTTTTTAGCCTCTGATTACTATATAGTATCAACTGAGTTGACCCTATACTATTTTGGGGTATTTTTCACTTTGTATTTTTTATCCCTTTGGCTGACATAGCTCATAACCTAATGAATTATCTCTTGAAAACATATAGGGTTAACTAGGTTGACCCTGTATAGCTGATATATTTGGAAAGATTTAGAGTAAGATCTTCTTATATATAGAAGTTCATTTCTAACCATTTGAATATAGAGAATCAAATAATAATAAGTTTTAATGGACATCTACTTATTGACCATTCTACTTGAGGAATAAGTGTTAAGGTTCCATACTTTCTTTGGAGATACAGATCTTATCTTGTGGAGAAGTATTTTGGATGCATAGATAGATTATGTAGCCTAGAGCTGATTTGTCTTTGTTATCCTTACATAATAAAACAATATATTGTGAATCACCTTATCCAAGGGAGATATTGATTCTTAGTAGGTTTGTCTTCAAAGGTAAGCATTCCTAAATTTATTTATCCTTTGTAAGAGTAGATAGATAATGTAGTTATGCTACTCTTCCATGCATTATAATTATGTATACATTGATGTGAGTATATGTATTCTATGCATGTTTAGTTTAGTTTGTTTTATTTTACTAACTCCTCATATTGTAACACAAGCTTTGGTGAGCACTAGATTAGATTTACTTTCTTGTTATTAGAATAAGTGAAATATAAAACCTAGGACCCCCTTGGGGTTATTACATGATTGTATTAGTTTGGAGGCTTTGGAACCCTCCTTAGCATAATGTATTATGATAAGTGATCCCATAATAAAGTTTAGTGGATCCCCATATTGTTCATGCTCCTACTTAAAATATGCATTCCCAATTATAAGTAGGTATGCTCTTTCTTCTCTGAGCCATGATTGATTTATAGACATGATGTAGTTCTTATTGCATATATTGTTCACCATGATAATTACATATAAATACTATTATGTTATTTGAAAGATCACATTGCTCTTGGAAAGAGCTCCAGAAACCTCTCCAAGGGATGTGAACAACTATATAAGGGCATATTTAACTTTAGGAACTAAGATAACTAAGAATGAGCTCCTCACTTGGGACTATAGAATTCTAACTTGCTCATTGAGGTCCTCCATCAAATTATCAATAAGATCATTTTTGGAATTGAGTATAGGTATTGGGTTATTTTAAATCTTATCTTCCCCTATGTAAGTCCTTTTATTTTCAGTAGAGAATAGGTCTTATTATTTACTCTATATAATAGGGTCCCCATACTACATAAAGGTCTAAATGAGCACCCTCCTCATCTTTCCCAAGTCTAGATAAAATTTTAGCTAAATATTAGGGTCCTCTTGGTAGACCATTTATAGGCTTTATGTACCTAAAGCTTTAATGGGTCCACTCCATCCTTTTCCTACCGTTATTCCTAAGGTAGTGTAAGATGAGACATTGGGATGGTGGAAACTAAAGTGGAAGGTGGAAGTATGGGTGAGGAATAAAGAATGAAGTTGAGGTATGAAATGGATGGATGATGGAGGGGAAGGAATGGGTGAAAATAGATGAGCTACCAAATGGTAAGTCCAAGGTAATAGTTAATACCTTAATTGGTCTTAGGTTAGGAAGAATTGGGGATTATTTATACCCAAGAGATACATATTTAGTCTAAAAGAGGAAATTCGTTGATTAAAAAAATTATTAAGGAGCCTATTGTAAGGGAGATAGAGGACTATGATGGAACTACAAGTGTAACTGGGGGTTGTCTATGTGGTTGAGGTTAAATTATCCTTGGCCACATGGTAGGCTTATACTTTGTGCTCACTTGAGGCACTATTGAAGTAGAATGGATTATCTTAGATGGATTATATGGAGGATATGTTTTCACCCTTAGAATTTTTAAGACACTAATAATTAAAATATTATAGGATACTAAGGTACTCATAGTCTATGTTGTCAAGGTAATTATGGAATTGGGAGGGACCAAGATTGTAAGGGTTAATATGATTACAAGGGTAACATGAATTTGGGTACTATTAGGGATTGTGCCATATTATGGTGTTAACCCAAGAATAAATTATGGATTTTATCAAGCCAATATATCTT
Organism: Torreya grandis; assembly: GCA_037957365.1. Classification (NCBI taxonomy): domain Eukaryota; kingdom Viridiplantae; phylum Streptophyta; class Pinopsida; order Cupressales; family Taxaceae; genus Torreya; species Torreya grandis. The sequence goes on along the minus strand of JARHVA010002101.1, from coordinate 1,111,128 downwards.
AAGTGGAATAAAATGGGGTCACAAGATAAAATATAGGGTTTGAAAACTAGGAAAACCAAATACACCTGAAGCCATTGTAGTAAGGGGAGCCTAGGTACTAGAAAGTGACATTATAGATGGAGTAATAATAAGGGTATGACACACTTGGTATTGGAAGATAAGAGGAGCAATAAGGTTTTATTTATAAATACTATAAGTAGGTTTTGAAACCTATGGAAATGATATAGGTTGGTCCTAAGGTGGGCTCTCCTATGAATCTAAGTTGTTTAAATAATGAAGTGAATAGGAAGCCTATGGTTGGCTTGCTTAGGAGGTTAGCATAGGAAAATTATATGCCTAAGATGATAAATTATTATGAAAAAGGACTCCTTTAAATATTAACTAGGAGATCTTTCTCATTGTTACTAGGATTTTGACAACAAGCTATTAGGGAGGTGGATATGCAGAAGTTGGTCTCTCTTCTACCATGGGATTAGGATATGCTTGAGATATTTGGTGATGTGTTTTCTTGATATTTTTGATCATATCCACATCATTTATAGGGTTGATGTGAGGTGAATAATCTAGGCGTATCTCTTATTAATACATAATATTGATCCACATGTGATACTTCTCCACATAGGCATGAACCATGCCCTACAGATCATATTGTCTATAGTCAACCTTGGATATGTTGTATGAGTCCCTATGGAGGTCCATATCTTATATCATGGGACAATTATTGTATTCATGTTTATTGATAACCATAGGTAATGATGGGTAAACCTTTTACTTTCTTGTATGCATAGGCTTGTGATGTCATTGGCTAGCTACTGAGTTGTCTCCTACTCAGATAGGTGGTTTGGGACAATGTAGGGAATATTAATAGGATAAACATGGATGAATTATATTCTAATCATAATATGGTACCTATATTTCCAATAGGCATAAATACAAATAATTAAGGTTTACTTCTCCTTAAAATGCTTAATCATCAACTTTCCACTGATGGAAAAGTACATTGGGGTGTAGAAATGCTCATAGATATACCAGATATGGCGATGATAAAGGTGAATGTAGATATTATAAAAGATACATGCATCACAAACCCTTTTGGTACTCATGAAAGGAAGGTTGTGATTCATAAATATAGGGTGGCATAGGTGGCATCAACCAAGTATGACATCATGTATAAGTTCCCCCCATCCCACACATTATTGACATCATGTCAGATGTTGAAGGGTGATAATGGCCCATAAGGTTAGGGAGTGCTACCATTATAATATTATATTAAGTAGAGGAACCCATATATTTTGTTACATAGAAATTATCACTCACTACATATAGGTGGTTGAGAAAAAACATGAGGATCCACACTCCTTGAAATATTTTGATGGTTTAGGACACTGGTTCTTCCTTTTTCACCTAATGGACAAAATCTTTGACCCAATCCTTAAGGACTTGTACATATCATGGGTGATCATCTAATTTATGGAAACATTTTTGTCTTAATGTGTATAAAACTCTATAATATAATATTATTACTTAAATAAAACCTTAGAGATGTATATAATATTAAATTCCATGATCTAGGAGTACAAAATGTCCTTTCTACTCTCTAAGGTTCATAATAAGTTGTTGAAGAGATCAGTGCATAAGAAGACTTCTAGCTTGGCTACCACCTTATGTAGTCTTGAGGCCCTTATGGATATGAGATCATTTATGAAATCAATGTCCTCCTTTAGGGATATTAATGTATTTTATATCTTTAAAGATATCATTGTAATGATTGAATTAAATAATCCCCTAAATGATCATGTTATGCCTAAATTCTTATTCAAGTTTGGGATTTGGGGTTGAGGTGGCAATTTCTGAATTTTGATATCTATGAGCAGGAATTAGTAGGGGTGTAATCTGGGTTTTAGATGGAAACTTAAGTGAAGGGATCTAAATAATCCAAATTACACAAGGATAGATAAGAGTGAGTTAAAATTTTATGTGACCTTTTAAGGCTCTCTAAGTTTATGCCAAAATAATGGCTTTATAACTCATGTTACATGAATTAAACTCTAAGTTGATGGCCCAATTTGAAATCAACCATTTCTATAGTTGGATCTAGTTTTTTTAAAAGATCCCAAATCTAGCCTAGATGTTGGTGATGGGAGTGTTGAAGGAACAAAATTATGATCTATTCCTAACTAAGCTAATAATTATTATGAGTATGGTAGGCACACACCTATTTTTATCCCTTATGGCACTATAAAAATCCTTAAACATAGCCATATGTCATTTAGACAATATATACTAAGATTATTAGGTGTATGGGACTCTCCATCTTGAAATATCTATGAATTGGCTATTTTAGTTTACTAATTACACATAGTGCTCTATAATTGTATTAGGCCTTTTGGGGATCTGACATCTCTATCACCTTTAGGTGTACTTGGTACACATGGTACTCTCCCATTATATCTAACCTCTTAGGGATCTGATAGCTTAAACACCTCCACATTTATTTGGTACATGTGGAAGTTTCCCATTAGATCAAGCCCATCAAGGCTCTAAAAGCTATAACACCTTTATGTGTACTTTGTACACATGGTGATTTATCATTAGATCAAGCTTCTTGGGGTGTTGACAACTTTGAAAACTCCTAGTGTACTCATTAAAAATGGTACATTCCCATTTTATCAAGACTTATAGGGATATAATAGCTCTAACAACTTTAGGGAATGTCAACAAAAAGACTTTTAGGAGAGTGTTAGATTGGACTTAAAGATTGAAACTCCAAGAATTACTTACATAAGGATTTTCTACAAGGAATAATTAACACAAAAAAAAAACCTATTAAAAATAATTATAAATTATAGTGGGACTAATCCTTTCTAACACAAATGATATGAAATATTTTCAAATACAAATGAACATGATATCATCAATTATAATAAATCCTTATAAATACCATGAAACAAATAAGCATCTAAGATTTTGAAATAGATGAGGATTAGATTGAGTTAGATAAAGGGTTATTTTTTAAAAAATTTACATTTTTTAGAGTGTTTTTTATTTCATAACATGCCCCATTTTCAAGTTTAAAATGGGAACCTCCTTTTATTGATTGATCTAAATGTTTCCACATATGGTCTGGGGGACCTTTCATGTTTGAGAGTTTACGTGGGAATGGTATTCTGGCATCATTTATGAATGGATAAATATTAAGCTAAGAAATTTTTAATTAAAAACTTAAGATATTGAATTAGTTTCGATATCCTAGGCATTGATCTATTTTATCATTTGAGTATCCCATCTACCCTTAGCCTTTTAAGGGCAATCTTGAATTCTAGTTTGTTGAGCTCAACTCGACTATGTAATTTTATGTTGGGCTCAAGCTGCTTGAGTAACCCATGTTAATTACTACCAAATTTTTATTCCAATCCAATTTAGTTAAGTTTTTCATGTTTAAAATTTTGAGTTTGATTCCTTTGTAATTTTTATTTGATATAAATTTGGGCCTTATGTCGTTTAATTCCCATTTAGACCTTTCCATGTATCATAGTCATATTGCTTCAAAGTCCTGGGCTACTTCAAAAACATTTATAATTCTTTTCATGACCCTAAGATATAAGAACATGCCACATGGAAAGATCTTAGTAACTTAGGCCAACAGAGATTTAATCAAAATTTTAATAGTTTTGAGGCCCTAAGGACTTGATAAATTTCTATGTGGTGATGTCTCAAGAACTTGGGACATTGAAGACTTAGATAATAGTCTAAAATCTCCAAGCCCCCTAGGGCCTAAGAAATAGTCACATGGTAAATTTATATGAGGTTAGGATCTCAAGACAATAGGAAAATTGAACTAGGGATATTAGTCTCATGGCCCCAAGAACCTGAAATGCCACCATGTGGTGATTTATCAAGATCCTAGAACCACACAGATGAGAATAATTACAAGAGAAAGCTAAAGGGCCTAGATCAAAATTGTAATGACACATGATTTCATTCTATTCCCTTAAGAAAAAGAGCCAACCTTATGAGGGGCTACTGTATGGCACCATGATAATGTTAGCATTCCCTTGAACTTAAATTTGACGAGTATATTCCTATCACCAAAGTATAAATTGTGAACCTTTGGGAAAATAAGGACATGACACGTGGCACTTAATGAACTTAAAACTTATATTCATATCAAATTTAAAAATTAAAAAGGCCTAAGGAAAATGTTGATCAATAAAATAATGAATTTACATTTGTCAGATGGGCTTCATAATGACTTAGTTTCATTTTGGAAGTCTCAGTCTAAATTAATAGTGGATCTATATGTATTTTATGTATATGTAAAGGATTATATTTGAATTTAAACATGATTAATGTGAATGTCTATGTATAAATAGTAATATCTTTCATTTATTTTCCATATTTGATCTAAATTAGTTATGTCTCCTTTATTCATGATTCAATCATTTAAATGTTTATGCCTTGTCATTTCTTCAAAATATGTATGCTTGACCATTTTGTTTGATCTTTCAAGGTTCATCTTTCAATCTAGGTAATTAATTTGGATGTGTGTCCCCATCAAAGAATATGAACCCTTAGTCAAAGCATAATGCAGAAAAAACAAACCCAAATGAAATATTATTTGAAAATCATGAATCACAAGGGAAAAAGGAGGTGACTCAAGTATTGTATATAGTAATGAATAAGATACATTAGATGGATCCAAAATAATGAGAGAGTGACAAATGGAAAATTTTGAATGGAATGGTGTATCCAAAAACAATCAACTGATGACCAAAAGATAATGACATGACCTCAAATTTAAAAGCATGGGAACTCCTTCATATCTATTAAAAATATCAGACATGTCTAACCACCTTCTCTAATCAATAATAAATGTTTGTAACTACCCCGTTAGTGGGTTGAGTTGGAAATCAAAGGAGGGGGCTTGTCCATTTATGTATATATTTTTTTTAGAGTCTTTATGTTCGATGTAATTTTTAGGATTAGAGGATATTGTGCCTACATGGATATTTGTGAATTATAATAAAAACATATAAAATCAGACATAGTTTCATATATTTTAATATTTTTTATGATAATCTCTCCCTTTCTCTTATTTTAATATTGTTTAAATATAATTTTTATTACACTTGAATGATTATAATCAATTAGTATTATTAATCAAAATGTATATCTTTATATTTGATAGGTTTTTAAGATTTTAAATTTATATCCTACACATACATATGGTGGTGATGGTCTTTTCCATTGTCTAGTTAGTTTCCTAGGCTCTCACACCATCCTCACATTGAAGTTGTGCTAAGTCTAAATTAACTAAGGATTAGTTTTAATGGTGTGCTCAATAATATGTTACAATAACATCTTCATGTCAATATAATTTTTATCTCTTTATCCCTTCTCTTTTTTATTTTATTTATGATGATGGGTTAATCTAGGTTGAAATTAATCTAAGCATGTGTACTAACCTTGGTTTCTTAATTCTATTTGTCACTATTTAATCATTGTTGAATATATGCATGTGATACATCTAATTCAAAATAAACTATTTACTTGTGTTTATATTAAGAAATGGTGATTTCCATTTGAGGATAGGCCCTATGATCACTATCTAAGGAACTTCCTAACTCTTCCTTAATGTCTACGTTATAGTTATCATAAAGGTTTAGTTTGTTAAAAAGGCCCCTTGAAATGGAATGGTCACAAGGAGCCAATTGAGTTACCCTATATACTAAGAACTTGGGGAGGTTTTTTCTCAAAAATATATTTTTAGGAGAGGCATGGATTAATAACCCCCACATAAGTTGTAGTGTCAAAAGACCCATCAACATTTTGGTGCTAGAAGGAGGGATACCCAACGAACACAAAATGTGTCATAGCCAAAGTTTAAACTAAGATATTTTATAAACCTTCAATTCCACTAGGCTAAAATGTCCCTTAATCTATAAAATAGGAGATAAAAACTCAATTGAAGTCTATTGGGGATAAATTTGAGATTTTATAACTTATTGATCATAAAATACCAAAACAAAGAGCTAAAAAGGAAAAGAAGTGGCTAAGCCCATTCACTTAGTTATTAATTCACCAATAAATATGAATACTCCTTTTTTCAATCCATTTGTCATCTCCCAGCCTATACTAATGGCCAATCCTAATGCATGGCTTGGCCAACATGGGTGTCATGTGAATGTTCTAGGGATTATGCATAACTTTCTAAATAACTCAGATGATTTTTTCCTAAATTCATAGATAGAAGACTTAGACTACTAAAGAGAATATAAAGGTATTCTAGGATGCCCTTATCAAAATGTAGGTGCAACATGAGGACATTTCTTGTCAGTTATTTCCATATTCATTGGGGGAGACTACTTATGATAGTACCTAGGATCACTTAACATGTCTATAACCACTTGGGATGGGCTGAAAACCATCTTTGTAAACCATTTTATATTCCTAATTGACCTTATTATTTTATACCATCATTTTTTATATGATAAGAAAGAAACAAATGAAATAATGTGTTAAGTATTGTATGAGCTATAACACAAATTTAACTCATGCAATGGATTCATACACATAAGAATAATATTTAAACACACAATAATAATATATTATTCTATTACACTAACCAAATACTACACCTGACACAACACACACACACACACACACACACACACACACACACACACACACACACACACACACACACACACACACAAAGGGAGATATTCTCATATAGATAAGGAGATAATCAATCCTTACAATCACTCAACTACAAAACAAAAATTACAATAATGTTATTTATGAAATATTTTTGTAACCACAATAATATAACTAACCAAATATACATTATTGTTACATAATAATAATGTTACTAAGTATTTGACCATGCCATAAAACACTAACTATTTACCACCATGTGAATACTAAATCCCAACATTCACCCCTTTAGTGTGAACATGGGGAGAATATCAATACTATATATACACGTATGCTCATGATTTGGTTATTTTTTTAGGACAACCACAAATCTTAATAATGTTTTTACATATGGCTTACCAATAACCAAAAAGGGATGGTTTGCAAGTGGTTTACCAACGACCACAAAAACAATGATTTTTCAAGTGGCTTACCACCAACCACATCATGATGTGCAATATTTTTATCATCTCTCTTCATTATCTCACATTTAGGGAAAATACCAATAATTGTTTAATTCACATAATACTATACAATAAAATAGTATGAGGAATAAATCCTCATTGTATTCTTTAATAGTCTTTGTCCATGTTTATTTCCACCCAAACAAAAACAACATAAATAATCTTCAATGCCACTAAATAATTATCCTTGGCTTTAGCTGACTTGGCAAAAATGCATCACACTAAAAAATGAAAAAATTAAAATCCACACCACACAACTAAAACAAATGCACCAACAAATCATATGGGTCCCATCACTAGTGACTAATGAGAGGATTAGAAAACCTCCTTCCTCTATTACCTCTAACCTCATTCATAATAATTTTCTTACTTGAATGATGAATATTTTAAGTATAAATGTTTACACATTGATTTTAATTTCCCCTCAATGTGAAATAATACATAGGATGTTGGGGTCACCCAAAAATGCATCCTTTTACAATATTTGTTTTGTATTTTTACAGTTTTTAAAAATAAATTTATATGACACCTAAACCTAAATGAATCTTTTGACACTAAAAATTATATAATGACCCCTACAAATATTTTAACAAAACTCTATTTGACCAATAATTTTATGACTCTTTTGGATTTTTTATGACATAACCATTAAATGGTTGACTATGACTATATAATAAAGACTATATGGAACATAGAGAAAATAAAAACTAATTATAAAATATTATATTATATTTTAATAACTAATTGATTAAATAACCTAATGACATTAAATACTAAAAACTTTGATTAACATCCTAAAATTAAAAACTAATCATTAGTTAATATTTAACACAACAAACAAAAAAATATAGAGAGATGTGTAATGAAAAGATGACAAAGAACACATGCAATGTGAAGTTCTCTAAAAATTATGAGAAGCATAGAACATGAATGTAAATATTGAATCCTGAACATAGGGATCTAGTTTAATGAAAAGTAGTTTAACCCTGATAACATTACTCAGTGTAGGATACAAAACTCACATTGGTCTTCATGAAGCATGGTGTTTTATAGATCTGAAGAATCCAATATGCATATTTACTATATGAAATGATAAATAACCAATGGTACATAAAGGAAGCTAATAAAATTAAAAAGATTAATGAAATCAAATGAGCCACAAAGATCATGGCACAAGTATTTAAGGGTTTTGATATTTTATGAAAAGGCAAGGTTAAATAGAATTGAAGAAGCCACTAATCCAACCAATGCTAAAAAAAAAAGATCTCAAAATTTGTCCATCTATGTGATGACTTTCCATTATTTGTTGAAGATTTGGTAAGGAATTTATGATATGATATCCATCTAATACCACCACTCCAATATCCTTCATTTTTGATTAAATAAAGAAAACATAAACTCAAATTTTAATTAAACTATGGTACAAGAATTTTCATAAATATCCTTTCTCATCAGTTGGGGTAGTCAATAATTATAATGGTTCTCTCATCATACAATATATTAAGCCTCTATGAGTGCTATGATACCACTGTTAGGTATTGTATGAGTTTTAACACATATTTAACTCATGTAATGGAGTTGAATAATAAATACATACACACATGAATAATATTTGAACACATAAATAATAATATTTTATTCTATTACACTAACTAAATATTACATCTAACATAATACATATATATAGGAAAGGATTCTCCTTTAGATAAGGATATATTCAATACATAAAATCACTCAACCACAAAACCAAAATTATAATAATGATATTTATGAAATATTGTGTAACCATAAAAATTTAACAACTAACCAAATATACATTTTTGTTACATAGCAATAATGTTACTAAGTAATTCACCATATTATGAATCACTAACTATTTACCAGCATGTTAATACTAAATCCCAACACAATAAGCATGTTATATGCTCATTTTCATAGACTATACTAGAGGTTGAAGGAACCCTACATATTAATATAAGGCCATTCTATCTGAACCTACTTGAATGTTCTAGATTCTTTGATGTCAATGTTCCTTAAAATAACCATAGATGTACTTACCTCCTTATCATTAGACTTTAATGAATATATGGAAATATAATAATAGATGATACCTCAAGGATATAATGTACATGATTTACCATATTTAGGATAATCAAGAGCTTATAACTAGGTCTCCATGATTAAAAAAGCTCTCAGTCAATCCACCCCATTAATAAACTCCATCCTAAGATCCTTGTATGGAAGCTAAATGTGATGTATAACCTATAACCAATGAAAAAAATTATTTTTGGTAAGCCTTATATTCCTCCAAACCATGTATTCCCATAGGAAGATAAAAATCAACTTATCCTAGTTTCTTACAATACCATGTTATCCATGCCAAGTACTAGCACCTATGTTACATCTAGTAGAAATCCATTGATAGTACCCTTATTTTTGAATAATAAAGATACTACAGTAAAATGTTAGTATAGACCTCGAGGTAGGAAATATAAGGTAAATGGTCCAATGTTTATCCAATGATGTAATCAATTTATTTATAAAAGGACATCATAATTCAAATAAAAATGTAAATAACCCATCTAAGGATAAAAATTTCAATTTATAGCAACGTCAAAATGTGCCCCATTCTATACATAGTGGTAATCAAAACAACAAAAATTCTTCTTGTTCAATGAATTTAACAAAATTGTCTTTAGAAACTTAGTGTAGAGTGCATAACATACTTGACCATGAATAAAAAAATTGTGAAAAGTTTATAACTACCTCTAACATTTTCCAAAAGGAGATATCCAGCACAGAAATAATGTCTAATCTGGGTGATAATCCCAACCAAGGTGGAGAAAACTTAGGCACCACTATAGTGTTGTAGACCTATGAATTTCCATTTAAGATGAAAATTATCTTGAAGATAATTTAGATAAGATCCATGGTTTAATATATTTCTAGAGGGGGGATAATTTTTATCTTAGGATTAAATCAGCTAATCTTTTGATAACCTCTAATCCTTGTAAAAACATTTAGGTTCCACTTGATTCAAATAATAATCCTCCCCCATGAAAAAGACCTCCCATCTCTTATTAGTCAAGGACACTCAATGGTTATATGGAAATAAACTTTAGCCCCATATGAATACCATGGTGTGTTCTCCCTTACTAGACCAAAATTGAATGAGAACTAAATACTACCTAAAAAATGAGATTATCTATAAAGAATTAGAAATGGGAGTTTACTTTCTTGACAAATAAGATAAAGAGACCCATGAAAACCAATCTATTAACATGCTCAATGTGTAATAAAATGAAAAATTAGAGGAATTAGACTAGTTAGATGAAGAATACATCTATTTCACCTCATATATGGTCTCATTTCATAGTTTATCTCAAGTATGTGATAATTTGAAATCCAATGACTTAATCAAGAACAAAGAGTTTTTATGATCTCTACAAGATGAAACAACCACCCTAGATAAATCCAGTCTTACTTATCCCACAAAATAATTATCCACAACACCTTCATCAACTAAAGGACTCTCATAAATTGATAAATAGAACATTTGATTGGTCTAAGATGAGAAAATACACTAAGAGGTTAACATTTTTGTTGCACTTTCTTTGAAAATACCAAAAACATATTATAGTGATAAGACATGCTATGGCAAAGTAAAATAAGACTTATAGACATTGAAATTAGGTAATTATAAGTCTAAAAGTGGATTTGGTACTAAATTAAAATTGGCTAATCTAATGGTAAAATCCTATCTAGCTGCATACCACTTACAATTTGCTTGTACAAATAATGTGGCTAAGTATGAGGTGCTAGTCCATGGAATTTAGTTCACCCTAGGAAATAAGGTGAAAAACATTAGAGTATTAAGTGACTTAGAATTATTTATCAGATAAGTGAGGATCTAGTATTCATACATTGATAAGCATTTGTCAAGATATCACAACTAGGTTTGGAACCTAATAGAAGATTTTGATGTATTTGGCATTAAAAATTCTCCTAAACAAAATAACTACATATCAAATGCACTAATACTACTACTACTAAAAGTAATCTTGATCCCATTACTAATTTTAGAATGAGAAGATTCTCAGTAGAGTTTGTCTCTACCCACTCAATACCTGATAATATCATGTTTTTTTAGGTCTTTAATGACGACCTACATATATTAGACTTCATCACCAATACAAATGTATTTACCAATCAAATTGTTGATGAGGATGGTAAAGAAAATTTTGAGTTGGATAAGTATGGGACCATGAATCTAAATATAAATAACATAATCAACGGAATGATATCACTTTAAAGGTTATTCGACATGGATTACTAAAAGGAAAGGGACAAGTCTACCCCTGTGAAAGGTATGTGGTATGATAATTTTAGATTGGGTGAAATAAATATCTTTAAAATGTGTTTATGGGCATAGATATTACCCCATAAGATAAGTGGTAAATGGAAAAATCCCTCATATATTTTAGAGATGTTGTTTCATAGAGATATGAAAATATGAAAGTCTTTAACACCTCCATGTTGATACATACAAATTCCCCTAAAGATGGGAGTTAATCCCTTTAGGTAGAGATGGATCATAATTAATCCATTATTGGAGCCACTAATATTTAAATAATTTTAAATAATTATTGTAGTGAGAATCATGTTTCCTATCAAGTACTCCACATGGGTTGTAAACTTGGTGATGTGATGAAGAAGAGTGGGGAGGTCAGATTTTGTGTTTATTTTGATGATTTGAATAAGGCATTTGAAAATAAAAATTACCCATTTCCCCCATTATATGAATTTATTTAAATTATGAATGGATCTCAAATTATTTCCTTCTTGGATGGATACTCTAATTATAATTAGGTGGTAGCTAGATTTAAGGATTGGATTGAAACAATGTTCATGACCAAGCAGGGCAACTTCACCTATAAGAGTATGCCTTTTGTCCTCATCAATGTAGGGGTTACATTTTAAAGGGACACAGACATATATTTTAAATATGTTATGGGAAAATTTAATGTGGTATACATGGATGACTTAACAATGTTATCTAGAGACAAAGGTGACCATGTCAAAGATTTGAGGAGAGTACTGCAAATATGGAAAGATCATGGGATCTCATTAAACCCAAAGAAGTGTATATTTGGGGTCATTAAATGGAATATATTAGATCATATAAATTTATAATGGTTTATATTAATATATCATGAGATAATGCAAGCTATCCTAGGAATCCCATTAACCACCACAAAGAAAGAGCTGAAATAATTTTTTGTCAAGATTAAAATTATGAGGAAGTTTATCTTCATATTTTTAGAAATGGTTATACCTATAAATATAATGATAAAGTTAAATGTAAAAGTGAATCATAGCTATATTTCACCAAAATAAAATATGTAATTATTTATACACCAGTGGTGATCAACCCTAATTACACACATCCTTTTTATATTTACACTTTCACTTCAAAGCACTCAACCACTACTATTTTCACACATAGGAAAGGATCTAGAGATGAATAAACTATTTATTTCTTGAGATACCCAATTATTAATCTATAATTGAGATACACTATTATGGATTATCATGTCTTTGTGCTAATCGAGGCTATCGATAAATTTCATCATTACCTATTACATAATATAGTCTTCATTATTTTGCATGATCCAGTAGTCAAAATCCATGTTAATTTAAAATGTTTTGGGTGAGATAAGAGGTGAGTGGATGAATATCCTTCAAAATTTTTACCTTTAACTATAATTAATGATTATTGTGAGAAGACAAGGAGTTAACCAAACTATGGTAGAGTCAAATCCAAAAATCACTTACTAGTAGTATTGGATTGAAGACACCAACAAAAATGATTGGTATAAGGATGTGATCCATTATCTGATTAGTAATGAGTTCCCTAATCATTTAAAATTTTCAAAAATAAGGTATTTTGATTGAATATCAACCGCTTTATTGTCAAAGTTGGTTTTCTCTACAAGGTGTCTTAATAGAGATAAAGCAACATGCATCCTTAGTGACTTTCATGTAAAAGATAGGATTAGGAATGGTTCAAGTGATACCAACACACACCATATATTGAGAGTAGGTTATTACTAGCCACATATCTTCAAATATTCACATTCACATGTTTGAAATTCACATATATTCCAAAGAGTTGTGAATATGGAGCATACCCAGTAATGCATCTATTTTCAATAGTTTAAGCTTGACCATTTACAAACTAGGGACTAGATTTTGTGGGAGTAATCAATGATAATTCATCTATAGGCCAAAAATTAATCCTCACAACCATGGACTACTGCACTCATTAGGCTAAGGCTCAACCATTCAAGAATTTCATGACCAATGTAGTTATCTAATTCCTATAGGAGCATATCATCATAAGGTTTGGTATGCCTTATGCACTAGTATGTGATAATGGAAATGCTTTCTCCTATTTTCAATTTTTAGAATGGGAATATTATCATCAGGTAGTCCTAAAATTATATTCCAATTCTTATCTTCAATGAAATAGACTAGCCAAGTCCACTAATAATAATTTTATAAACATAATTAAGAGAGAATTGTAAAATAATCCTAGGAATTGACATAAAGTCTTGAAATTTGCATTTTAGACTGATAGGACTAGAACTAAAGTAGATTTAATAACTTATCCTTAGCACTTAGTTTATTTACAACACCCTATTTTTATATTTAACTTAAATATTCCTACCTTATAATTTATGATTAATTATTTGGGAACTAATGACCAGGTAGAGGCCCACCTCTTGAACCTTATGCACTTAGATGAAAAATGTGATGCAAATTTTTTGCACTATAGTAGACACCAAGGTATTTTTAAATATTGGTTTGAAAAATGATCCAAATCAAAATAATTTTGGGTCTCAAACCTTGTCCTTATATTGGACAAGGCTTATGAACAAAATGGACACCATAAAATATTCTATAATTCTTTATACCTAAGGTGTCTAACTAGTGAGGATGTCCCATCACTCATCAATGGAAAATTCCTGAAATAATAATTCTAGGCTTGAAACACCCTATAAATACTTTCTTATTTCTTTTTGATTTGTTGATTGATTTTCTTCTTGTCCCTTGTTTTAGTTCAGGTTTACTTTCATTGATTTTTTCAATTTGTCTTTTGATGTTTGGTTGAAGCATGTGGTGTTGGTTTTTTATTTTAACTAATTATTTTAACCTTAAGGTTCCCCTAATTCATCAAAACTTGATAAATGACTAGTTTTTTTGTAATTAGAACAAATGACACTCCCAACCATTAATCTTAAAATCATCACCTAAATACTTGTATAAACTACTATGTTCTCCTTGTATTTTTAGAATGTTGAAGTCCAATTTCTTGAAACAGAACATATGGATTTATAAAGGCCTCTTTTCTTATTTAAAGATCATCAAATGAAATAAATAAAATTTCTAAAGGAATAATGCATCATTATTTTAATTTTTATTTGTCTTATTTATCATGAGCTTTCTGATTTTCCCTTAAACCCATGGCTTGGTCCCCAACCCTCCACAAATAGAAACAAATCAAAATATCTTTAAAAATAAGTTTAACTAATATATAAAAAAATTAAAATTATCCTTTAAAAGGTGATATTGACAACCTCCACCACATGCTTTTTTAGTCTCATTATTAGTGGAGAAAGGCCTTTATATAGGACTATATGTATCTTTTTAGGGGCTATGAACACCTAATTAGCAGTAAAATAATGCACATACCATTCCCCCCTTAAGCCAAATTAAAAAACATGTCCCCTTTTATAATTTCTTATCATTTTGGTAAATATTATTTATTTTGAACATGCAAAGTAATTGAAATAATAACATAACACACACATTGATGGTTTTTAGGCAAAATTGTAGCTTAGTATGTCATGTGTTGAAGTAAATTTTTGTGTCTTTATGTTTTTATTTTTCCTTGGTTGATTACTTATAAATATTTTTTGTGTTTGAATGGTAACTTGAGATCTTGAATTATTGAGATACTCAGTAACATCTCCCACTAAGATTCATCAATTATTGTCTCTTACAAAACATGCCCCATTTTCAAGTAAAAAATGGGGACCCTCTTTTTATTGATTGATCTGAATGTTTCTACATTTGGTATAAGATACCTTTCATATTTGAGAGTTTATTGGGAGTGGTATTTTAGCATTTGTGAATGGCTAAATCTTGAGTTAAGAAATTTTTATTTGTAAACATAAGCTATTGAATCATTTTTCATATACTAGGCCTTGGTCTATTTTATCATTAGAATAACCCATATACCCTTATCCTTTTTAGGGGAGA
This sequence comes from Torreya grandis, assembly GCA_037957365.1. Classification (NCBI taxonomy): domain Eukaryota; kingdom Viridiplantae; phylum Streptophyta; class Pinopsida; order Cupressales; family Taxaceae; genus Torreya; species Torreya grandis. Next base: position 1,095,643 of record JARHVA010002101.1, on the reverse strand, counting down.
ACCAATCTCTAGTTGCATTAATCTCAACTTAGCCATGTCCTTATCCATTGGGCTCAAAAATCTTGAGTCACTGGAGTAGAGTTCTATTAAATGTTAAGTCTATACCAATCGAGTTGAGTTGATCATGTTTAAAAATCTAAGCTCAAATCGTTATCTATATTTATTTTTTATATTCCTTCTTTGACCTTTCCATGTGTCAATGATGATCATCATATATATTTTAAGTCTTGGGAAAGTTTAAAAAAAATATAGGTCTTTTAATGTCCTTCAGCTCTGAGATCATGCCACATGGAATGATCCTAGTAACCCAAGATGATATAGATTTAATCAAAAATTTAATATTTATAAGGCCTTAAAGACTTAATAAATCACCATTGGTGATATTTTGGGCACCTAAGCCCTGAAATACTTATAAAATAGTCTAAAGGCTCTAAGTTCCTAAGGGCCTAAGAATCCACTACATGGAAACTCCTTGGGAACCCAGGAAATTAGACTGATAGGAGACTCAAACTAGGGCTAATAGTCTCCTAGACCTAAGAACCTAAGAGGATACCATGTGGTTACTTCTTAGGAACCCAAGACCATAAATATGAAATATATTATAAAATAAAGTTAAAGGGTAGGGTTCACCATGGTGATGCCATGTGACACCATTCCATTTCCTTAGGCTAAAGACCTAGAGTAACGAGGGGATATCATGTGGCACCCTAATCATGTCATCATTCCCTTGAGATTAAGTTTGAAGGGTGTTTGCATGTCACCAAAATATGAACTCTAAACCTTTTGGGAAATAAGGACATGTCACGTGACACTTAACTAACTTTAAATTGACATATATCCAAAACTTCAAAACTAACAAAGGCCCAAATAAAATTTTGATTTATTATGTGATGAAATTTCATTGGGCAGGTAGGATTAATAATAATTTATTCTATTTTATAAGGCTCAAAATAAATTAATGGTGTATCTATATGTGTTTTGTGTATATGTAAAATTTTATGTTTAAATTAAAAGTTGAATAATGTGAGTGTTTATATTTAAACAAAAATATCTATCATTTATTTCTTACATTTGACCTTAATTTTTTGTATCTCCTTTATTCATGATTCAATAATTTAAATTATTTTACCTTGTCATTTATTTAAAATACGTATGCTTTACCATTTTGTTTGATCTTTCAAGGTTCATATTTCACTCCAAGTCATTAATTTGGATGTGTGTCCTCATCAAATAATCTTAACCCTCAGCCAAAGGATAATCCAAAAAATAAAAATCCAAATGAAATATTATTTGCAAATCATGAAGCACAAGGAAAAAAGGAGGCGAGTCAAGGTTTACATGTAGTAATGAATAAGATACATGAGATGGATATGAAATAATGAGAGAGTGATAAATGAAAAATATTTAATGGGATGGTGGATCCTAAATTAATCAATTGATAACCAAAATATAATGGTGTGATCAACTATAAAGTATGGGCATGCCTTCATATCTGTCAAAAATATCAAAATTGTTCAACCACCTTTTCTAATCAGTAATGAATGTTTGTAGCTATCATGTTAGTGGGTTGCATTGGAAAGCAAGGGAGGGGGTGTCCCTTTTTTGTGTATATATTGTTTTTTGAGGTCATTTCCCTTAGATAGAATTTTTAGGATTAGAGGATATTGAACTTAGTTATCTCTTTTTGAATTGTAACAAAGACATATAGAACCAAAAATACTTTCATGTATTTTACTACTTTTTAAGGATAATATCTCCCTTTCTCCTATTTTAATCTTCGTACTATAGAATTTTTTATTACACTTGAAAGATTGTAATAACTCAGTATTATTAATTAAAATGTATATTTTGATATTTGATAAGATGTTAAGATTTTAAATCCATCTCATCCACATATATATGGTCATTATGGTATTCTCCCTTATCTAGTTAGTTTCCTAGACTCTCTCGCCATCCTCAAGTTGAAGTTGTGCTAAGTCTGGCTCAACTAAGGATTGGTTTTAGTGGGTGTGCTCAATCAAACATTACAAGAACATATTTAGTATCAATAGGATTTTTATCTCTTTACCCATTCTATTTTATATTTTATTTATAATAATGGGTTAATCTAGATTAAAGTAAATCTAAGTATGCACATTAAAATTAGTTGATTAATTTTGTTTTTCACTAATTAATCATTATTGAATATATGCAAGTGATAAATATATTTAGAAATTAATTATTTTCTCATTGTTATTATCTTTAGAAATATTGATTTCCATTTGGGGCTAGTCCTTAAAAGAAATGTCTAGTGAAATGATATAGACCAAATTTTCACACTAGAGAAGTCAAAGATACCTTATCAAAATTGGGATAACATGGAATTATCTCTACAAATAGGCAAGATGTTATAAAAGATAGATTTATAAATTATGGGCTAGCTCTGTTGATCTATATTTTAGTCTCACACACTACACTAGAATAATCACTATTGGGGGTGAAAAGGGAAGAATAAAACATAAAAGAAACCTAAACTAATGGATGTGATACACCAAATATATCTCCACAAACATACTTGTATTTTAAATATAAAGGTAGACTACTAAAACTAATTTCAATTCAAAGGTTCTTCTAGCATAAGTGCTTCTACATAGAGGTATATTTCTATGCATTTCCAAATGTGGGTAACTAGGAGGTCTAATCTTAGACACTAATAATATTCTTCACCCTTAAAAATACACCTAACAAACATATAAAGTTAATAATCAATGTTATAATAAGTATTACTCACACAATATATATAAGAGCAAAATGAAATCAAGGAGAAAACATTCATAACTTGTAATGCAAATAGACTACTTGACATACTTAGGCAAGAATTACAAAGACTAAACCATCTTGAGAAAAAATTATTCAAAGGAAATATTATATTTCAAACTAGTAGGGCTTCACCATACCAATTGTGTATAGTTTATAATGCCAAATGGCTTCAATATATAGAGCATATGAGAGGATAGAGAAAGGGTGACATTGAAGAGTCACCATGCCAAGTGCCAAGTCTTGGAGACCAATTTCAATGCAAGAGGAGGATTTTTTTTAAAAATCACAAATTTATCTTGAATAAGTGTTATTATGAAGTATGACATACTCATTAAGTTGGTGTAGGGATACTTCATTGTCCTTCTTGAGACTACTCTCTTGATGAAGAGTCCATTTAAATGCTTATAACTACATTAGAATTCATTGGCACATGTACCCTAACTTGATAATATGGAAAAAATATTTGTGAAGTAATTATACACCCCTCAATTAATTATCTTCTCTTTGCGAATTATCATTCACTTTCTTATAGTCACTCACTATCCCTCTAGGCCTAAATCTCACACTTGTCACTAGGGTGACCTACACAGACTCAAGGATAGTTGTTTCAAATATTTAATACACCTCATAAATATTTATTTGTCCTTTGGTATATCACATGGGCCTCAAGAAGATTTAAAACAACACTTCTCATCTTCAACTTAGGCAGTCACCTTATTTCTCACTATTCTATCTAAGAATACCTACAAAAATTAGTTTATAAGAGGATTTTTCATGCATCACTAAGGTGAGAATGGGGTTTGAGTAGTTGAAATACATCTTGATACACCTTCCATAATGGATTTTACCTATGAGTTCCCTTCTACACCTTCATATTACGTTAAAACTTGTAGAAAATACAAAATTTGCCTCATACGTACAAGTGATGCTATGGAAAAATTAATGGTGAAGATATTTATAGAGTTTTAAGTTGATACAAATCATGTTTTGGGTAAATTAACCCCTTCTTGATTCATTTCTCATTATATCTTTCTCATCATGCTCTTATGAGGGTTTTAGGCCATTTAGGTTATTAACAATGATTCATAAAGTTTAAGCCCTTAACCCATGAACCAATGCCACTAATTTTAATTAAAAAACCATACTAAATTACCTAAAATTTATTGATATCCCATTCACATAGTCTATATAGATATGAGTGAAAGAAAATGGCTCTCGAGTTCTTACTATGCATTCTAGACACCCCTGAGGTAAATTGAGGCCAAAGTGACAATTTCTAAGTTGTTCTCTAAAAAATGATGAGTCTCATAAACCCTAAAATATCTTATGAAATCTCTCAAGTTTATTTGGAATATCATATGCTCATATGAATGACATTAGGCACTAGATGCTTTATGTAGGCATAAAATGTGTTTTTGAGTATGTGACCACTTATGAGTGGTCCCAGTGGTTGTAGGTTATTATCAACATTTTTACATATCCAATTTAAGTCTATATACATTATACAATAGTTACTTAATACTCTCCATTTAAACTTTTCACCATGGATGTAGTAGGTCTATAGGTTGTGTTACTTATTAAGTGCCTTTAGTTTTAGATAAAACATATAGTACTTACCCTATAAGTTTGACCAAAATGAGACCATGGGATTTTCAATCAAGTTATGATGATCTTATTTACTAAATTTTAGAGCTATATCACACTTATAAAACCCTCAACACTCTAAATTATCTAGATCATGTTTTACGTCTATGACTATGTGTAGGATTTTGGTAGACTAAGTTTAAGGTTTATGTCGATCTTGGATCAATATATTTTATGTTTACTTTCCCTCTAAAAGTCACTTGAAATTTGATATTATCATTATGATAATGATTTATACATGTTCATCTTCATCCTATATCTCTACTCACTAACCAAAATGTATCTTTCATTAGCTTAGGGCTAGTGTGTTTCTTGAGTCAGACTGTAGGTGGAAACTAGGGAATACAAAAGATTTTTGTAGGTTATGATACCTATTTGAGAATTGTATTTCATGTTTTAGTTTTCTCCTCAAGTCACTAGGATAATATCACATCTAAATGGTATCATTATAGCCTTCACATGCTATCAGCTCTCTATCACCAATGTTGAGGTATATTTCTATTGTTAGTGTTGTGGTATAAATGTTGTCATTGATGTTAAGGTCAAGATGAATATCATTAATTTCAAGATCAAAATTGATGTCATCCATGGTGAAGTGGTATGTGACAAGGAATATTATGACAAGAGAGAATTTGAAGGCAACCAATTATCTCTCTATTGAGAAATAATTTGAAGGCAACTTGGTATTTCTTCTAAGGTTGATGACATATCAAGTTCAAGATCAAGATACAAAGGTAAGCATGCTTTTGAAAACTAGTATTAAGGAACATTGTCATATCATGAGCATGTGTATGAAGATTTTGGTATGGTAATATGGATACACATTGGTATGAGTGGATGTTTAAGGATTCCCAAGCATGCATATGAAGTGTTGGAACACTCAAGAAAGTTTCAAGGTAAACCTTCATGGGTAAGGTCTTAAGCCTAAGCATGCAACCAGACTAGTCCTATACTCTGCCTGACCTAATGAAGCATCTTGAAGTGTTATCAATATCTATGAAGGATGAAAATTATTGGTAGATCACGTGAGAATATTTTTTATGTAGATAATATTTTATAGGAGGTTTCAAGACCAAAACATAGCTTATTAATTTGCATAAAGAGACCTATTGAGAAGGCATAGGCTTAGTAACATGATGATGTGAGTAGTCTAAGGCTTGTGATAAGAATATTTGTAGTTTTTAAGAATTTTATTATTTTTTATGACATGATTATAATGTTTTGATATCATTTTAATAGGTTTTAAGCTATGTTCAAGGCCCAAGTGTGACTTATAGGTATAGGCCTAGTGAGCAAAGAGATCCAATTTGGCCTAATGAGGCATAAATTTTAGTTTTCAAGGTGATATATCTCATGAGATAATTTTAAAAATTGTGAAAATTTGTGTCAAGTGTGTTGACAAAGTTTGAGGTCAAATTCTAAAGGAGAAAGATTTAAATGTGCTTTTGAAGTTTTTTGTGTGCATAGAATAAGTTATTATAGACCTGATAAGGATTTTATTATGACTTTTGACATGTAAAACATTTTTATAAGGATAAAATTAGTTCATGGTAGTTGGATAATGGTCCTATTTTAAATTTCCTAGCATTAGTTTCTGGGTTAAGGGCCTAATCTTTATGAATGATTGTTAAGAGTGGAAGGCAGTCTAAACCCTTTCTAAAACCCTAAAAATGACTTGATATGGAGTATTTTGATAGAAATTGATGAGAATGATTTTTATGACCTATTTTTATGATTTTATAATATATATTACTCTCCCAAGTACCTCTGGGTGGCATTGGTATGTCAGATGAGTGAGTTGAAGCTATAAGAAATCCCTTATTTCTTAGAAATTTACTATAGTAGGTAGGGTTGACTAGGTCAATGCATGAAAATGGATAGAGGTTGAATATTGAGACTAATATATTATTACCATGAAGTTAAAAACTTAAAATATTCTAAATTGGTCATGGAATTTGACCTATCGCTAAAAAAGGCCTAGTGAGAAAGATAGTGAAAAAAATAGGCTATAGTGGGAATGAGATTAGGGATGTGTTGCCATGTATTAGGGATGGATCCAATTTTATTATGTTTTTTTAAATACATATAACACATATACCTAATTTATATAAGTTTTTATTAAGCTTTTGTATGGTAGAAGTTTGAACTCAAATTGACTTATCTAGCACAGTGAGGTCTGTGAATAATTAGACCATGAGATTGATCTATAAGACCAATATTGATATTTTAAATTATAATTTATTTATTTAAATATGTTATAATGTTATTTTAGGATAATATAAACCCATTTTAAGTTCATTAAAGTTATTCTACACTTGTTCTATGTCTTTTTTTTCATGACTATGTTTTGAAGTCTTTGACAATTCTTAGTAGTCATCTAATAGAGATGAGTATAAGGTGATTTGTCCAAAGTTAAAGAGTATAAATAATATTAAGTTTTTATATATGTAAAATATTTTAATTTTATTGTGTTTTTATTCATTATAAATTCCTATAAATATTTGAAAATTCAAAGGTTCTTGATTGGTTTTTTAGGCCTATTTGCAGTTTTGAGTGAGCATATGGAAGTGGTCAGTTTGAGATCTTTTGATCTATATGGTGAGTTATAATTGACATGGTGATGAATATAAATACATTATATTTATAATTAATTTATTTTTTATTTGGTTATTTTTCAAATTTGAGTGTATGATTTAGATATTCAAAATAGATTTTCTGGCAGTGAGAAGGACTAATTATGAGTATGCCCCAATGGTGTGGTTAAAAGAGTGAAATGAGATAGATGGTGTTATGGAACTAAGGTGATATTAGAAATGGTATAATTTAATCATTATTTTAGTTTTTAATCCAATTATGGAGTCTCAAAATGTTCCAAATTAGTCAAGGTGAAACGTGTGATTTGAGAAGGCCTAATTACATTAGGTTTCTATTAGGCCTAATGGTGGTTTTAGTCCATATGAGTGGTGGTCGACCTATATAATGGTTTTTTACCATATTAAATGTGTTTTTTGATCTATTAAAATGTTGATCCAAGTATTTATATATTTTTTTCATACCTAGGTATGTGAAATCAAGAGTCAAGTATAATAAGAATGTCTAATAGGCTTAATTTAGCTAGTTAGAATATTGAGGTGGTAAAAAAATGAAATAGAAGTTTGGAAACTAGGTAGAGAGATTCAATACCAAAAAATAGGTGTTTTAAATATGTCATAAATTTATAAAATTTATTCTATAGATCATGATCAAGGTCATATGACCTAATTCTGTCAAGAAAAGGGCTAGTTGAGTAAAGAGGCCTAATAGACTATTTATGAGAGATAAGAGAGGGTGAAGAACAAAAGAAGGTGATAATCATTAGTTTAGTAATAAATAGGTGTCCAAATTTTATTAGATATTATATATTTTTTATTTAGTTTTGATTCACTTATGGGGTTGGTGTCTCTTTGCAAGTTGGTGCTTATTAAAGGCCTAGTTAAGTTAGTGATTGACTAGTGAGGGGTTGGTGTCTCACTAAATATTGATTCATTACTTATAGAACATTATCCAAATATGTTTTTCAATGGTTTTTATCCCCTATGAGGGTTTCCCACATATTTATTACGTTCATATGTTATATGATTTTGTTGATGCTTGTTTATGCATTGGTTGATGTGTGTGTTTGAATGAATGATGAGTGAAATTAAATGATTATTTTAAGGGAACTGATTCACCCCCTTCTCAATAGTTTTAATTAAAATAATTATTTATAAGAGTAGGTCCTTTTAATTAAGACTAATATTTTAAATGAGATCCTAATAAATAAAATATGTCTATTCAAGCACAAGGTGGCTTCTCTACAAACAAGGCTCCATTGTTTAATGGATATAATTATGATTTTTTTAATTTTAGGATGAGAACATATTTGGTGTCTTAAGGTCATGATGTTTGGAAATAAATTTTGGATAGATATAATGCACCCTCTATTTCCCCTACAGATGTAATAGATAATAATTATAGTGATAACAATTCAAAAGGGACCAATGGTATTCTTTATGGCCTATCGGAGGTAGAGATTGTGAAGGTAATTAATTATGTGTCTTCTAAAGAGATGTGGGACAATTTGAATACTATCCATGAGGGATACTCCAAGGTCAAGTTGGATAGATTTAAAATCCATAGAAGATAATTTTAAATCCTAAGGATGAATGAATATGAGACTATTGCATCTTACTTATTGAGGTTTAATGAAGTGGTCAACATCATAAGAGGCCTAAGTGAAGAATTGAAATAGTCTACTATTGTTCAAAAGGTACAGATATCTCTAACTCCTAGGTTTGATTCTAAAGTGTCTATTGTTAAAGAGATGCAAGATATAGACAAGTTAGAGATGGATGGATTTCATGGCACCCTAATAGCCACAAATAAAGTCAAGGAAGACCAACAAATAAAGAAGTTGGATTCAAGGCAGAAAAGAAGTCAAAGGAGAAGAATACACAAGGTAAGAAATTTAAATACAATGATGTTTCTAATATTTATGATGATGAATTGATATCTATGTTTACAAGAAATTTGAAATCTAGTTCAAGTAAATACAAGGGTAAAATTCCCTTCAAGTTCTTTAATTATGGAGAAATTGGAAACTTTACTAACAATCACCCTCATAAGCATAATACAAGGATGATGAATATCATGATGAAGGTCATGATGATGATAATAAGTCCTATAGGTATGATAAGAGAAAGAAAAGTTTTAGAAAGTATGATGATAAGAAGTCTTTCAAGAACAAAAGAAGCTTTTACACCAAGGAAGATAGTAACTCATTTGATGATAATGAAAGAAGTGATTCTAAGAGTGATTATGAAGGTGTTGATCCTAATGTCAATGAAGTTCTCTTCATGGATGAGGAAGTAATTTTTTCAAATTAAGAAGTGTCCTTATGGTTTGGATGCATTGTTGGTGATTCAGATGAAAAAGAAGATGAGGTGGACTTTAAGGCTGAGTTGATGAATTCTCTAGAAGTAATGAAGATGGTGAAAAATAAGAATAAGGTGATGAGGTCTCTTGTCAAAGACTATGAGGATAAAATTATTTTTTTTGAAGATAGAATGAGTAACAACTTCAAGGAACAAGAATAAATAGTCAAATAGGTGGAGACTTAAATTGAGATTGTGATTGAAAGCCTAAAGACTAAAGAAGAATAATGTGCTAGGTATGTAACTAAAGTGGATTCCTTGAGATCTGAGTTAGATCAAGCATCAATCAAGGTGAATTCCTTTATGAAGTTTAAAAATAGTACCAATGATCTAGACAACATCTCGAGTAGTCAAAATATTGTTAATGACAAAATAAGTCTTGGTTTTAATGGAGACCAAAAGAAGAATACTAATGTGATTAAGGAGAATCAGACCTTAAAGGTTAATGTTCAATTAAGGAATGATGGTGATGGTAAATGAAGACTAATCCTATCAGGCATCCTAATGCTATAAGGTATGCTAATCCTTTCAATGGCTACTGTTATTCATTTAGCCAATTTGGTCATAGACCAAGGAATTGTAGAAGACCCTCAAAGAATGAATATGCATAGAACTATGAGGAGAATCATCAATCAAGAGTTATGGGTAATGGTGTGTTTCCATCAAGAGGAATAGTGTGTTTCAATTTTCAAAAATTTGTTCATATTGTAAATTATTTTAAGCATGGATTCTCAAGTCAAAACAAGAATATTGAGTCCCCTAGAATGCAAGAAAGAAGACAAGATAATGAATAGACACCAAAGGTAGCTAAGGTGAATGATAATAAATATGTAAGTCAAAGTGGAATATTTGCCATGGTGAAGCATAACTTAGATGTAAAAGAGTGCCAAGAATTCTCCCTATCAAATCAAGTTATGGATGAAATAGAGATTGAAGAGGTCAAACCAAAGAGGTAATTTAAGCCTAAGATGATCATAAAGAAAGTTCAATCTAGTGAGGACATGGAGATCTAGAAATCTCCTGAGTTTATGTTGTTTTAGTACCTTAGAGAAGAGGTGACTCTATTAGGATTCATGGAGGCACTTAACTAGTGATCATAAGCATGAAGGATGTTTGGTATTAGGGGGAGATTTGTGTTCTTTATTTCAGATCCAATGTTTAGTCAATAGTCTATTGGAGATGTGACTGCAATAGATGGATTGCAAATTATTTTTTCATGACTTGATCAAACCAATTCACATTCATGATAATGTCTGAATATCTCATGGAGATAATGGGAGTCAATCATGCTCTAAGAGTAGGTGTGTTTTCCAAGAATATTTATAGTAGTCATGAATAAAATTGAGTTATGGATTGGTTTGCAAGACCAATATGCTCATGAAGTCAGTTGGTTGTGAGCTTAATCTATCTTGAGATTTGGAATTAGTATCAAGAGCTTGTTGAAGGTGGTTGACTGTGGAAGAATGTGATTTTTTTATATACATAGTAAGATTGGATTGAAATTTCAATGTGTTCTTATGAAGGTATCAAGTATAAGAATAGAGGAGCTTTTTGTATGTTCACATTATTAATTTCAATATTTTCAATATTTGAAGATGCATCTGAGTGTATGAAGGCCTATGATGATTTATGCATAAGCTTAGGGGGAACTTTTTTGTGTGTTGAGTTTTTGTCAAAGAGATAGAATGATCTTATTTTTAGATAAAAGGTGTGTTGTTCTAGGTCTAATGATCAGATAGTTGTCAAGAGACGACCCTTTGTCATTAATGTCAAAGGGGGAGAAAGTTCTAGTTTGGGAGAAAGGTTAGTTTGAAGAGATCTAACTTGGGGAGATGAGAATGATCATCTTTGTTTGAGTGCTTTCCATTAATGAAAAAGAGGGAGATTATTGAGGTATGTTAATGTTGTTTGTGGTGTGTCATAAATGTTGTCATTGATGTCAAAGTTAATATGGATATAATTAATGTCAAGGTCAAAGTTGATGTCATGCATGGTGAAATGGTATGTGACAAGAGGTATTATGAAAAGAGATAATTTGAAGTCAACCTATTGTCTCTCTATTGAGATATATTTTGAAGGAAACCCAGTAATTCTTATAAGGTTGATGACATGTCAAGGATAATATCAAGATACAAGGTAAGCATACTTTTGAGTACTAGTCTTAAGGAGCATTGTCATATCATGAACATGTGTATGAATATGGTGGTATGATAGGATGCATACACATAGGTATGAATGTATGTTTAAGGATTAACAAGCATGTATATGAAGTTTTGAAACACATAGGAAATTTTTAGGGTAAACTTTTAGGGGTAAGGTCTTAAGTGTAAGCATGCAACCAGACTAGTCCTAGACTCCACTTGACCTAATGAAGAGGCTTGAGTTTTTATCAAGATATATTAAGATGAAAATTATTGATAGAGAATTTTATAATATGTTTGAGATAGATAATATTTTAGAGGAAGTTTCAAGCCCAAATCATAGCTTATTCATTTGCATAAAAAGACCTAGTGAGAAGGCATAGGCTTAGTAACATGATGAGGTGAGCAGTATGAGGATTGTGATAAGAATATTAGTAGTATATAATCATGGTATTAGGTTTTATGACATGATTATATAGTTTTGAGAGTATTACAAGAGGTTTAAAGGTGTGTTTAAGGCCAAAGTGTGACTTATAGGTATAGGCCTAGTGAACAAAAAGACCTTGTATGGCCTAATGAGGAGTTAAGTCTAGTTTCCAAGGAGATAGATCTCATGATAGAATTTTTATAGGTGTTAAATGTTATTTCAAGTGTGTTGACCAAGTCTGAGGTCAAATTCTAAGGGAGAAATCATGAAATTTGGTTTTGAAGTTTTTTGTGTGCATAAAATAAGGTATTACAGACCCAAGAAGGATTTCTTATGATCATTGACATGTGAAACATTTGAATTAGGATATAATTATTTCATGGTATTTGGGTAAGGGTCCTATCTTAAATTTTATGGAATTATTTTATATGTTGAAGGACTAAGATTTATGAATGATTGTTAAGAGTGGAAGGCAGTCTAAACCCTCTCTAAAACCCTAACAATGACTCGATATGGAATATTTTGATATAAAATGATCAAAATGAATTGTATGACCTATTTTTATTATTGGATAATGTATAGGACTCTCCCATGTAACTCTAACTAGGATTAATCTATTAGATGAGTGAGTGGAAGCTACAAGAAATCCCTTATTTCTCAAAAAATTGTTAAAACAAGCATGTTTGACCAGGTCAAAGTATGAAAGTGGATGGAGGTTGAATATTGAGACTTATATATTATGAACATGGTGTTTCATTATCAATTTATATACTTCAAATATGCTTAACCAGTCATGGAAGTTGACTTATCGCTAAAAAAGGCCTAGTGAGAAAAATAAGAAGTGGGAATGAGATTAGGGATGGATATAATTGCACTGGTTATTTTTCAAGACCTATATCACATATCCATAATGAAAAAAAAAATTAAGAAGTTTTTTTATGGCATAAAGTTGATCTCAAGTTGATTTATCTATCATAATGAGGTCTATGAATAGTGAAACCATGAGATCAGTCTATAATACCAATATTGATATTGTAAATTATAATATATTTATTTAAATATGTTATAATTATTATTAAGTATCATTTAAACACATTTTAAGTTCATGAAATTGATTCTATAGGTGTTCTAAGTCTTTATTTTCATGACTATGTTTTGAAGTCTTTGACAATTCTGAGTAGTCATCTAATAGAGATGAGTATGAGGTGATTTATCCAAATATGAAGAGTAAAATACATGTGAATTTATTATATATGTCGCATAGGTTAATTTTAATGTGTTTTTATTCATGATAAATTCCTATGAATATTTTAAAAGTCAAATGTTCTTGACTATATTTTTAGGTCTCTTTGTATTTCTAAGTGAGCATATAGAAGTGGTCAAATCAGGTCTTTTTCTCTGTATGGTGAAGTATAATGCACACAGTGATGACTCTAAGGACATGATATTTTAATAAATTTTTTTATGTGTAAAAATTTAGTGTATGCTTTAGATATTTAAAAGACTTTATGGTAGTGAGAAGGCCTAATTATGAGTAGGCCTTAATGGTGTGATTCAAAGAGTGAAATGAGATAAATGGTATTAGGGACATAATGTAAGATTATCATGGGTATAATTTAATTTTGTGTGAATTTTTTCATCTATTTATGGAGGATTAATTTGTTCTAAGGTAGTAAGGGTGAAACATGTGCTTTGAGAAGGCTTAATTGCATTAGGTCTTTATTAAGCCTAATGGTGGTTTTAGTCCATATGAGTGGTGACCAAACTATGTAGTGGTTGTTTATACTATGAAATGTGTTTTTTGATATATTCCAAGGGTGATCTAAGTATGTAAATTTTTGTGTAGGTATGTGAAAGCAAGAGTCAATTATAAGAAGAAGGTATAATAGGCCTAATTTGACTAGTTAGAATATTGAGGTGGTGAACAAATGAAATAGAAGTTTGGAAAATAGGTAGAGGTATTAAATACCAATATATAGGTGTGTTTAAAATTTCATGAAGTTATAATAGTGATTATAAAGATAATGATCAAGGTCATATGACCTAATTCTATCAAGAAAAGGGTTAGTTGAGAGAAGAGGCCTAATAGGCTATTTGAGAGAGATAGGAGAGTGTGAAGAACAAAAGAAGGTGATAATCATTAGTTTATTAAGAAATAGGTTTCAAAAGGTGATCAAAGGTTATATGTGGCTGAATTATTTCTGATTCACTTATGGGTTTGGTTCCTCCTAGAAAGTTGGTTCTTGCTAAAGGCCTAGTTGAGTTGTTACTTGACTAGTGAGGGGTTAGTGCTCCTTATGCAGTTGGTGCCTCACTAAATATTGATTAATTGATTACAAGACTGAAATAAAAGATATTTTTAATTGGGTTTTTATCACCCATGAGGTTTTCCCACATATATCTTGTGTTCATATGTTATATGTTTATGTGGATGCTTGTTTATGTATTGGTTGATATATGTGTTTGAATGAATGCTTCATGAATGATAAATGAAATTGAATGAATTTTTTAAGGAAAATAATTCACCCTTACCCATATCAATAGATTTAATTCCAAAAACCAATGCATTAGATATCAATTTCAATGTGCATTGTTCCATATTCATTTTGACCTAATGGCATTGTAGTTTATTGAGTATTTCTAGTAGAAAATTGATTGAGTTACAAGTCATTCAACCATCAGTATCTCTTTACATAAAAACCTCATTTTATGTTCATATGTTACATCTAGGTCTAAGATACAATAATTAATCCATTGGGATTTCCTAGGCCTCATAGACTTCACCAGCAGATGACATTTTATAGGGTAGGATCCTTTTTTAGAGAAGTTAAGGCAAAACTTTTCATTTTCAACCTTCTTCAACTTTATTGACTATAGGTGTCAATGAAGTGTATGAGTGTAGTTTTTACTATGTTTAAGGATTTTATACCTTTAATATAATATCAAAAAAAATTCAAAGTCTCTATCTTGATGTCCAAATCTCTCATCAACCTACTATCTAAACACGCCTACACAAACATGTAGGTGACTGTGTGCTTGTATGTGAGTTCAATATTCAACTTCACTTGGTTTCAAATATTTTGATACTTAAATTGGTCCATTAAATCCTAATTATAAAATAATCATGATTTAAGAGGTTTAAATTTAGTGCATTACCTTTGATATGAATCTACTATTAGAAAACTAAACCCTATAACTATCAAACACTATTCTATAGACCATGATGGTGATCACTTCTAGCATAAGAGAATGACCCTACCTATCTTCCATGGTCACACATGTCAAAATAGTTTAAAACAACATGAAAATTATGATCATGCTTTTCAAGTCTACATACACCACTTGGTTCACAAGGACCAATGCAAATAGATGAGAAAATTGAGCCATGGGATTGCATATGTAGTTTAGAGGTGATAAAAATATTAGTAATTGTTCATATATTACAAACCATCACTATTAAAAATATTAAAATTAAATTTAAGTAAAATTAGACCCCTAACATCCACCAAGTTCATTCACTTCAACTCTTCTTACCCTATCTATACCAACTAGAAATTGTTGATCCTTCTTAACCTGTCTAAGAGAGTGATAGGAGAGAGAAACTAGTTTTTGAAAATTTTGGATTTTTTAAATCTACTTGGACCTATAAATATACTTTGGGGATCTCAATACACCTTTTTGAAGCCTTCACATGTGCCATGTGAGTAATCTAATCTATACAACTAGTTGAAATTGACCTTTTTTTAGATGATCTTCTTCTTTGTACATTAAACCTATAGTGTTTTAATTTAAAAACTATCCTTTGAAATTATTGAACATGATTTATGTTATATTTATTCTTGACACATTTTTCCTTTGGTGGAAAACTATACAAGTCATTGAAATAGCCAAAAGATGGCATAAAATGACATTGAGAAAATGGACAAATATGACACAGGTTTAAAACATATTTTATGATCCTCAAAGGATGACTTCACATTTTTAAATACAATTTTGATCATTTCCAAACCTATAAGACCTTATAAAAAATTTGAATATACAATTTGGGTTGACTTAATTTGACCTAGGGTCAAATTTAGTCAACATTTTAGAAATTTATAGGTGGTATCATGCCTATTATTCTAAGGACCAGTTTCCTTCTCCTATCCTTAGGTAATGGAGTCACCCATATACTGAAATTGACATTTAAATTCATATGAAAAGACTCCAAACTTACACCAAGACAAAAAAATGAAAAAACACACAAAACAAGACACCAAGAGACACACTTGTGCTCTCTAAGCACTTAGGGAAAACATAGAAATAACTAAAAGGAAAACACACAACTATCCTAATATATACAAGACCTCAAAATACTTGAGGTAAATAAAAACTTAATCATTGATTAAATGAGGGTCAAAGACAATGATTCTAGAATCATTTCTTCTCCATGAAAAAAAACCATCACAGAATGAATATTTATCAATGAAAACTAATTTGTGGAGGTAATCAAATGAATTAAAATTTTTGGAGATTCTGCTAAAAACAAGTTTGTCATTTGGAGATCTCATAAATCCTCCATCTAGATATCCTATAGGATTGTTTAAATATGTACCTTGATTGACCTCTATCATGTTCACTTGAAATTCCTCAATTTAATCATTAGGAATCATCAAAAACTTCTCATCTTCAAATGCATTTGAATCAATATATGTCTACTATTGGGAGTCATCAAGGCTATCTTCTTTGTGCTCAAACACTTCTGAGTCTACTAAGATTATTTTTTACTTAGTAGAGATCTCACACTCTTCTTTTTTCTCAATAAGAATAAGATTGACCTCATCATTAGGTCTATATTCCTTTTTAAGAGTTACATACCTACACCTCCTCAAACTCTTGTACTATGACATAAAATTGTTGCCACATATCATCTAATTCTTATTAAGGTTAATTCTCATGAAATCCCTCCTCTTTGGCAATCAAAACTGAATGTTTACTAGGACCATCATTTTTTTTCATATTTGGGATATGCATATCATCATCCATGTGAAAAATGTAGTTACCCCATAATTTTTTTTCTAGATTGTCATTAGAATCTACCTCAAGAGATCCATAACATTCTTCATGAAGGATGTATGTACCAAGACCAATTTATTGAAATTCATACTAATCACCTCTCCATTCATCAAGATGCATGTCATCTATGTCATCAAGAAGTGTTAGAGGTTCTTGACCACTAAGATAATCTTCTTCATCAGTAAT
This sequence comes from Torreya grandis, assembly GCA_037957365.1. NCBI lineage: Eukaryota > Viridiplantae > Streptophyta > Pinopsida > Cupressales > Taxaceae > Torreya > Torreya grandis. The sequence goes on along the minus strand of JARHVA010002101.1, from coordinate 1,078,439 downwards.
ATTTCAATTCATGTTAGATGTATAAGGTACATATGGATCTACATGAAAACTAGATAGAGGCTCAGATTTCATTGACACCTTAGCACCATACCTTTTCCTAAATGCCATATAGGACCAATCTAAATTCAAATATCCTCCAATATTATTAGAAAACTCTCTTGATAAGTAAAGGGAAATATGAGGTGGCACATACAAAACCATAACATATTGAGTAATAGTAAAAGTAGGATAAGCATGAAGAACAAGTTAAAAACCTTTGATTATGCCAATTTTATTGGTAGCTGATGCATCTAGTTATAGTACTCCTTTAGAATAAGGCTTATACTTTAAGTTTAACCTATTAGCTACTTTCTTATGAAAAAAATACTTGATCCACTATCAATCAAATAGTTGTGAACCAAAACATCTCCAATGATGATATAGAGCTATAATGGAGGAGGTTTGTTTACTTTCTCAATTTTGTTTGACTATCCTTCACTAGGCTTCAATGTGTTTATCAAGGATACCTCTTTCCCACTAGGCTTCTTGGTTGCCAAACTAAGTTTGGACAACTCTTATTAGAGAAGGTATTCTTTTCTAGGTATTACAAGTGTATCCCACATTGATAAATTCACATGAGCCTTGTTCATCTGCTCTATAATGTTAGTGAAAGAATCACTAACCTTATATTTTCCACTAGTAGTAATGGTGTTGCCTATACCTTGAAAATTATGAGGTGTGAAAGAATTCTGATTTATTTGATATACTTGTGTATTTGGGATTGAATTATAAATGTTAACATAGTGTTGTCATTAATGTAAATATTATGTCTTTTATGTCAAAGTATGTTGTCAGTGATGTCTATATGCATCTAGTAAAAATGAATGGTGAGTGGCATTTGATGTTTGAGTTTATGATCTTGATGTGACAAGGTTATTGTGAAGGCATGATGAGTTATTATGATAACATAGTAAGTATTGTTTCCATTATATAAATAGGTATAGGTCCAAGTGTCTTATATCTACTTGATCTATGTGGTGTTAAGGCCATGATATGGAAATATTAGGTCAAGGCATCAAGGTGTCTTGTAAAGCCTTGTCTAGACCTTATGAGAAGGTATGTATAAGTAGTATGGTGAAGTTATTAAACTTAGGCATGTGACAAGTTGTTTGGAATTTTATGGGATTGATATTTAGGTGTATAAACCTTCTTAAGTATTTTAAGGTAGGTCATTAAGGTCAAGTGCTTAAGTATCCTAAGCCTAGCCATGTCATTAAGAGGCATGTGCATGATGATCATCAATATGAATGTGCATAGGTATGAAATAATTTAAGGATCATGTAAGTCACATGATAAATGTTAATAAGCATCAAATATTGTTTCAGGATCATTTGTCAAGCTTCAAGTGCCTAAAAAGTCTAGTCATGACACTAGTCATAACATGAAGAGACCTTGTGAGGAGGTATGAGTTTTATGGCATGGTTATATGGATGCATAGATGCATAAAAGGATGTATAAGGTTATTTGAGAATGAATATTAGGAATTTTATAACTCATGAGAGTCTCAGAGTGATTGTATAGGGGTAAGACCTATAGACATAGTATGCAACTAGACCACCTCTAGACCCTACTTGGCCTAATGAGGCATCATGATCTATTGTCAAGGAATATGAAGGATTTTTAATATTTTTTGAACATGTTACATGTTGTTTGATCATTTAAGTGACGTGGAGAGTTCATGAAAAGAGACTCAAAGGTTAGTTTCAAGGCCTAATGTGGTTTGTAGGTCAAGTTCTAAGAGAACAAAGAGAGAGAGTATGGTCAGTTGGGGTATTAAGATCAATTTTAAAGTCATGTGTGAGTAGGTGAGGATTAAAAAATATGAGTCAAGTTTTTTTAATCATGTTCATGAATTTTAAAGTCAAACTTTGAAGGTTAAGGAAAGAAAAAGTGTTTTAATGTCTATGGAGTGCATATGATGAAGATTTGTCTACCTGAGAAGGTTTTTCAAGTGTTCGTTGGCATGTGAAACATATACATGAGGAACCAAGATATTCATGGTATATGGGGAAGGTTACTATCCAAAATTTTCAAACATTCATTTAAGGAATTAGGGGATAAGCTTTATGAATGATCGTTAAGATTGGAAGATGGTTTAAACCCTTAAATAACCCTAATAGTGACTTGATATGAAATAATTTATTCAAAATTTCTCAATATTGTTTAGAATGATTAGATAAATGTTTTTATATTGTATTAAAATATACTATGAATCTTTAGGTGTGATTTTTTTTCAGGTGAGTGAGTGGAACCTACATAAAATGCCTTATTTCTTGAAGATTTATGGTAACAGTCAGATTTAACCAAGTAAAAGTTGTTAAATGGATGGAGGAAAAAGTTTGAGAGTTTTAGTTTTTGTATATTTTGGTTTATAAATAGGTTCCATCCCTCAATTTTTATAAACCAATAATCCAAGACAACCTATTGCTAATAGACCTAATGATGCAAACAGTGAGAAACCCAAGCAAAAGTGAGAAGGTGATTAGGGATGTGTTATCATGGAATAGGAATGAATCCAAATACATGGAGGAATTTTTCAAAAAATTTAATACATTTTAATGTTGGATATAAGTTTTTTAGGTCATTATATATGATTATAATGTTGCTCATAAGTTGACCTATTTAGTGTAGATGAGATAGTGAAGGTGTAAGGTTAGGAAATTGGTCTAAAAGACCAATATTTCCATTTAACCATGTTACATTTGTATATAATAATTTTATAATGGTATCATAATATCATCCAAATTAATTTTAATTATTTTAAAGTGTCTACATAAGTGTTAAAGGTCATTATCACCATGATTGTGTTTTAGGGCAAATTGGCAATTCTGGGTAAGCAAGTTGCAATGGTGAGTTAGAGGCTCTATGACCTAAGTTGAAGTATCCAAAGCACATTATTTTTTTTTGGAACATTTATGTACAATTAATTATTTTAATAATGTTTTATATTTATTAAAATTTATTTAAATGGTAAATTCAAAATGGGTTGACTGGTTTAGGTTTGACTATGTGTACTAAAGATAATAGTTTGGTCTACAAGACCAATATTTGACATTAGACCTTGTGATATTTGTAATGTATAATTATATATATATATATATATATATATATATATATTTCAAATAATATTTTTAATGTGTCATGGTCATGTAAAATTTTCTCTCATGTGTTGAATATTAAGCTGTTCATGATTGAATTTTGGAGTATTCTGGCAATTCTGAGTGAGCTTTTTGTAGAGAAAGGTTTGAGACATTTTTTCCTAATATTTTAAGTATAAATCAAATCATAATTTACCTTATATAATATATATATATATATATATTTTCCATGGTATTTTTTTAAAAATTGTGTTTATGCTTTGGTTTTTCAAGATAGACTTTTTGGGTTTGCATAGGGCTATTGTGAATAATGTTTTAAGAGGGGTTTCAAGTGGTGGTTGGACCTAAAAAGTGTTTTGGAATTAAATTGAAGTTTTATAGGGTATATTTGATTAAAATATGAATTTATATTTATATATGTGAATTTTATAAGTGTTTCAATAATGACAAAGTGTAACATGCTCTAATTAAGACCTAATTGAATTAGGTCTCCTTCAGGCCTAAAAGAGAATTTGGTCTATTAAGTTGTATTTGACATAATGTATTAGTTTATTAATATTTGGAATGTGTTCTAAGACCTATTTTAATAGTAATCCAATGTTCAAGTGTGTATTAATAACCAATTTGTGTGAAATCAAGTGGCTTGTATAGGATCAAGACTAACTAGGCCTATTTGAGTGAGTTAGACAAGAGTATGTGCAAGAAAATAAAATACCATAAAGAGGAGCATAAGTAGGTCATATAGACCATAATATAGGTGTATAAAGATATTATTTAATATATAATATAAAAATTTAAGTATGGATATCAAGTTCATATGACCTAATCAGTCTTGAAGAGACCTAGTAGAGAAAAGAAACCTAGAGGTAGCTTTGAGAGGAATAAAAGTGTGTGAAGAGCTGAATAAGAGGACCATCATCTATTGAATATTTAAAAAATGAAAAATATGGAAGGAATAAGTCTAATTTATTTAGTGGGTACTTGGTCAAGAGGTGTTTGAGTTGGTGTTGAGTCACTAAGGGAGTTGGTGCTTCCTTGCAAGTGGGTGCTTGTTAAAGACTCTATCAAGTTGGTGCTTGACAGATTGGGGTTGGTGCTCCAAGTTGAGTGGGAAATCAGCTAAATTTGGTTAATTGATTTATAATAATTTTTTTCCAATCTATTTTCATTGGGTTTTATTCTCCATGAAGGTTTCCCACATATATAATGTGTTCATACTTGTTATGTGTATATTCTCATTATTGTGTTGTTAGATGAGTTGATATTGCTCATATGATGATGTTGCTTTAGGAATGATTAGTATATCTATTGAAGTGAAATTAAAAGTTTATAAGGATAATAATTTACCCCCCAAATATCAATCATTATTCTTCCAAAAATATGTACTTTCCCTTTGGGATGTTTCAACACTCATTGATGAACCATTACCAACCCCTTGAACCTCTTCAATTGGCTCTCTTTGACCTTGTGTTTGAATATATAAGAATTGAGCATTTTCTTGATTAACATTATTAATTCATATCACATGAGTCATATTTATTCCAATTGAATAAAATAGACCCAACTTGAGCACTCTTTCCATTGTTTTCTTCTCCCTTGGGTACCTCATTTTAAGTCATAACTAGCATTGTTCCCAGATTTGCCATGAAAGCTTGATTGAAGGACTCATTGACATAGGTTTCTGGATCATGATTTTGATCCCATGAAGGATTACCATAATTATCTTGAGAAATATTTTTTTGAGTAGGCACTAATTCTCTTGATATGGAGGGAGCATTGGGATTATATCCATTATAGGACTTTGCTTGAAATAGTTTTCTTTGACCTTGAGGATGACCTTGGAAGGCTGGCCTATTACCTTTATAATTAGGGTAGGGATGATTGTTTTTATAGTGGATTTTGAAAGGCCTTAAATTTTACTATTGTATGATCTTATTGAGACCTAAAATCTCTTGTTTAAGAGCCCTCATTATTTCTACCTCATTAGATTTACTTGATTGACTAGGGGAAGCTAGATTATGTTTTGGTCTAAGAAAGGTAATAAAAATAGGTGTAGGGGTTTGTCATCTAGGGAATAGAGGAATATGGGATCTTGGGTAAATATTCCAAACCTAATTCAAATAATTCTCATCCCTAATGTCCACTTGATAATATTAGGTAATGTGTTCCCTCCCATATATTGTATAATCATATAAATATTACTATCAAAAGCTTTAAGATAGTAAAGAAAAGCATGGTGTGTAGTAAGTATTAAAAATATTGGGATCCTATCCCATGCCTTCTAAAACCTTGTGTTGAAGTATTTAATATCTTCTTGAGATGTTCTTCTTATGTTGGTTAACTAATCAGTTAATGACAAGTCATCATTCTTGTCTTTAAATCTTCTCCTCAAAGCATCTCCCAACTCATCTCATGTGGTGATAGATTCAAGAGCCAAAGTGCCATACCAGTTAAGAGATTTTATTTTGAAAGATATGTTCAAAAACCTAATGTCTATATTTTCCTTGATGATGTGTTGTATATTGTAGAAGTTAGTAATGTTTCTAATATGCTCAATAAGGGTAATGGTAATCTCACTAGTGTATGAGGGAACAATTTTGAGGGAAGATATGAAATATCATGATAATGGACAAGTCTTATAGGAATATATACATTAAAGGAAATAAAATTTATCTTACTTTCTATGGTGTCTTTAAGACTTTGCAATATTGGGCCAATCAAAAACTTTCTTATGAGATTATGAGAAAGGTGTGATCTTCTTAGGTAAAGATGGGTGTTAGAAAATCTATTTGATTTGTATGAATAATGAGGAATATATTGAAATAAAAATGAATTCCTTTAGTAAGAGATATTGTGTTTACCTTAGGCATGGAATAGTTCACTAGTTTGCCACCAATAGTCAATTTTTGGTGTCTCCAAATATTATAGGAAATGGACTGTTACAACCTCCTTCTTGTCAACACCAACATCCACCTTGAATAACCTTCTTGGAATTTAGATCCCATTAGGCATGCCATACCTATTATATCCCAAAATTTCACCCTTGAGAAGTCAAAAAGGCCTCAAATTTTGGATAACATGGAATTATCTCTACATATAGGCAAGTTGCTATAAGAGATAGATCTCTAGATTATGGGCTATCTCCCTTGATCTATCTTTTAGGCTCACACACTGTAGAGTAAAAATTTACTCTACATTTTATTCTATTTTTTAGTCGTGCATTGCAAATTTTTTTCTTCACATACTTTGGTCTGAGATGGCAGAGTTTTGAAAATAGAGCGTGGGCTCTATTTTCCTTTTGATTCATTTTCTCTAAGTGTTAAAATAAAGCAGACACTTCCAAGTGTCATCATCTGAGGCACTTTCCATAATTTCAATAAAGAAATAGAGATTGACATGTACCTCATAACAACTCAGTGAAACATGCCAAGTGTCAGCATCTACAGTTTCATCTCTTTTCAGTGAAAGGTTTAACAAGTTAAGTATCAGGGTCAAGTGGAAAACGCTAAGTGGCAGTAACAGAAGGTCTCGGTTTTGCTTTTCTAAAAGTGACAGAATGTGCCACGTACCCTAGAAAAATAGAGTAGAAGCCACCACTTATCACAATCTAAATTATCTTCATCTTTGCTTCACTGATATAGCAAAGACTGTGGTGGGTCCCAATTTTTTTGTCTGAAACAAGTGGAAGCTGCCAGGTGTTACTGTCCATATAAATGTGAAATGAGACCCAAATTATTTTTATGGTATGAATAGAGTAAATTAGAGACTGCCATGTGTCATCTTCTACAAGTTTCTAAAAGGGTAGCTACAAGTATAAGAGATCACCACGTAACCCTACGTGAGAGAAGCAGAGATTGCCATGTGTCTTTTAATGAAGTGGAGATTGACACCTGGCCCTATGTCCCTTTTAAAAGAAATGATGTGGGTCTAATTTTATTTTAAGCTGTTGGAGTTTTGAGGAAGTGGATTGTGACAAGTGTCAAAGTTAGAATGTTCCTGAGCAAGGATATAGTAAAAGTCAAAGTAAAGCAGAAAGTGCCATGTGTCTTCACAAATGAACTACAGGGAAATAAAATGTTTCAAAATCTAAGAACTATCTTCTGATAGACACTTCTAGCTCAGTTAGAGTTCAATTTGGGCCATAAGTTTGGGAATGCATAGAGAATCTAGAGGGAATATGAGGTTATAAAGAGGAGTGCATGGATCACCAAATGATAAGGAATTATCAGAGAGAATTATTGTAACAAGTTTAGACTTTCTAGAGCTATGACTAAGTAATATCATTTCCTTTTGTCTCATTTTCTTGAGTTGGAAGGTTTACATAATTATACATGTTTCTTTGCCTCTTATGTGATTGGAAAATTCAAATAAGAAGATTGAACCCTATGCCTTTGTTGATATTATCTATGTCATTTGCAAAATTAGTCTAGGCTGTAGACTTTCTAGAACTATGATTAGGAATGTCATTTTATTTTGTCTCATTTTCTTGAGTTGAAAGATTTGTATAACTGTACGTGCTTTTGTGCCTCTTATATGACTGGAAGATTCAAATAAAAAGATTGAACCCTATGCCTTTGTTGATATTTTCTATATTACAGTAAAAGTAGTCTATGTTGGGAGCCTCTATTTTTATTGTTTCCATCTTTTACATTGATCATGCACTTGTTTGCTCTTAAATGTAAATGAAACCTACATATAGTCTCACTATGCTCAAGATTAAGGTCAAGTTACATTCAGGTGCATCACCATAGATTACATTTTATTTCTTACATTGTGTTTCTGATTTAAATTCCTATCCCTTTTCCCAGTACATACTTGATTTAAAGAAGAGCTAGCTTCTCTAAAATCTAGAGGTTGTTTCAAGATGCAAGTCCCACATATTGAAGCTTCCCATTGTTGTTGGTTAGAATCAGGCACAATTTTAAATCATCAACAATTTTTGGCACACCTGATGGGATGAATTTTCAAGGAGTTTAATGATTTTTGGTGTGTTCTTCAGCCAACCAGCCTTTAGAGGTTTTTATTTTATCAACACCAATGGCGACTCTGAGTTGAATCAACTAGTTAAGTAGTCCTAGTATCATCAAGAAATCACCATTTGGTATGTATAATTCATTTACTCAAAGTTGAGGGTCTTATGCCTCTTCATATATTTTTAATCAAGATCAGGTTGCTCATGGAATCACATCAAGCAATAAGGATGCCTATGGTTATAATTTTTTCCCTTCACAGGTCCGATATGACAAGCCTCAGCGCTATCATGAGCTATATCAGTCTTATGACCAGTCTCCCCAATATGTTACATCCCATGCTCAACCTAATCTCAGTTCCACCTTAAAAAAACCATTACTAGGATATAAAAAATATGTATTAGAGCTTGACAATAGAAGGGGATGTGACCAAGAAATTCCTAATCATGTCATCCATCAAGTAAGAAATGAAATAGATCTAATTAAAAGTGAATGGAATCCCATTGAAAGAGCAAATTGGCAAAGGCTTACATATGAGATGTTGGATGTATGTGGCTTGATTGCATTTTTAGAAGAGAAGCTGAGTATTCATGATAGATAGCCTTACCAAGTCTATCAACATGCATATTCATTGCCACAAGTTTCATATCAGATATACACAACCCTTACTTTTGAGCCAAGTCAAACCTATCAAGGTCTTTTCCCCAATAATGTCGAATCTATGTTGGTAGCAAGGGAAGTGGAATCCAAACCCTCACTTCCCCCTCAAGTCCCTCCCACCCTTCCTCAAGAAGCTTCTTATTTTTCATCGCAGCCTTCATGTACTCCCCACTTCTATGATGATTCCTATGAACTCCAAGAAAGACTCTTTCAAGAAAATCTAGCTAAGCAAGTTGAGGAATTAGAGGCAAAGATGAGATTGCTTAGAGAAAGAGAGATAGAGCTTTCAAACCTTAGAGAGGAGCCTATGCCAAAAAATACCTCCTCTACCAATCCTCAGATCTCTCAACATGATGTCCAAATTTTGAATTGGAAGAGGGAAAATCATGAACCAGCTAGGGATCTTGAAGAAGATAAAATTGATACCTCTTCCCAAGGGAAAAGTTCTAGTCACAAGGTCATGAGTTGAAAAAAAACAATGAAATCATGGACCAGAAAGGAGGAGAAAGGTTTTTCTCAAAGCCTTGAAGAGGTTAAGGCTGCCCTCACTCATGACGATGATCAAGTAGAAGATCTTACATTTAAACACACCCCATCTACATCCCTCCAAGAGAGCTATAAAACTACATCTGATGTAGATGAAGTGATGTACAAATGGAAATAAGAGAATCATTCGATTCCAACTCAAGAATTATCTCCTCTTCTGCATATGTATAATCATCAGTCTTCTTCTTTCCCCCTTTTCAAAGAGGAATATATTTTGGAGGAAGCAAATAAGTATGCAGAGGAGTATGCTCAGTTCATGGCTAGTCAAGAAGATTTCATGAGTGCAGATGAGGAGGAAATCACCATAGGTATACCCTTTGATGAATCAGAGGATAAGTCAAAAGCTTTTGCTTCTGTCTTTGATGAAAAAGAGATAATTTCTGATCATGTTTTGAATGACTTTTTTGAAGTCATTGGGGCAGGTTACAGTATTCTTCAAGAAGGTTGTGAGCTAGCTTCAGGTGGAAAAGATAGCATTGAGACTCAGATAAGTATGTAGAGGGGATGCAAGCTTTCAGACTTATCCTTTCAAGAGGTTGAATTCATCAAGGAGGATGATCATGCAATGGAACCCAAAAATGAGGTAGAAGGAGATAAGCCAAAAGATGATGAATATCAAAAGACAAATAGTGGAGAACCAACAACCATCGATTTCTTCATGAGACACAATAGCATGAAGAACCAGCATTTGACAAACTTTCAAGAACAAGAAAAGTATGTATATGTTGGGGATATGTTTGACTTTGATTCACTCAGATGCAGGACAATCAAGGTGGCAAGCAGGATGAGCAAGTCACCAGAACTCCATCCCATTCAACCATTTGTCTGGCATCATAAGTCTTCTCACCATGAAGGAAACTTTAGAAAATTTCCTTTTGATCTAGGAAGGAGGCAAATATGCTTGGTTAGCTGTATATAGTAGTTTGCTTTCAATTTTGTTGCTCTGTTTTCCCATTTTTTCTTTCCCACTCTCTCTTTTAAATAAGTGTTCTTTGAGCACGTGGCCATGGCTCATAATGTTTTCAAAATTTTCAAGACTCTAGACACATTAAGTCTCTCTCAAATCTACATAATTCCCCAGATGTGTCTGATTCATCAGTGCTAAAAGTGGAATCTGTTTTGATCTAGGCTGAATTCCAATTGAAGGTTACAGTTCATATTTTGTAGAGTTTTCATACAAGGATATCTATAGACACCAAAATCGTGTCGACTCCCCTGGTCATTCCCCGTCTTATTCTTCTTCACCTATTTAACCCTTGTCGATCACTTGTTCCACCAACCTTGACCCTGGCAGCATGTAAAAATGAGCACAGAGCTAAAGCTAGACTCTATCCCCATTATGCATCTGCCGACGACGGTCTTTACCTGGCCGATGTCGCCGACGTCGGTCACCTATCGGCCGATGTCGGCAATCCTGCCGACGTCAGTCACCTTCCCATTATCCGTTACCAGTTATCATTCAGTTTCTCGAAACAGTTGATGAACCGTCTCTCGAACCGTCCCTCACCTTCATCAGCCTCTGCCAACCATCCCGAACGCTATTCAACCATTCGAAACGCTGATCAATCGAACCCGAGCAATCATTCAACCAACCTACAAACTCTGACATCAACACTCTCGGCATCAACCCACTCTCGGCATCAACCAATCTGCATTCAATCCAGCACTGCACAGACAACTCCAACTATGGCTTTCATCGCGTCTTCTGGCAGGTAAGTATTTATTCTGTTTGTTTTATTTCTTCCTTGGTTATTCTTTATCAATTCTGTCATCCCACTTCTTCAAACCACAGACCTAGCATCTCTCATTTACATCCCTGCCTCTGTCCTGACTCTCTCAGACCTTGCCCAGACCCTATCTCGACTCTCTCAGACCTTGTCTTTTATCAGACCCTGTCCCGACTCTCTCAGAACTCGCCCAGACCCTGTCCTGACTCTCTCAGACCCTCTCTCAAACCTGTTCAGACTCTGTCCAGAACCTGCCCCTACCGACGCCGGTCACTACCCCGACCGACGACGGCACCTAAACCGACGTCGGCACCTTCCCTAACCGACGCCGGCACCACAGAGACTGACGTCGGCAACTGTGCAGAATAGTGCTGCATATCAGATATGCACTTTATTTTCTGTCATTTATTTCTGTCATTATTATCTACTTTCATCCAATATTCTACTTTTTTATCAGTGGGTTGATATCCTTCTAGGAAGTCTTCGTACTTTCGGGATCGGGCGTTCGCCTGACAGCCCACCATATCTTTGACTAACATTTTTCCGTGTTTTAGCCTTTTCTTCGCAGGTGTCATTCCTCCACAGCCAAAGAGGAGAATCTTCCAACGTCTGATTTCGGTGTGCACGACTTTATCAGGTACTTCTAGCCTTGACCATTTCTTTTAGTTTCTTTATTCTTCTTTTGAATGTAGAAAGTAATTTTACATAGAAACATTCTGGCACGCCCGGTGGGACCCTAGGTCCTCCTTGGGTTCTTTCTTTCTTTCGTTCATTTAGGTGCATTAGGTTTCTTCCTTTTCGCCTCCTTTAGTCTCTTCTTAAATGACATCATAAGCAGAACTAAAACGAACATTTCTTTCTTTCTTGCACTTCTAGACTAGCTAAAACTCATATTCTTCGACTCTTTCTCCATTCGTCTTCATACGAACAAACATTTTGACTTGGGCATTAAAACACTTTGCATTCATTTCTGATTGCCTGCATCTTTTAGACCACACATAGTAATTAAACCGCATATTAAATTAGTCTAGATCACTCGATTTTACACTACCAGACCACATGCACTAAAACACACATAAAACTTACTTGAGACAAGGCCCGACTGGGATTTCATCCCCCAGCGGATACCTTACCCGTCCCGGTGACCCCACTTGGATTTCATCACCAAGGGGGAAGCCCACTCCGTTCTCTGGTGGAGTCTAAACTCTAGTGGAAGTATATTTTGGCTAAGCGAAACCAGCTAACCATTGAAATCGTGAAGTGAGGGGAGCTTGCTCCTTAGCACCAGGCCTGTACAGAAGCTAACACAGATTTCTTGAGCACCATAACAAAACCTAAAACCATCCATAGACTGCTTTTTCTAGGACCCGACTCACAAAGCCAATCTTCCTCTACACACATTCTAAGGCATAAGCCACTATAATCCTAATAATTTACTTCTAGGGTTTTAGGATCTGCTTGTGTCTTCATCTTTTTGGTTCTTATCTGCTTGTTTGAGCTTGTGAGGACGTTCTTCTTTGCCTTGAATGGTTCTGACTCGTAGCCAAGCCAAGGCTCTAGTCAATCACGCGAGGCATCATCCTCTTCCATCTACCCCGCCTACAACCAACCCTATAATGGAGTTCAACTCAGAAACTGAAAGAACTCCTACCAGACCATCTCCGACCCAAATGCCTATTATCCCAGAAGGGGACCAAGACTTTGCACGATTCTTGGACCTCAATACCAAAGCCTTGCAACACTATCTCGCGAATAGCCAAATGCGAGACTCCTTGGGCAATCCAATTTATGGAATGCTGACCTCTTTCCTCGAGACTGCAGCCGTATCAACGACATCTGTAGTCCAACCCTTAGACACCCAGGCTGTTGCCTCAACCAATGACCAACCTATCACCAACCATCCAAGTGTGGCCTCTCCTTCCATCATTGGGCCCACTTTCACCGGGGTTTCGGCCCCCAATCAATCTCAGTCCACTCAACCACTTTTTACCCCCTTTCAAAACCTGGTCGTCTCTATTCCGCCCACCCTTACTCATATCAACACTAGGTTGGCTACCCATCCGTTAGCCCATGTTACCTCTAACCAACCTCCCATGACAACATCAAACCTAGCCATGCCTTCCATCCAACCATCCTTAATCACTTCTTCTGTCCCTACGACTAGTCATCCGTACGTTGCGCCCTTATTGATACAACCAACTACGTCGTATACCTCTTCCAGCCTCTTTCAAGCGCCTTACAATCTAGGAGGTGCTCCACCCACCAATCCGTCAGTAGATATTATCAAGATGCTGATGGATAAAATGTCCAACCTAGAAACCTCCATTACCGGCTCACGCAACACTCTCTCGTACGAACAAATCTGCAACGAGCCCATCCATCCTTCTGTCCCCATCAGACCATATCCCAACTAGTGGGAACTTCCTAAGTTTTCTCGTTTCCAGAGCAAGGAAGACCCACAACAACATTTACGGGCATTCAGACATGCCTGTTACCTTATCGCCCACGATGATGCGTTGCTCTTATGCACATTTCCCATGTCTCTCTCAGGTGCTGCACTTGACTGGTACAGCTCTCTTCCCAGCCATTCCATCCTCACGTTCACTCAGCTGGCCCAGCTCTTCCTCGATCATTTCTCCATCAATATCACCAAGAAGGTCTCTATCACAGATCTCTATTCTATTCGCCAGTTCGAGGATGAATCTATTGCTGATTTCATCGCTCGGTGGAGGAGCCTTATCAATCAACTTTCATTTTCCTTACCTCAGCCTGAGCTTATTGAACTTTTCTCTCAAGCCTGCGCTAAACATATTTCTTCTACCTTGAGGGTTCAAACCTTCCGCACTTTTGACGAAGCCTTCACGATGGCTCATAAACTTGAGTTACGTGCCATTGAGGAGAATAAAGTCAAGTTGCGGAGTAAGAATCTCAACTCCAAAACCAATGACCCTTCTTCTAAGCCCTCCTCATCCAATCCTAAATCTAAAGCTTCAGAAAATGCTGTGGTTGTTAGATCTTCCTCTTCTTCGCCTTCAACTAATCAACCGGAACCATCCACGTCCATGAGCGCCACTCGCCAATTTCAGCAGAGATACATACAGCGACAGTTTACTCCACTTGGAGAATCATACGCATCTGTGCTGGAAAAACTCGTCAAACAAGGGGCCATCAATCTCCCTCAGATCCGACCTCCACCATAATTTGATCCCTCACGCGCCATCCCTGCGTGGTATAGGGAGAATGACTTCTGCCACTACCACCATGTTAAAGGTCATGACACAGGCAACTGTAAAACCCTTAAAAACATAGTCCAAGACATGTTGGAAAAGGGTGACCTCATCCTCGACAATCCTAACGCCCCTCCTAATCAGGGTATCGATATCTTCAAACAACCATTCCCTAATCATCCACCAACCCAAAACAACGTCCAGACCTTGACTGACAATACCCATGAACATAATATTCGAACAGTCAATACAGTCTCGCCCCTCATTTCTAACCAACCTCAAGAGGTGAATTCATCCATCAGTCCATCACATGTGGACGAACCTCTTTCACCGGCTAGTTCTCCCTCAACTTCTCTCATTTTGGAGGGCGCTTCGACCTTACCAGCACCGCCAGTTTCACCATCTTCCTTCTTGCTGCCCATGGAGGACCCAACCTTTCCTACTCCTCGACCACAAGTGGAGGGCACTATCATCCCTGCCCTTTACCCCCTTGAGGAGCTTCATTCACCAGTTTCTTCTCCACCCAGGGAAGAACCCATTTCTCCTTCATCTCCAGCCAAACATGAACCTGTCACGACTTCACCATGCTTTGGGCCCGAGACTACTACACCCGTCTCACCTTCAGTCCCACAACCATCGACATCTTCTCAAGAGCCTAAACCTTATCCCGCATCTTCTCAGCCATTTTCCTGACTAGTGGAGAAACTCAAATTTCTCCCGTCTAGGAAAGTGGAACATCAGGGATTGTGGGACCGTCTCACAGCTCTTCAACAAGCCCGGGCCCTCTCATCTCATGCTGCTAATCCTCCCATGGCAGAACCTCCTAAGACTATCAACAAAAATCTGATCTCCACTTCCAAACCGTCTACATCTTCATCAACTTCATCAAAACCAAAACCCTCATCTACTCCGCCTAAGCCTATCAAATCACTTGGCGTTCGCCCCGTCTCCAACCTCACTCATCCACAAGTGAAGGTGGACTTAACCCAGACTTCAACCAATAGTAGTCTTCAACCCAAATCACAAAAGACTGCTAAACCACAGAGGCGAACGCCTCCTCTTCTGTCACCATTGCCCTCCATTTCGGGCCCACATCCTTCAACCTTAACCAGAATCCTTCCCACTTCAACCTCTAACCAAAACTGGTTACCTCCTTTGCTTCCTTTACCTACCACTAGCCTACCCTCTCCCAAAAGGCGATACCTCTCACGAAGAGTGTACCGTCTCTGCCTGTCATCGCACCATCAACCCAGAAGGTGGTACGAAAATCTCCTCCCATTTCACCCAAGCAAAAGTCACCGACATCGCATACATCGATGAGCATGGACCCTTTAGTGGGCTCATACTCTTTGATCTTGCAATGACTTTTGCAAACTTCTAGCATAACTCTTCCACCCATCAAGCCCTTTTAACCTCTCAGGTCTAAACCTTCCTGGTTCGACGACACGAAGATTTGTTTATATCATCGTACACTAGGACATGACACCAAGACTTGCTGTGCCCTCAAGGCTGTCATTCGCCGTTATCTGGAGAAAGACACTCTTCTCTTTGAGGACACTTTCGACCGCCCCCCGACTCCTTCTCATAACCCTTCAACCTCTTCAAACCCATCCACATCTCATCAACCTGTTACAACCCCTTCATCACCTTCACCTCCCATCTTTGAAATCAATGCCATTCACATCACCACTAGGTCACAAAAGGACAAGGTGAAAGAAAAAGCCGCCATTCCTTGGACCTACCCTTTTGTCAATCCACCACAACCACCTAAGCCTAAGATTTCTATCCTTGGCGCGCCTCAACCCTCTTCTTCTTCTTCTTCTTCCAGACCAATCCACGACTCCATGTTGAAACAGCTTCACCAGACGCCTGTGAAGATGTCCCTCTATGATCTCATCCAAACCTCACCCCAACATCGTCAGGCCCTCATCCAAGCCCTGCAGGCAGCGGAGGTCCAACCTGAGGATCCCCAGCCACTTGCTGCCCTTGTCCACTCCTTAGCCCCTGTTGCCTCCATAACATTCAGTGATTCTGAGATTCCCACATCCAACACGGAAGATCAGGATGCCTCCCTCTTCATCACTGCCTATATCGATTGGACACGCATTAAACGCGTTATGATCGATGGGGGCGCTAGCATCAACATCATCTCCACTCATGCCTTTGATCAGTTGGCTCTTCCCAAGAATTGTGTCTCCAAAACTGACGTGATCTTGCACTCTTTTAATGACACTACTGCCACGACCATTGGCACAGTCATCCTTCATATCCGTGTTGGTCCACGCACAGTCCCAGAGCTCTTCTACATCATCGAAGGAGAGTTCCAATACAACATCTTGCTGGGCCGACCCTGGATCCGCGCCATGGCCTGTGTCCCCTCCACCCTGCACCGTTGTGTGAAGTTTGAACATGATGGACAAGTCCACACCATTCCCGCTGACCCTTTGCCCTTCAAAACATGAAATACCACCTACCGTCCAAATGATGTCCTCATTCCTATCAAGCCATCAACCCCGGCACCACCTCCATCCGCGGAAGCTTTGACCAGTTCGCAACAGGCGGTCGTCCTTACACCTCCCCTTCAAGAGACAACCACAGACCCCATGGAAGACGTCTTCCAAAGACTTTCATTGGGAGAGTATCGCTTGCTGGCTTTAGACATGTTCCAAACTCCACAAGAGTATGGACGCCTTCATCATAGCCCTAGCTACGACCATCGGATCAAGATGATCATACCTTATGGTCCCCCTCACCTCCGCACCAACCTCATCTATGGAGGGATTAATCAAGCTCCTACTGACGGTAATCCTCTTTCTTCACCCCAGCCTTTCACATCAGATTTTTCATTTCTTGGCAACCCCACCTTTGCACATACTTACCTTTACAGGTGTGCATGGAAGGGTTTTGGTTTTGGACGTTATGAGCAGGGCTCCCATCAGCCTATCCAACCGCTCAATGATGACGACACCAAGAAATGGTATGGTCTGGGATATCACGACCCCACTCAAGACCCTGTAGACCTTTATCCTGAACCAATCCTTGACCAATCTCCTCCACACTCGCCTATTTCGCCACCTTCACCTACGGAGTCAGTGGTTTCCATTCCTCCTAGTTTTTTTTTCTTTTCCCATAAACACCATCCGCCTGGACCCCTTGACTTATCAGCTCAATGGGGTATCCAAGTCTCTCCCTCTCATTATTCCCACCATGATCGAAGATGAGTCGGCAACCATTCACACTGTTCACTGCGTTGACGATGACGCCATTCTTTCCTACATGGGCGCTGATGATTCTTTCATCCAGCGCTCCCTCCCTTCTGAGACCCAGGTTATGTTAAATGAATCCACCATTGACATCAACCTTCCTTCTTCTGATATTCCTCATGTCTTAAAGATCGGCCAATCTTTAGACGCTCAGGAACAACTTGACTATACCCAGTTCCTCTCCGACCATAGCAAGGCCTTTGCCTGGACTTACAGTGATATGCTTGGCATCGACCCCACCATCGTTACCCATAACATTATCACCAAACTAGAGGCTAAGCCTGTCAGGCAAAAGCTTTGAAAGATGCATCCTCGCGTTGCCCTCCTTGTCAAGGAGGAGCTTCAGCGTCTCCTTTCTGTCTCCTTCATCCAGCCCATCGATTATCCACAGTGGGTCTCTAACATCGTCCCAGTCACCAAGGCAACTGGGGGGATTCAGATCTATACAGACTATCGTGACCTTAATCTAGCCTGTCCTAAAGACGACTTTCCTCTTCCTAACATCGACTAGCTCGTTGATCTTACGGCCGGCCATGAGATGCTATCTCTTATGGACGGGTTTTCAGGATACAATCAAATCTTGATTGCTCTGAAAGATCAGCACAAGACTACTTTCATCACCCCATGGGGGACTTTTTGCTATCGAGTCATGCCTTTCGGCTTGAAGAACGCAGGCGCCACTTATCAGCGTGCCATGACCTACATTTTCCACGATCTCCTCCACAAAATCATGGAGGACTATGTGGATGACCTTCTCGACAAGTCCAAATTTCACCGTGACCATCTGACCATTCTCAACATCATCTTTTCTCGTCTTCTTCAGTACAATGTCTGTCTTAACCCCAAGAAATGTGTCTTTGGGGTCCTCTCTAGAAAGCTTCTCGGCTTCATCATTTCCTTTCGTGGCATTGAGATAGATCCCACCAAGATTCGCGCTATCCTCGAAATGCCTCCCCTGACCAATCTCAAGCAGCTTCGCAGTTTGCAAGGCAAGCTCCAGTCCATTTGTCGCTTCATCTCGTATCTTTCTGACCGCTGCCAACCTTTTCATCATCTCCTTAAGAAGGATGTCATTTTTACATGGGATAAGGATTGTCAAGAGGCTTTTGAAGCCTTAAAATGCTATCTGGTCTCTCCACCAGTTCTCATTCCACCTAAAGATGACCAACCCTTCTACCTTTATATCTCAGCCACTCACCATTCGTTAGGTGCCATGATCGCGCACCAAGACAAGCATCACCGTGAGCAAGCCGTTTATTATATCAGCCGAACACTGGTCGACTATGAAACTCGGTATACCCATATCAAGAAACTCTGTTTGGCGTTAGTCTTTGCTGCTACTAAGCTTCGCCACTATCTTCTCAGTCATAAAACCTTTGTCATCACCCACACCGATCCTCTCAAGTATATGCACTCCAAGCCATATCAGAATCAACGTATGGCTCGGTGGCTCATGCTGCTTGCTGAGTTCGATCTCAAATTCATCCAGCAGAAATCTATCAAGGGGCAAACCATCGCTGATCAACTAGCAGATGCCCCTCTTCCTGACACTCAACCTTCACAGTGTGAATTCCCTAATGAGTCTATCGCTGCGCTTTCCTCTGATGACACCACCTATCAGATGACTATGTTCTTTGACGGATCCAAATGTCAACTAGGTGGAGGTGCTGGGGTCATTCTCATCCCACTCGAAGGGGAGCCCATGCCTTTGTCTTTTAAACTCGACTTTGATTGTACCAATAATATGGCCGAATACGAGGCCTTAATTTTGGGACTTCAGACCGCCCTCTCTCTCAGCATCAAGTCCATCAACATCTTCGACGACTCGCAGCTCGTGGTCAATCAGGTCAACGGTTCATACCTCTTTAAAAATGAAATTTTGCAAAGGTACAAAAACCGTGCTGACATTCTCCTTGCATCTTTCGACCATTTCCTCTTGCAGACTGTTCCACGCTCTACGAATAAGTTTGCTGACACCATGGCTTCTCTTGCTTCCCGTATCCCATCTTCCTCATCTGCATCCAGACTTTTTGTCACGGTGCGTCGTGTGCCGTTGCCTTCATATATCTCTCCTCACATTCATCATGTCAACACTATAGACCCTAGCCCACAAGATGTTTGGTATAAGCAACTTGTGGACTTCTTATCTCTCTCTGTCATTCCTCCCAACCTCTCTAGTAATGCACGACGAGCTTTTATCAAGCGTACTGATCGCTATACCATGCTAGGGGGTCTTCTCTATAAGTGAGGCTTCGACGGCCTCCTTCTTCATTGTCTCACCTCCACTGAAGCATCTCACACCATTCAACAAGTCCACGACGGGATTTGTGGTAGACATTTCAGTGGGAATTCGGTTGCCAAGCGCATCCTTCGTCTGGGCTATTATTGGCCTACCCTTCATCAAGACTGTAGTGATTATGTTCAGCATTGCATCAAGTGTCAACAGCACTCTAACTTGCTTCATCTCCCCAGTCACGCCTTACAAATTGCTCAGGATTTCTAGATTTTTTCTCAGTGGGGTTTAGATCTCATCGGTGAGATTAACCCTCATTCGTCTCTTCGTCATCAATCCATCATCACAGCCACTGAATATTTCACCAAGTGGGTGGAAGCCATTCCTCTCGTCTCCACAAAAGCCGACAAGATCGTCGACTTCATCAACACCCACATCATCTGTCATTTCGGTGTCCCTCATAAAATTATCACTGATAACGGCAAGTCCTTCAAAAACAAAACTGTCCAAAAGCTATGTGACTCCTTCGGCATCAAACTCAGTTTCTCTTCGCCTTACTACCCACAAGCAAATGGGCAGGCCGAGGCTTCCAACAAAATTCTCACCAAAATTCTCATGAAAGTGGTCAGTGACACAGGCAGGGATTGGCACATTCACATTCCCTTCGCTTTGTGGGCTTACCGCACTAGCATCCGAACCTCTACGGGTGCTACCCCTTTTTCTCTCGTGTACGAAACAGAGGCTGTCTTACCTCTCGAAGTACAGATCCTGTCTCTCTGCATTTCTCTACATGATATCCTTTCCAATGATGACTTTCGTCTAGATCACTTAGCTCAACTTGAGTTACTTGACGAACGCCATCTTGCTGCCCTTAATCATCTCCATGTCTATCAACATTGCATCAAGCACGCCTATGACAAAAATCTGCGAGAACGAGATTTCAACATCAGAGACCTCGTCCTCAAAGAGGATCAACACGTGACCAACATGGAGCAAAGTAAACGAGGCAAGTTTGCTCCTAATTGGCTCGGACCTTTTATTATCACGCACAAGTATGGATCAGGGACTTACCGTCTGTCTTCTCTTGATGGATGCCCAGAACTTGAGCCTCTTAATGCGTTGCATCTGCGACCGTTCTACTGCTAGTCGAGTATTCATCCACTTGACACTTAACTTGAGCTCGTCCCTTGAGCAATCCCCATCCTCTTTAATCCTACTTCCTTTTAACCCTATTCCTCTTAACAATTCCTATAACCCTTTTATGATGTATGGATGCTTTGTCTTAATAAAAGGGAGTCCTTGAACTTTTACAGTCTTGTCCATGACTCAACTTCTATAAAAACAAATCAAGATGTCAAAACATATCCATGGTCACAAAAACATTATCAAATCAAAAAGACAGACTGATCCCTCGAAGGACAGCTGTACTATCATTGCTGTATTACTAGACTGATCCCTTGAAGGACAGCTAGGCCAACTTATCAAACATTATCAAAGCAAAAATCTAGACCACTCCCTCGAAGGATGGCTATGACTAATCTGGCAATAAACAACACCTTTCTTAGAAGCTTCCCGCATTGATCAGCTTCACAAACTGACCACCAAGCAAATGACATCTCTATGCAGGCTTCCCGCATTGATCAGTCTGCGCCAAAAAAAAAAAAAAAAGAGTCATGGACTTGACTTATAGTTGTCTCAGGGTCTCCTATAAAAAGGGGCAAAGTTATCTCTGCTCTTAAAATGGGTTACCCTCTTTCCTCCTCCTATTACCTGCTCAAGGGACTTCGAGCTCACTTTAATATCTAAGTGATTCGATTACCGCTCTAACATAACTATGGTCAACGACGTCATGCATGAATGGGGCTCTTGGTTCTCATAACCCCTATCTATGCTATCTTTTTGGTCCTTGTCAATGAAAGAACAATATGCTTTTCACTTCTTCTGCACTTTGGTCACATTCACCCTCATCACTTGTCAATCAACTTAGCTCAACTCTCTTTTTAGACCATCAACATGACCTAGCCTATTCACCCTAGTTTCTATGGACACCAATACACATGGAAACTATCGACCCACCGCAATTTATGTTCAGCATAAACCAATACTTGCTGACGCATAAATAGACCTCAATTCATTTTTAGCATACATCCATCACGAATATGGAATATTGCTAGGGATGAAAAACCCATCAACCAATGTTGCAGAATCCACCATTTGGAAAAGGCTGCAACATCTTTTTTTTCCTCATCATTTCATCATAACCATGACCAATCTATCAACTATTTTAACCACCTGTCTACCACTCGGACCCTTTGTCTGAACTACATTGGTCTGAGGCCCTTCCACAGGGGCTATGTAGGCAGCACTCAGATGACACGACTATCTTTTAGGGTTAGCTCGACCATTCTCATTTGTTCATCTCTCTAATGGACAAACCTTCTTGCCTTCTTTTAACCATAACCTTGTCTTTGACCAAGACCAATCAATCCCTCTGACCCTTCCTCCCTTCTAGGGAGAACTACATCGGCCTAAGGCCCTATCACCAGGGCTATGTAGGCAGCACTCAGTTGACATGGGGTCTTCTGGGGTTAGCTCAGCCGCATCCTTTTGTCCTTTCGTCCATCCATCAACCACCAACCATTGGAGATCATGCCTATCTCCTCCGACCTCGACCAATTCCAAGACGTTGTTGCCTTGGTTGTTTTTTACATGTATGCTACCTCATGACTGGTTAGCAGAATTGTCCGCAGACTTTTTTAAACCTTCGCAAGTATAGGATCGTGAGCCAGTTGATCCCTACTACTTGTGGCTTTTTCGTGTCTCTGGGAGCACTTCCTGAGCCCTGGATACTTGGAATGCGATGACCATTTGGAGCTTCAGCTTAGATTGAGTAACCTGATCAGCAGACGACTAAATGCTGGGGCCCGGTTACTTCAATTTTGGCACTCCTCGACCCTTGACCTGCGACACTTTGGCCTGACCTTCTCGTGCAGTGGTATGCATGTAATCACGACTTTTGCCGCGTTCACCCTCACCCCTTTTTCATCCACTCTTTATCAAATCAGCACCCAATTCCTAGTTCCCTTCCCTCGCCTCCTGCTTTGAGGGGGAATACCTTATCCTTACCCGGGGCATTTCACTTCCTATTTTTGTCTTGCAGTTCATTCGAACAACTGACAAGATGAAATCAACCTTATCCCTCACCTGGGGCAATCACTCCTATTTTTGTCTTGCAGTTCATCCAGAACAACCAACAAGACAAAAAGGGGCAAATGTAGACACCGAAATCGTGTCGACTCCCCTGGTCATTCCCCGTCTTATTCTTCTTCGCCTATTTAACCCTTGTCGATCACTTGTTCCACCAACCTTGACCCTGGCAGCATGTAAAAATGAGCACAGAGCTAAAGCTAGACTCTATCCCCATTATGCATCTGCCGACGACGGTCTTTACCCGGTCGATGTCGCCGACGTCGGTCACCTATCGGCCGATGTTGGCAATCCTACCGATGTCGGTCACCTTCCCGTTATCCGTTACCAGTTATCATTCGGTTTCCTAAAACGGTTGACGAACCGTCTCTCAAATCGTCCCTCGACTTCATCAGCCTCTGCCAACCATCCCGAACGCTATTCAACCATTCAAAACGCTGATCAATCGAACCCGAGCAATCATTCAACCAACCTGAAAACTCTGACATCAACACTCTCGACATCAACCCACTCTCGGCATCAACCAATCTGCATTCAATCTGGCACTGCACAGACAACTCCAACTATGGCTTTCATCGCGTCTTCTGGTAGGTAAGTATTTATTCTATTTGTTTTATTTCTTCCTTGGTTATTCTTTATCAGTTCTGTCATCCTGCTTCTTTAAACCACAGACCCAGCATCTCTTGTTTACATCCCTGCCTCTGTCCTGACTCTCTCAGACCTTGCCCAGACCCTGTCCCGACTCTCTCAGACCTTGTCTTTTATCAGACCCTGTCCCGACTCTCTCAGAACTCACCCAGACCCTGTCCCGACTCTCTCAGACCCTGTCTCAAACCTGTTTAGACTCTGTCCAGAACCTGCCCCTACCGACGCCGGTCACTACCCTGACCCACGACAGCACCTAAACCGACGTCGGCACCTTCCCTAACCGACGCCGGCACCACAGAGACCGACGCTGGTGACTGTGCAGAATAGTGCTGCATATCAGATATGCACTTTATTTTTTGTCATTTATTTCTGTCATTATTATCTACTTTCGTCCAATATTCTGCTTTTTTATCAGTGGGTTGATATCCTTCTAGGAAGTCTTCGTACTTTCGGGATCAGGCGTTCGCCTGACAGCCCACCATATCTTTGACTAACATTTTTCCATGTTTTAGCCTTTTCTTCGCAAGTGTCATTCCTCCACAGCCAAAGAGGAGAATCTTCCAACGTCTGATTTTGATGCGAACGACTTTATCAGGTACTTCTAGCCTTGACCATTTCTTTTAGTTTCTTTATTCTTCTTTTGAATGTAGAAAGCAATTTTACATAGAAACAATATCATTAACCTTAGTTTAGCTTTTTAGGAGTTGTAAAATAAGTAGGGGCTATTTGATACTGAATGGTCTATTTATCAGATGGCCTTACTGAAGTTGTGATTATTGCCACAATTTTGATCTAGCAGGAGTTGTGGTTTCTTTTTGAGCAGGCTCAAAAGTCCTTAGGGTCACTAATAACTGTAGAGTAAAAATTTACTCTACGTTTCATTCTATTTTTTAGTCATGAATTGAAAATTTTTGTCTTCGTATACTTTGGTCTAAGATGGTAGAGTTTTGAAAATAGAGCGTGGGCTCTATTTTCCTTTTGATTCATTTTCTCTAAGTGTTGAAATCAAGTAGACACTTCCAAGTGTCATCGTCTGAGGCACTTTCCATAATTTTAGTAAAGCAATGGTGATTGACACATACCTCATAGCAAATCAGTGGAATGTGCCAAGTGTCAACATCCATGATTTCATATCGACATCTATGTTTCATCTCTTTTTAGGGAAATGTTTAACAAGCTAAGTATCAAGGTCAAGTAGAAAATGCTAAGTGGTAGTCACAGAAGGTCTCAGTTTTGCTTTTCTAAAAGTGATGAAATGTGCCACATACCCCAGCAAAAAGAGAGCAAAAGCCACCATGTGTTTTGACCCAAATTATCTTTATCTTTGCTTCAATGATATAGCAAAGACCGTGGTGGGTCCCAAGTTTTGTGTCTAAAACAAGCAAAAGCTGCCAGGTGTCACTGTCCGTATAAATGTGAAATGAGACCCAAATTATTTTTATGGTATAAACAAAGTAAAGTGGAGACCACCATGTGTCATCTTCCATAGGTTTCTAAAAGGGTATCTAAAAGTAGCGGAGATCACCACGTAACCCCAGGTAAGAGAAGCAGAGATTGCCATGTGTCCTTTAATGAAGAAGTGGAAATTGACACCTGTCCCTGTGTCCCTTTTAAAAGAAATGCTGTGGGTCTTATTTTATTTTAAGCTATTAGAGTTTTGAGGAAGTGTATTATGATAAGTGTCAAAGTTAGAATGTTCCTAAGCAAGGATATAGTAAAATTCAAAGTAAAGTGGAAAGTGTTGCATGTCTTCGCAAGCGAATTGTAGGGAAACAGAACGTTTCAGAATCTAATAACTATTTTTTAATAGACACTTCTAGATCAGTTAGAGTTTGATTTGGGCCATAAGTTTTGGAATTCATGTACAATCTAGAGGGAATCTAAGGTATTAAAGAGGAGTGTAGGGATCACCAAATGATAAGGAATTATCAAAGAGAATTTTTGAGAGAGAATTATTATAACAAGTTTAGACTTTCTAGAGCTATGACTAAGTAATATCATTTGCTTTTGTCTTATTTTCTTGATTTGGAAGGTTTACATAATTTTACATGTTTTTGTGCCTCTTACGTGATTGGAAAATTAAAATAAGAATATTGAACCCTATGCCTTTGTTGATATTATCTGTGTCATTTACAAAAGTAGTCTAGGCTATAGACTTTATAGAACTGTGATTAGGAATGTCATTTGTGTTTGTCTCATTTTCTTGAATTGAAAGGTTTATATAATTGTACATGTTTTTTCACCTATTATATGACTGGAAGATTCAAATAAGAATATTTAAACCTATGCCTTTATTGATATTTTTTGTATTAAAGTAAAAGTAGTCTATGCTAGGAGCCTCTATTTCTATTGTTTCCATCTTTTACATTAATCATGCACTTGTTTGCTCTTAAATGTAAATGAATCCTACATAAAGTCTCACTGTGCTCAGGATTAAGGTCGAATTACATTCAAGCGCATCACCATAGATTAGATTTTATTTCTTGCATTATGTTTTTGATTTAAATTCCCATCCCTTTTCCCAGTACATACTTGATTTAAAGAAGAGCTAGTTTCTCTAAAATCTAGAGGTTGTTTCAAGACACAAGTCCCACATCTTGAAACTTCCAATTATTGTTGGTTAGAATTAAGTGCAATTTTAAATCATCAACACACACTACACTAGAATAATCACCATTGGGGGTGAATATAGAATAAGGAAACATAAAATTAACCTAAAATAATGGAGGTGATACACCAAATATAATTCCACAAACATACTTACATTTTCACTAAGAAGGAAGACTACTAAAATTGATCTCAACTCAGAGGTTATTCTATCATAAGTATTTCTACATGGATGTAGATTGTTATGCATTTCCAAAGGTGGGTAGCTAGGAGGTATGATCCTAGACACTTATAATCTCCTTCACACTTCAAAATAGACATAAAAAACATATACACTTCATGAGACCTATTATAATGAGTATTAATCACATAATGCATACAATAGTAGAATGGAAGCAAGGAGAAAACATTCATCAATTATCATCCAAATATACTACTTGAAATAATTAGGAAATAATTGAAAAGATTAGACTAGCTTGATAAAAATTTATTTATAGGAAAAAATGAGATAGAAAACTAGTAGGGATTCACCATACAAATTGTAGATAGTTCACAATGCCAAAATGGCTTCAATATATACAGCATAAGAGAGAGGAGAGAAAGGGTGATGTTTAAGATTCACCATGACAAGTGTCAAGTCCTGGATACTAGTTACAATGAAATAGGAGTTATAAAACAATTCATGAAGTTCTCTTGAATAAGTGTTAATCTGAAGTATGACATACTCTTCAAGCTGGCATAGGGACACTTCATTATCCTTCTTAAAACTAATCTCTTGATGAAGAGTTCCATTAACTACCTAAAACTAATTTATAATTAATTGACACATGTAAACTAACTTAAAAATATATAAATAAGATTTTTGAATTCATTATACACCCCTCAATTAATCTTCTCTTTGTCAATTATCATTCACTTTCTTGTAGTCACTCACTAGCCCTCTAGGTAGGGATTCTCACACTTATCACTAGGGTGACCTAAAAACACTCAAAAATATTAGTTTTAGAGATTTTAGACACCTAATAAATAATTATTTTACTCTTTTATATCATTTGGGTATTAAGAAGATTCAAAAGAACACTTTTCATCTTCAACTTAGGCAGTTACCTTATTTCTCACTGTCTTATCCAAGATTGCCTCTAGCAATTAATTTAACATAGGGGCTTTCATGCATAAGTGATAATGGGGTTTGAGGATTTGAAATAAATATACGTACACCTTCCACAAAGGATTTAACCTATCAATTCCATTTTGCACCTTAAAATTACCTCAAAACTTGTAGAAAACACATAGTTTACCTCATCTCTATAAGTGATGGTATGAAACAATTGAATGGTGAAGATCTTGAGAGAGTTTCAAGTTGATCAAAATAATCTTATAGGTCAATTTACAACTTATGTATGTATTTATCATTATATATTTCTCATCAAGCTATTATGAGAGTTTTAGGTCAAGTTGTTAAAAATGATTCAAAGGTTAAGGCATTAAACATCAAACCAATGCCATGGAGTTTGATTATAGGATCATCCTAAACTAACCACAAGTAAATTAGATACCATGCACATTTTTTTTCATAAACATGAGTGAAATAAAATGGTTCTTGATGTTCTTACTATGCATTCTGGACACCATTGAGGTAAATTGAAGCCAAAATGACTAGTTATAAGTTATTGTCTACAAAATGATGGGTATTATCAACCCTAAACTATTAAATTAAGGATATAAATCTTATTTGGAATATTTTATGGTCATATGAATGACATTAGACACTTGATGGCTTATGCCTAGTTCTTCGGCCTAGTAGGCATAAACTTTGTTTCTAAGTATGTGACCACTTTTGAGTGGTCCCAATGGTTGTATGTTCTTATAATTTTTTTTCCATATCCAATTAGACCCTATAAATCTTCCCATAGTTCTTTAAGACTCTCCATTTCATCTTTTCACCATAGATGTACTAGGTCTATAGGTTGTGTTACTTATGGAGTGCCTCTAGTTTGAGACAAAATAGAGAGCACTTAATTTGTTATTCTAACACAAAAGAGGCCATGGGAGATTAGGTAAATTCATTATGAGATTATATAATATGTTTTATATATATATCACACTTATAGAGTCCTCAACACTCTAAATTCCCTAGACTAGCTTTTAAGTTTGTGACTATGTGCAGGATTTGGTAAACTAAGTTTGAGGTTCTTGCCTATCTTGGATCAATCTATGTTTTCTTTCCTTTCCATTTAAAAATCACATGAAATGTGATATTATAATTATGATAATTATTTATACATGTTAATCTTCATCTTATATTTATACTCACCAACCAAATTGTATCTTTCATTAGCTTAGGGCTAGTGTGTTTCTTGATTTAGATTATAGGTGGAAATTAGGGAATACAAAATATTATTATATATGATACCTATTTGAGAACTATACTTCATGTTTTAGTTTTATCCTCATGTCACTAGGACCATATCACACCTAAATGGGCTCATTTTTACCTTCACATGCTATCATATCTTTATCACTAATGCATTAGGTATCACTTACAATGTACATTGTTCTAGATTCATTTTGACCTAATGGCAATGTAGTTCACTAAGTATTTCTAGTATAAAATTTATTGAGTTGAAATTAATTCAAACATAAGTATCTCTTAACATAGAAACCTCCTTTTATGTTTAGATTTTATATCTAGTTCTAGGCTATAAGAAGGAAGCCATTAGGCTTGCCTAGGCCTCATAGATTTTCACCAATAGATGACATTTATAGGGTAGGATACTTTTCCAGAGAATTGGATAAAACTTCTCATTTACAACCTTCTTCAACTTGACTGAATATAGGTGTCAATGAAGGGTTTGAGTATAGTTTTGACTATGTTTAGGGCTTCTAAGCTTTCAAGCTAATCTCTAAAACTTGTCAAAAGCTCTATCATGTATTCCAAATCTCTCATCAACCCACTATCTAAACACTCCTACATAGTCTTGTAGGTGAGTGTCTGCTTGTATGTGAGTTAAATATTTAATTTCACTTGGTTTAAACTATTTTGAGATTTCCATTTGTCCATTAAATCCTTTTTAGACCATCTTCATGCTCTGAGAGGTTTAAAATAAGTTCATTACCTTTGATATGAAGCTACTCATAGAAGAATGAACCCTACATCTATCAAACACTATTATACAGACTATGATGGTTTTAAATTCTAGCAAAAGAGAATGACCCTACCTATATTGCATGGTCACACATGCCAAACTAGTTGAAAACAACATGGAAATGATGAACATTCTTTGTAATTCTACATACACTACTTGGTTTACATAAACCAATGCAAACATATGAGAAAACTGAGCCATTGGGATTGCATAGGCATTTTGGAGGTGATAAAAATCTTAGTGGCTATTAATATATTAAAGACCATTATTATTGAAACTATGGAAATGAAATTTAATTACATAGGGACCCCTAACATACACCAAGTGCATTCACTTCAACTCTTCTTACCCTATCCATACCAACTAAAACCCGTTGAGCCTTCTTAACCTATCTAAGATAGTGATAGGAGAGAGAAACTATTTTTTGACAATTTTGGATATGTTAAAGCCATCTGATATTGGAAATAGCCTATGGGGGTCTCAAAACACCTTATTGAAGCCTTCACATGTTCCAAGTGAGTTATCTAATCCATATAACTACCTAAAACTAACCTTTTTTTATATGATATTCTTCTTTGTGCATTGAACCTATAGTGTTTTAGTTTCAAAACTATACTTTAACATTATATGATAGGAAGTATGTTAGATTTCTTCTTGGCACATTTATCCTTTGGTGGAAAACTATACAATTCATTGAAATGACCAAAAAGTGGCATAAAATGACATTGAGAACATGGACAAATGTGACAAACATTTAAAACATATTTTATGACCCTCAAAGAATGAATTGACCTTTTTATTAAGACCATGGTGACCATTTACAAACCTATAAGACCTAATGAAAAGTTTGAATATGAAAGGGGGGTTGACTTAATCTGACTTAGGGTCAAATTTGGTCAACATTAACTTCATGCCTCTTCCTTAATGTCTAAGTTAGATATATCTAAGAGGTTTAGTTTGTTAAAAATTCTCCTTGAAATGGAATGGTCACAAAGAGAAAATTGAGTTACCCTATGTACCAAGACTTGGTAATCAAGACCTTGGTGAGGTTTATTCACATAAATATCCTTTGAGGAGAGATAAGGATTAACAACCCCTACTTAAGTTGGAGTATTAAAAGACCCATCAACATATATGTCCCATTTTATTATATGAAAATAAAAAGGATGTGTTGTTCAAAATAAATGGTGACTATGTGGGAAAACACCATCCAAAATTTAAAACATCATCTATAGACCTCCCAATCAAAGAATTCTTCCAACAAAATAAGAGGATAAAAGAAAACTTAAGTGTGCTTTAGTACATAACATACTAGGATATAATTACTTCAATAGTTCATCTTTTTTGAAGGTTGATTCATTGTTTTCCATCTCCTTTTAAATTTGTTGATCAAGCTTAGGTACAATGTAGGTTTTCAAAACTCGTGAAAGGTACTTGATTTTTCATAAATTAGTTGATGAAGGGGAGGAACATGCATTTATATACTTCTATTTGGGTGTATATATCCATGGTAGAGATACCATTGGATATTCTTTAGGCCTTTCTCTATTTCTAAATTGGCCAAATATCATATGATAGAGATTACCCAAATCACCCTTTTTTAATAAGGGACTTTGAGATTTCTTGGGATTTAATAATTTTTTAGATTTTATGTCCTTATTTATTTATAATCCATGAGGATTAAGAACTAATATATCCAAGGTCAATGGTTTATTGATTTATTTGCATCAGTGGGACTCTTTTCTTATTTAGATAATTTATGATGATCTTTTGATGTTTTTTTAGTGTAATAATGACCTCTTATCAGAAATAAAACCTTTCTCAAATCATCTCCTCAATTTGGTAATGGATTCTTTATTATTAGTAACTAAAAGAGGAGATTCCATGTCTCTCATTTTGTTAAATAATGAGATACCATTTTCTATTTATTATTTACTAGACTATGTTTTTAATATTTTTCTAGCTTTCAAGGGGACCAAAATGTGAATAAGGGGACTAATGCTTGGTTCCAACTTCCTCTTTCTAGTGTCAATTTCTTATTTATTTTCTTAGGACCATGGTCACACTTTTAGGGTTTGGGTAATAACTTATACTAGGATGGAATCTAATGGAAATCATAATAATGGAAACGGAAAATAAACAAATAAAAAATCAAGAATAAGAAAAAAGCAAACACAAAACATAAACAAACTAATCTAAAACTACTACACTATTAAACTATATTTAGAATGTCAATTCATCTCTTCAAGAGGGCTAGTTTGACACAAATTTGGATGGTACAAATGAGAATTAGTACTTCAAGAACTATTCATTCACAGGAAGAGGGAGATCCTTCCCTTGGAGTTTTTTCAACCTGAAAGCGTTCTACCCAAATAACTTGACAATATGATATGGGCCAATTTAGAGTGGATCTAGTTTAGAGTGTTGGACCTTGTTTTTAAGATCATTATCTTATAATAGGACCATATCCTATATTTTTAGGGTTTTTAATTTCACCTTCTTATCAAACCACATCTTGACAATTTTTTGATGTCCTTTAGAACTTTCTAGGGATTATTCTTGTTCATATTCAATTTGAAAATATCTAGTATCCTTAAATAAATATTCCCATCATCTTCCATATATTCCTAAATGAATTTGTGTATGGAAAATCTTAAAGTTAATGAATAGTGGATCCATGCCATATACCATCAAGAAAGGTGAAATTTTGAGGGCATGCTTGTATCTAGTGAAATCAATATATAGTGTATACTTGAGAAGTGACTACCAATCTCTAGGTCACTTTTCAATATACTTCATTACATAAATCAAGTTTTTATTAGTTGATTTAGTCAACCCATTTCCCTATAGATAGTAGTTTAATGAGAACTTTAGGGTGACACCATTCCCATTAGATAATTTAATGAGTTATTTTGATTAGAATGTAAGACCATTATCACAAACCAGTGAGATTGACATTTTAAACTGTGTAATTATGTTCCCTTCAAGGAACATGATTAGTTATTTGGCTATGTTATCCCTAGTGGCTATTACCTCCATCCATCTTGTGCAATAATTAGTTTTCATGATTATAATTTTATTCTAATTGATTATTTTGGTTTGATGACCCATATGAATTGAAGTTCCCATTAACAAGAAAGGACATTATTATATTATAAGCTAGAGGGGCATCACTGCATTGACTTTTTTCTTACCAAAGTTCTAGAACTTATGATAAGTGTGAACATGTGTAAGATCATCCTTGAATATGGTGGGAGAATAATACCTAACTAAAAAAAATTATGGGATATTTTTATTATCTAGGGTGGCCACTACCGAAATTTTCATGATATTTTATTCATGACCTATTATTCCTCCTATTTTGATAGACACATGAGGTATTTTCCCTCTTTGTTATTTTAGTATATTACTCCTATCTTCAAAATATAATGAGATTATTTCAAACTTGGAGTTTTTTTGTGTGTTTTATTTAATCCTAGAGTAGGTTTCCTATAAAGAATATAGTGGATAAGTGGGTCATTTTGGTCTTGGCTAGCCATTTTTTATTGATCCAACTGCACCATAATAATTCTCTGATCAATTTTGTTGATTATAAAAGTGAGACCTTGACATGTCACCATCTTATAAAGTTTGATATCTAGATTATATTATTATATCTTATTCATCCACTAAATTTTATGATATCCTAATTCATTATATCCCAATATGAGATTTCTGGTTGGATTTGGGTCAATAACATATGGCTTGTTCATGAGGATATATTGTTGAAACTTATTTAAAACTTTGACCAAAGTGTAAGCATGATTTTCTAGGGTAGATTAAATAATTTTTTTAATATTTAAAGTTTAATGCTCATGAAATCTATGGGATGATATTATTAATTAATTATACGAGTGATTAAAAAAATTATGGTGTGTTTAGAGGTGAAGGAATAGAGGTGGAAGTCCTTCATATAGTCCAAGATGGTCAAGACCAGTGCCTTCATGATAACATTTTTGATGACTTGGAATTATCATTTGCCTATAGGATTCCACTCCACTTTAACTTCCTATTTCAATGTAGCATTAAGAATCTTAAAAATATTGGAATAACCATATATCAACTTTCATACAAAGTTAATTTTGCTAAAAATGACTTCAGTTATTTATTGTTGTTAGGAAGAGATATTTTATAAATTACATTAGAACATTTAGGATAAATATAGTGTAAACATAAAATTCCTAACACCTTTGTGTTGAAATTGTCAATCTTAATTGAATTTCACTCTAATGCACAATTTAGGTCAAAATCACTTAAACGTGCTAAATAGTTCAAACTTGTATAAAATTTCCAGTTTAATATAATGTATCCATAAATGGGGAAACAAATTTTATGTGATTCCTAACTTTTATTCAATCATTTTGAGTCAAAATGATGATTTCACATTTTGGTGTTTTGGATCACTCTTTCTTCTAATTTGTTATTACACATCACATACCTTTTTTATTTTGTCTCGATAACATCCTAAATGGGATCATGGTTAGTATGCATATAACATCACCTTATAATTCTTCTTGAGACAAAATACAACCCATTAAAAGGAATTTATGACCATTTTGATTAATTGTGTACCATTTTCCAAAGAATTGCACTAAAATTGATTAATCTTACTTAGGCAAATTAACTTTAAATTAAGAGCTTAAGTAAGAATTCCATGGAGTAAATTGAATATTTATTTATTGGAAAATTATTTTGAATATCTGCATCACCTGATGACATGATCGATGGGGTGGTATCTATAAGACATAAATGCAACAAATATCAAGTTTATGGGTACCCATGCCTCATTAATGCCCCTTCTCCCAAATCATTATGAGGATATTTATAGATTTAATTGAAAATATTAGATTAATGCATGGCCACACATATCAATCTTGAGATGGATGGTCATGGTTGGTCCTGACCCATTTGAAAAATATATAAATAGAAGGGTATATAGCATAATTTTAAGCTTAAATTGTGTAAACTTATAATTAAAGATTATTTCTACAAACTTTTTTTGTGTTGATCATTGTGATTAATTTGCAATAGGTTAGCTTCACTTGATAGCCATTTATTAGATTTCTTATCTTGAGTCTAGATTATGCATGGTGATCTTAAGATAATGGAGGAACTTATAATCCATTATTGATAAAGACAAGAACACCAAATCAAGGGAGAAAAAATGCTTGGAGCCACTTTTGGATGGTGGAATAAATTGGGAAAGTAATATGCGTGTGTGATTTCTTTCAATTATTTATTATTGTCATTAACAAACCCCATATAATAGGTTTGATTAAGTTGTTAGTTTTTATATATTATTTTGTGTTTCCATGACCAATGTTTAAACTAATCCTCTTTATAATCCAACAATATATCTTGACACTCCTAGTGGGACCATAACATCCATTCAAGCAAGGAAGACATATTGGCAATTTTACATTTCCA
The DNA here is from genome assembly GCA_037957365.1 of Torreya grandis. NCBI lineage: Eukaryota > Viridiplantae > Streptophyta > Pinopsida > Cupressales > Taxaceae > Torreya > Torreya grandis. Next base: position 1,043,602 of record JARHVA010002101.1, on the reverse strand, counting down.
TTTTAGTCATTAAAAAGTCCTTTAAAATCATTTTATGCTCTTTTCCCCATTTTTATAATGTTTTTTGTGTACACATAGGTCACATAGTGAATGGTGATGGGTTTAAGTGACCTGCATCAATTAGAGATAACCACAATCAGTTGGGTTGTAGGGAAAATATGGCTAAAAATTTATATTTTAAGCTTTTATTCAAGTTTGTTTCTAACAATTTGGATTTTATATGTCTTTGGTATAAATATAATATTGATACATAAGCTTATATTTTAGATATTTTATCCTAACAAGTATTTTCAAGCATAACATTTTTGCCTTCGGGTTCACAGGTGACCATTGGTGGTTATTTTCAATCGGCCATGGTTGGGTTATGAATGGTGACGGTCTTATAGGAATTGACACTAGTCAATAGTGACCAAAGTTAGTCACTATGTTTTTAAAAAAACACAAACCTGAGAGCATGTTTTCCAAAGTTGCTTTTCTCAAAGTCAAAAGTGATTCAAGGCTAAACAATACTATCTAACTTTTTATGCAATACCTACATAGAGAAGTGGTATTTTGAGCACAACTAAGTATTTTAAACTTCCATTTGGTGTTTAAAAAGAATTAGGAACCTTCCCTTGGGTGTTTAAAATTAAAATTGCATGTTTATCATTGAATGTTTTGTGATTATTTTTCAATTTTTTTTTTACAAACTAAGGTCAACGGGACAAAGAACATCACCAAACACTTCAATTCAATGCTTAAAACCAAACTCACTTCAAAATTATAATATTTTCAAAAGAGGTTTATTTTGTATAAGTCATCCATCATTTGATTTGTTATATTATTTGAGAAAAAAACAATTTGGGCATGTATGCTCTCCCCCCATCCCTTATAGGGAACTTGGGTAATCAAAAACACCATTCTCATTATAAATTATTCCTTTATCCAAGGCATAAAAAGGAATTTGAATATGTTATCCCAAAAACCCATATGTTTTGGGTGATCTAAAACTAACCCTAAATCCTTTTTACTTAGATTTTATTTCATGAATTTTGGCTTGTGAAGGGGATGTCATTACCTCCTATGAGTTCTTTAAGGAATATTTGACTTGGGGCTTCATCTCTCAACATTGTCCTTAACCCCTCTCCATGGGCTGGGTATACAAATTGGGATCTCCCTACATGGATGGTGGTTTGAGTGGTTAAACTATCTTCATTAGTGGTAAGTTAGATTAGAATGTATTATCATTTAGAACATCACTCTACACTAAACAATTGATAGATGTAGTGGTTGTGAAAAGGACTAGACATTTTCACAATAAACCATTTGATGTGGATCCAATTGACGTGTTGAATACCTTGTGTTATCCATACTTTAGACCATCTAGATGGTCATAACGTTGTAAGTTTTATATAAACCCCACTTGCTATGGAAATATTATTGATGTGAGGTACACCCAAAGATCCATGCCACTGTATTTTCACTTGAGAGAAAGGGGCTATAAAATACCCTACTATATAATGCACTTTTATTTTGGATGAATACTTAATTTTCTCTTAAGTGAACATATAAAATGGACTTGAATAAGATCATGCAACCTTATCAGTTTAGGGATTAGGATGATTACTTAGCTATATTTGTCTTTTTGGGTCTTATAATACTTAGTCCTTGATTTGAGTCAAAACTTGATTGTAAATAAATTTTATAACCAAACACATTTCCACAATTTATTAAACAAGGAGGTGTTGCATTATCTAAGTGAAAATAAATCATTTCCTTGTTCAAATTTGTCATCATAAACATTGTGTCATATCATTTAATTGGTGCAGTTATGCTACCCATTAGATTCTAAACCATTTTCTCAATTATCTTTAAGTCCTTCATTAATATTTCAAATTAGAAATTTCACTTTTCTAAGTTCATAAGGTTGATGTGTTAAATTGGATTCACCATTTGCACTTGACTTAAGGAAACTTGGGTTCAATTTCCCATTTGGATTGAACATTGTTTATAAACTCATTATCATTATCACCATTGTGAACTTGGGTCATCAAGTGTATCACTCACACTCCAAGTTCTAGAACATATGTTATACTACCATTCCTATTACCATGTGGTGATGTTGTGATGCCCATTTGGTTCTATATTTATAATTAGTAATTCTTTCATCTTTCCACATCTTGATTTTCTTGGTTTGTATTATCTCCTTCCTAATCCAAATGGATTTATTCTAGTTTCCTAATATAAACTCATCGAAGTTGAATTATTTTTTATGGTATTGACATAACTCAAAATTCTATGTTTTAGTGTATTAGTTACACTCTAGGATTTTTGAGTTATCATACCCTCTTCCAATTCATGTGATTTCAAATTTACCCAAGGTTGAGTAAACTCATGAACATACTTATTCTAATTGTGTGTGGTACTATTCCACCCTTCCTATTATAGTCTCTTTAGTACCTAGATACTTGTTTAGAGAAGATCAAAGGACATACACTATTAAAATATTTATAAAACATTTCCAAATATGGTCAAACATAGAGAGCAACCCTTTTTAGAAATGGCTCAAAGGTACACTCATAATGGGGTCCCTTATGTCCCTAAATATAAGGAAGAGAATTATTTTGATGGTCAAGATAAGTCAATGGTATTTGAAGACATTCCAATGACAATAGGATCAAAGTAAGATTATGTAGAATATCAACCCCAAGAGGAAAAATATTAAGCCCTTATAAGGTTGATATAATTTGGTGCAAGACTACCTTTATATTTTCCCATGGATCAATTACATACCTTAGTTAGAGAAGGAGAAAAATAGAGATCAAGTTTTCATAAACATTGTGTAAATAAACTCCCTTCTTCTAGAAAAGGTAAGGAAATACTTATAGAGTTAAAATCAGATGATTAAGATCTTGTCAACAAGACTAAAAATATAAGTTAGTGGTATGTAAACCAACTTATTGTAGACTTGACAGACTCTTTAGTATCTACATCAATCCATAATGATGCTTCAAAGGAACAAGTAAATTTGGTTGAAATAATACAAAATCTCGTTGAGAATAAAACCATGATAGATCAAGATTTCTCAATACAACAACCCAAATCTGAAGAGGTTTCATAACATGTTCCACTAGACATGAATCACACATTTTCCAATCACCAAGAACCTATTTTTCCTTTGAAAAGTCAAAGGCCCAAACATTTGATATGCATTGAATAAATCATACAAAATAATTTGGCTAGTTCATCTCAACCAACAAGTACAATGGTAAATAGATAGATAAATCCCCATAATCAACAAAACATGGTTAATTCAATTTAATAGATTCCTAAGAATTAACTACTTATCTACTTTACTTAAGGAGTGAACCAAAACCAAGTTGAGGATTGTATGGTGTACATACCTACCAAATCCATGCATTAACATGGGTACATTCTACTTGAATAACAAAAATAGGGGTACATACAACCCCAATAGTAGTGGAAGGGGCACATTCCACCCAAATAGAATTATGTTCCACCCATAAATGTACCAAACATGCAAGAGTAGAACTCCATGAAAGAGATTGTGTCATGTTTGGAGACTAGAAATAGGATTAAAAAGTACAAATTCAATGAGATATGTCCATACCCATTTGATTTATATATTCTCCAAGTCCCCTTTCTACCTCATTTTTAATCACCCAAATTTTATAAATATAAAGGAAAGGGTGACCCATGTGAACATATTCAATCATTTTTCATTTTATTCCAAGCGGTTTCTTATAGTAGCATGTTCTTACTTTGATTGTTTTATGAAGTTTAGTGGGGCAAGCTTTAGATTGGCTACTCAAGTTACTTAAGAGATCAATTACTAATGAGAATGACTTATCTAAAAATTTCATCAACCATTTATTGTAAAAAATTGAGCATGAATTGATCATTGTTTACTTGTGAAAATACAAACAATGTGATAAAGAAATATTCACTCCATATCTATAGAGATGGAGAACATTAACAGGTTGCTTTCAACATAATTTGCTATAAAAATAATTGGTGAACATATTTTCATAAAACCTACACCTTGAAGTGGTGAAAAATCTATGGCTTGCTTGCATAAACACTTTTGAAGAGATTATAGACAAGGGTGTCCACATAAAGAAGGCTCTTATTGAAAAAATATTTATCAAGATTTTTACATAGGGTCAAATGTCAAATCACACCCCATCTTTTAGTTAAACAAATTCACAAGAGAAACCTAAGGGTTTTAACAAGAATAAGAATAAGAACATGGTTGGAAATGGTGTCACTAAAACAAGACATGTACAAATGGTGTAAGCCCCACTGGCCCCAAATATACAAATGGCTCCACCTAATCCACCACCTGATTTATAAATACAACTTACACAAAGGACATTCCACAATCAATATAGGGTCTTTAGAAAATTGGAAGAACTTATTTAATTGATATTTCAAAATATCATAGTAGCTAACCTGATTGTATGGCAATACCAAGGCCATTTATTCAAGATCAACCAAAAATAGATTGGTAAAAGGAAAATGACTGGTATAACTTCCATCATGTTGGTAGCCATGATGTGTATCAATGTGTCCAATTATATTACCTTATTAAAGATCTAAATGAGAACAGTGAAGTCAAGATCAAATTAGCCCCAAAAGGCACTAATCAAGATATGGGAATCTACCAAGATCCATTTCCTCAAAACAATTGACCACCATTGAGGAATAACCAGTAGAGCTAAGGATATAATTAGAGGCAAAATTAGAACTAGAATCAGGGTTAAAATCATAATCAACATGATTATAATCAAGATCATAATACCCATGCTAACAACTTAGGTTATAAAAAAATTAATTTCAAATTTAACAACACCATGGGACACATTTATGCAACCCACATTACCATTATTACTATCAAATCCCATGAACCATCTCATGCTCCTCATAGTATAGGATCCATTATTATAGGGCCAACACCTTATCCCTCTAGTAATACCATGTCGAGTTCATGTAATTTTATTATGACTTTGTTTTCATATGTTAATATTTCTATACAATACCCTTGTTCTAATTACAATGGATCCTCATCGACTCAAAATTGTAGCAATGCAACTAGACACCTATGAGTCACCCTCTAAGGCCCTTCACCTTCAAATTCTAACTATATTGGTTGCTTACCAACTTTAGTTTATGTAGTCATAACTATATTCTCATGATTTACTCTCTAAGGCCCTTTTCCTCTTCTCCCTAATAACCCAATGTGAACATTTTTCCTTCAATTCTGAAGCCTAAACTATGCTAGGCAAGGCTAAGCCATCTCATCCCAATGTTGAGAAACCTTATAGTCTATTGGACCAACTAAGTAAAACCCTTGTGTAGATTTCCATTTTGGACCTCTTGTGTACATCTAAACTCAATAAAATGATTTTTAACATCCTTTTATAAGAATTAACTATTCCTAATGATATAAATCCTAAACAGTTCTAAACACTAGTTAACACTTGTCTTTATTTCATCAACTTATGTTTGATAAAAAATACATGTCCACCATAGGTCCAAGCCATAATAACCCATTATATATTGAGGTAATTATTGAAAACCATAAGATCAAGTGGGTTATTATATACAATGTTTCAAGGCTAACCATAGTGTCCCTCAAACTAGTATAGAGATTAGGCTACACTGCAAAGGACATCTAGCCAAAAATGATCACAATAAAGGTTTATGATAATGATGAGAGGGAGTCTTTAGGTACTATTTGGTTACCAATCATTGTTAGGTATATTTCCCACCACACATTACTTCATATTATTGACCTTGATCTACCTTAAAACATACTTCTTGGTCATCCTTGGATCCATGAAGTAAAATCTATTCCATCCGCCTTGCACTAGTGCCTTAAGTTTCCCCATAATGGGATCAAGGTAATTGTTAGAGTTGATCAATAGCCTTATTAGTACTAAAAACATCTTGAGGCTGAATATTTCAATTATAACTATTATCCTAGTTTTGAATTCATTGAAAATAAGAACAAGGAGATATTTTCACATCCACCTCCATCCAATTATATCAACCTTAGTGACCTTGCTTCCACTTTGGCTGATCCATTTCGTATAACCCTTGAAAAATAGGTTGTTAATGAAGATGTGGGTATTTACACATACCATTTAAAGGATGCCTTCCATTTTACAACATTACCAAAGTCTCCAAAATTTTTTGTTAAACCCAAACTATCTATGAGCCAAATAGGCCCACCTTGATATGGCAAATAAAGAAAGAACAATGAAAACCACCTGTGTTATTTGTACCTAATATTTAACTAAATAAGGATCAAGAGGATTTTATAGAAGAAAAATTGTTATATTTTTAAGGCCTTACTAATTTATTTCATAATCCAAAATAGCCTATCCCTAATTAGATCATGGATCATCTTGACTATATAGGAAGTGGTCTAAACCCATGAGTATAAGGAATCCTAGAACCCTTATCAATTGGATTACCTAATCTAAATCATGGTCTTATATTTATACTACCTGAGGGTGACCTCATGATTTTCAATAGTTATTCTTCCAAATCAACTGGTGATGAGATTCCTAGTAGTGATGTAGCATCCCATTAGAGCCTTTTCATCAAGCTCATTGACTTGAATTTATTTGACCAAAAATCTATCATAACCATCAAACCTATTTATCCCATTAGAACTTCCCATATTGAAGTAATAACCCATTCCAATATTATAGCTTCCCTTATTAAAGTAGGACCTCATTGTTCCCTATGCCTTTACCATCCTAAAGTCATCGATTGAGACTAGAAAAATTTGGTCATATGATTTGATGAGTTTCAAAATGAAGAATAAATTTTACAATACATGGGATAAAGAGATGGATTTCCCATTAGCAATCACAAACAAGGATTTGATTTTTCATTAGATCCTTATGCCTATTTTGGAGAGAAGGTGAACTTCTTGTTTACAATAAAGATAAAACATCAAGATCTTTGGGTGAAAACCTCTTTGAGGCACATGTTGATCAGGGAAAAAGTAAAGATAAAGACAAGCCCTTGAGTGAAAACCTATTTTAGGTAATCTTAGGAAGTAAATTTTGCTCATCCCCTTAGGATGCAAAAGTTCCACCAAGTCCTAGCTCCATATCTAGTAAGAACATTTCTTTAGAACAACAAATTTTTTAGTGTCTTGCTCTTGAGTTTTTAGAGGTTTTTAATACTTAGCCATTACCTAAGATGGTAGTTTTAGATTCATCACATTAGCTATAGATTTGAGAAGAAAATCAAGAAATTTTAGTAGAAGAAGATGATCACAATCACACCTTGACTACTATTCTTGAATATGGATCCACACTTTTTGTAGATAACATAGTTGAAGTGAACTTGGGAATATATGATGATCCCAAAATTGTTTATCTTGGAGCTTCCCTTAATAAAGCAAAATTTTAATACATTATATCTAGTTTGATGGATTTCAAATATATTTTTGTATGGGCATACTCAGATATGCCAAGCTTTGACCCACACTTGGTAGTGCATCACCTTGTTATTCATCTAAATACCAAACCAATTAAGAAAAATTTGAGAAAGATACATCCATACATCACCCTATTGATAAAATTTGAATTAGAAAAATTATTAGGAGTAGGATTCATCAGGACATTAGAATATTCTAAATGAATATCTAACATAGTTCTAGTCATTGATAAGCCACAGGGCATACATCTTTGTACAAATTTTAGAGACATCAATAAAACATGCCCAAAATATTATTTTCCTCTTCCCAACATCAACATGATCATTGATTTTATTGTTGGGTATGATATTTTGTCCCTCATGAATGGATTTTCTAGATACAATTAGATCAATATAGCCTAAGAATATCAACATAAGACTATGTTCACCAATCCATGGGGAAAGTTATATTACCAATTCATGCCATTTAGCTTGAAGAATGCTAGAGCCACATATTAGCATGCCATGACTATCATCTTCCATGACATGATGTATGATATTGTTGAGGACTATGTTGATGACATACTAGAAAAATTAATAATAAAATCTATACATCTTGATGTTCTATGAAGAATCTTTGAGAGGCTTTGTGAATATAAAGTCCACTTGAATCCTAATAAGTGTGTCTTTGGAGTCACTTTAGGTAAATTTATAGGTTTTATTGTATCATAAAGAGGGATTGAAGATGACCCTTCTAAGGTTAAGGCCATTTTTGAAATTCCTCCACCTTCAAATCTTAAATAGTTGTGAAGCCTTCAAAGGAAGATCTAATCTATAAGCAGGTTTATTTCTCAACTAATAAATAAGAGCCAATGATTTACCCATCTCTTTAAGAAAGGGGTTACATTTCAATGGCATGAATACTACCAATTAGCATTTATGAATCTGAAGACATATATGGCCATTCTTCTAGTTTTGAGACCACTAACACATGGAAAACCACTAATTCTTTACATATCATCAACTGAGCATATACTGGGGGACTTTTGGCCCAACATGATGATTAAATTAAATAACATGTAGTCTATTATTTAAGCCACTTACTGGTGAATTATGAACACAATTATATGCCTATTGAGAAGGCATGTTTAGCTATGGTGTTTACTTCCCAAAAATTGTGACATTATATGTTGAATAATAAAACCATTGCCATCTCTAAGGTGGATCCTCTCAAGTTTTTATTATCTAAAACATATCTCACAAGATGTATGGATAAATGGGTCATGATATTAAGTAAATTTGATGTTGAGTATTAGAATTAGAAAGCTATCAAGGGGTAGGTTATTTTTGATCAACTTGTAAAATCCCCTATTATAGATATTCAACCACTCAAATTCAACTTTCCCAATGATTATATCATGGTAGTGGAAGAAGTACAATGTGAACCTAAGAAATGGAAGACATATTTGGATGGTTCCTTCACTTCTCATAGATTTGGAGCTATAATATTATTAATTACACCACAAGGGGATTTGATTCCAAAAGTGTTTCACATTAATTTTCATTGTACCAACAGTATGGCTGATTATGAGGCACTTATTGTAGGACCACATCTTATTATTGAGTGGGACATTTAACTCTTTTTAGTTTATAGTGATTCCTAAGTTATCAATCAGACCATTGATTAGTATAAAACTAGAGATGATAAGCTTGTTCCTTATAATCAAATTATGGACAATCTCAAGGTTTGTTTTAAATCTCTACAATTTGAATAAGTACTAAGGGCTAGCAATATATCTATGGATGTAATGATAGTGATTGGGTGAATGAAAAAATTTGATGACAGAGCTAAAGAGTATCAATTTTTGATTGAGAATCTTATATAGCCTACACATATTATGCCAAATTCATAAAGGTTTTGGACTATTTCGAGCCCTAATCCCCCACCTAAAATACCTTGGTATCAAGCCTATTATAATTACTTCCATGATCATGTTTTTCCACCTGACCTATCCAATAATCAACAAAAACTATTCCATCACTACCTAGCCGATTATACCCTCCTTGGAAATATGTTTTATCACAAAGGCTATGATGGAATGTTATTTTATTATTTATCTTTGGGAGAATCCAAGATAGTGCTAAATGAGGTTCATGATGGAATGTGTGAGGCCCACACTAATGGTGTAGTCTTAACAAAGAAGTTCCTCAAAATAGGCTATTATTGGCCAAAAATGGAGACCAATGCTTAAAATTATGTAAGGAAGTGTATTCCTTATCAACAACATGAAAACTTGATACATGCACCTTCTTTACCACTACAAATAATCACAATATCATGGTCATTCTCAATATGGGGCCTCAATCTCATGAGGAAAATAAATCTAACATCTTCATATGGCCATAAACATATCCTAAGTACTACTGAGTATTTTAATAAGTATATTTAGGCCATTTCTCTCACTTATATCACCAGGAAGTAGATATCAAACTGCATCCATTACCATATCATCTGTCGATATGACATCTTAGCACACATTATATCTAATAATAGTGGATCCTTTGTAAATAGAGATGCAAAATACCTTTGTGAAAAACTCAAAATCAACCATAAGAAATCCAAACCATATAACCCACAAGGTAATGGATAAGATGAGGCATCAAACAAAACCATTGTATTAATTTTAAATAAGATTGTCAATGACATTGGCTGTAATTGGCACTTACAAATATTTCTTGCTCGTTGGGCCTATAGAACTAGTCATTGAACCCTATAGTCATATAAAATGTGAAAATTGGTAACTTGAGTGTGGATAATGAAACCCAACCCATAGGTCCCTCCTTCTTACTTCATGACCCTCATAAGCATCTTTTCACTTATTCATAATCATCTGTAGCCTTCTAAACTTGATCCTAACTTAGCTAGAATACTCTTTCCATGACAAATACATCCCCTTAAGTCCCATCAACTAAGGAAAATATCACCCAAATTGGACTATAGTGCTAGTGCCACTAGTGTCTACTTTTGATGCTCCTATCTAAGTGCATTTTTGGTCCCAATGGTTAGATCCTTTTGATTCCCCATCCTTCTCCTTATCAGCATAATGTGAGTACATTCAATCCACGACCAATAAATTCTTATAAAATACCATTCAAATATCATTTAGAGAGGGTTGTAAATTATCACTATGAAATTAAGAATATAAGCAAGACTACTCAGGTAATATTCCCTATTCTCTGCATATAACTAGCTAATACACTTATAAGCTTATCTAAATCTTTACACCAGTCCCTAGCCACCTCAAGCATATCTAGTTTATCATTTTTCATCTTCATACACTCTATCTCACAAAGCACATCAAGTGGGAGAACTACATATGTCTTGATCCCTCTTTGGAGTATTGGTATGTAGGAAGCATGACCACATAAGGGGTGTGGATACACATTTAGTGAATCTGACACACACTAACCCCCCTAAATCTTTCTCAAATTTGGTAAAAGTATAAAGGAGTCTAGGGTTTGAAGAAAAAATATTCTCTATAGGGATTTTCATAGACATTCAATAGTCAAAACTTCATAAACAGGGTCATATAGACATAATGAACAAAACCCAGAAAGCTCAGGTCTCTTAGACAACTATGGCAAAGTTAGACTACAACACTAGTGTCACTAGTGTCTTGTTTTGGTGCTCCTATCCAATCATAAAATGAACTCTAGATCCTGATTTGTGACACTATCCTAGTCCCACACAGTGAATTCCAGACCATGTAATAGCTATTTTAGTCAGTATCTAGCTAAGTCTTATTTTCTCTCCCTTATTGCTATTTTTAGAAAGATTAGAACTAAAGTCAAATTAGATGGATTAGTATTTTAATTATTACATATTTATTTATTGATTTTACTACTTAGACACTTTAACTAAATTAAGAATAATACACCAATATTCCTAAAATTGCTAAATCATTTAGTGAAATTGACTTAATTTGTTTATGCATAAAAACCCTAAAACCCCTAAGGTAAATTTCCTAATGATTTTTTTATATATATTTTATGATTTTTTACCTATGTAATATAATTATAAATTACCATTAAATTTTAAAATCTCATAATAATTTTAAAAACAATTTTCTTTCAAACCCTAGTTGTCCATACTAGGTCCTAATATTTTCCCAATATTTTTTTGATTTTTTACTAGCATATTAAAATTAGAAATTCACCTCAAATTTCAAAATTCAACAGTAATTTTTAGAAATATTTATTTTTCAAAACCATGGTGACACATCCTAAGTCCCGTTAAATCACAAATTTTCCAATAAAGTTTTAATTTTTTTACTTGCATACCTAACTCAAAAATTCACTTAAAATTTTATAGTAATTTTTAGAAAAATCATCTTTCAGACCCTAGTTGCATATAATAGGTCCCATTGCTTTTTGAGGTATCACCTTACATGTTTGTGATATTTGTATCCTTTTTATGTAATTTTCATTTCATTATTTTTAAGACTTTACATTTCCTATATTCAGTACTTTCCTTCTCTAACACTTTGCCTATTACAAATTATTACAAAAAAATCAATCAAATTTCAAATTGTTTTCCTACCTTAACAATGGCCCAATACACAGTTTTGATGAAACTGATAAAAGGGAACTTCAATAACTCTTAACAAAACACCCTAAAATGCAAGATGACATGCTTAAAATATTACAAGAAGAACAATAAAGAGTGAATAATGGTCAATCTTCTCAAACCATAGAGTAACCAATTATAAATGACACTATGGGGGTAACTATGTCTCAAAAACCCCCTATAACAACCCAACCTACCTCTATGCCACTAGCTATGGCTAGTACATCTTTGTATCTTGATATGGTAGGCCTTATGTAAGAGATAATATCTCTTCAATCCAAGGTGCTACATCTTTATCAAGATGCCTCTAGACCTATGCAAGATTTGGATTCTTTTGATCTATTGCATACACCATTGGCATGTCACATTGCTTCTACACCCTTTCCATAAGGTTTTTTTCAAGTCAAGCTTACTCTATATGATGGCAAGGGTGATCTAGAGACATATTTGAGAGCTTTTCATGCAACATGTTTGGACTATATACCAAATGACTAGCTACATACCAAGATATTTCCATGGATCCTAAAGGATTATGCTTTAAAATGGTTTTATAGTCTACCAAATTAGTCTATCAATGCATTCAATCCTTTAGCTGACATGTTCCTAATTCATTTTAGCATCAACATTGGTGATAAGGTTTCATATGCCCAAGTTTCATAATAGAAACAAAGGTCAAATGAGCATCTCATAGATTATGTTCTTTGATATAAGATTATTTTGGCTAAGATGACTAGCCCTAGGGCTGATTAAGAGTTATAAGATTTCTTAAAATAGAGTCTTCTACTAGGTTTACATGATTCAATAATGTTCAAAAGGTTATCTTCCTTCAATGAATTGTATTATACACTAAAGAAAAGAGAAGTAAAACTAATTTCAATGGATACAATCAAGTATATGAGCACATAAAAAACAACAAACAAGAGTAAAAAAAAATTCCCATACAAATTCAAGGTCAATGATAGCAAGAATTAGAATCAACTAAAAATTAATGGAGCTTCTAAGCTCCCTTAGCCTATGTTTTTATCAGTACCTCCTCAGAGAACCTTTACCAATATATTAGTTTCTTTAGCCAAAGTTTTATAATAGCTATTAGAATGTAACATCATATTTCTCCCTCATATTTAAGAAGTTGACCTAACAAAACCTCTTCCATGGGGATATGACCAACATGCATTTTTCAAGTTTCATAGGGCACCAAGCCATACAATAAATAGATGCATCAGTTTGAGACACAAGACACAATATTTGATAGATGGAAATCATATTGATCTTGGAACTTTAATTGAGCCTCCTTAGGCAAAGTAAACATATGATAAAGCTTTGAAAATCTTCTCAGATCCCTTTCTATAACATTCAAAATAAGAGACAGGGGACACATCAGGGATTCACCATGCATATCATGCATATCCACCACTAGATACATATAGGTTACCTTCAATTGAGACACATCCTTTCAGTAACATGATTTATGTATATAATTCTAGAGTTATAGTTAGACCTTCCATCTCCTTCTTGGAGTAGGAGATCATTGAGGATGATTCAGATTATCATGTACTCTTTATCAGAGCTTACATTCATAATCATCTTATTCATAATATTCTCATAGATAATGGATTTAGTGTGAACATGTGAAATATGAAATTATTATAAAATTTTGGATATACAAAGTAGGATATTACCCTAATGGACATAGTTTTTAGTAGATTCAGTGGGCACATATAGAGTTCATTGGGTGAGATTGTACTTCCTCTACATGTTGGTCCAACACTCATAGCCACACCATTTACTATAGTTCCTAGTGTAGGAGTTTTTTATATGTTACTTGGTCAACCATGGATTTATAAACTTTGAGAAGTACCTTATACAGTTCATAGATGTGTGAAATTAATTCATGTTAATCATGTATTTATAGTTGGTAGAGTTATATATGAGTTACCACTCCCCACTTTAGATCCATCTACTATTTTATAGTCACCAGTTTTAGTTTTGCCACCAGTCATAGTTCCTCCTCTAGTTTTTATTTAGACATAGCTGAGGCATCCATCACTAGCACATAACACCTCCATAGTTTCAAGATTATAGATATATTCCATCTATAGTGTTCACACCTAGGGTAGTATCTTTGAGATCTCATGACTCTACACATAGAGCACATGTTCAAAGAGCTTCTCTTACCACCAGATGGGTCATTAACAACCCTACAACTGCATCCACTTCTCAAAATTATAGGGGACCCCATAGTCATTTTTTACTTCAAAGATTTTATAGAATTTATAGCATATACAACTTTTAGGTCCATAGCCTCATCCCTTCCATCCGGATTCATGATCACGCATGATCCCTTTCGTTGATACAAGACACCATGATAGGGAGTCTCCAATGAGACTCAATGGTTAGTATCATCGCTTCCCAGCTTAATTGTACATAGATTATATTCAATTTCTTATACATAGTATCCTAATGATTGATTGTAAATAGATTATATCATAAATACCAAAAACATTCAAGTATTTTAAAATACAAAAACATGCAAATAATTCAAAAAATACCAAAAATATTTCAACTGTATGTATCATCCATGCTTTGCATTTTTATTATCATGCTAGACTTACATTTTTTGTTAGATGTTATTTTTATCAATTTATCTACATTAACATGCTTCAATTGATCTTCTTAAGTGTGTGTAGTGACATACAGATCCTTGATTGCTTCAATCCACCCATTGAGGGGGCATCCTAATTCTACATCGATATACATATCCACTAGGGGCATATTTTTCATGACTAGACCATACATGTTATGTCATTCTTACACCACACACTCTACTTATAATCTTTATGTACATTACTTACTACTTTATATATATTAATCTATCAACACTCACTAGTATATAGCACTCATGTATTTTCTTAGCATATACCTAGTCTTGCACTACATGTCTTGCATACTTTCAAATTCTTGATTTGATTAGTTATATGTGATTGTATTTCCAATTTTTACATGCTTTAATTTCTTACTTTGCATATATAGATGCAATTTCATTTCTTAGTTCCACTTTTGTCTCCTATATGTGCCTTAAGACATCTACCAATGTCATTTGCTTCTATTCTTGTGTGTGTCTTAGGACATTTGCCAATGTCCTTTATCTTTACTCTTCTATGTGATTATGGCTTTCACACCAAACTTGCTTGTTTTAATATATGTGTATGTGGAATTTAAACATGCTTTGTATGTTTTCTTTCTAGTTTGAGTGACATGTGCCCATGTCCCTTGTTCTCTTGGCCCCTTGCCCATTCTTTTATGCTTCTTGCTTTCTACCTTGTATTCTTGTTGCTTGATTGATTTTTCAATTTTTTTTAATGCCATGATCCACATCATGCATTATTATTGATTTTTTAGATGCCATGATGGACACCATGCTCCATCCCTACTTTAAAACTAATAATTAACAACTAACAACTAACAACTAACAACCAACAACTAGCAACTAACAACTAATAATTAATAACTAACAACTAACAACTAACAACTAACAACTAACAACTAACAACTAACTAGAATTCCATTTATAGTTTACTACATTACACAAGCTATTACATTGTTATATCTATCTATACATACCCCTATTGATCTAACAATCTCTCATTACAAACCAAGTTATATCTTTAGATATCTTGTCAATTATCATTGCTATATCATTATATCTTTGCATCATAACACACTTGTAGGGCTCTTTCTTCTAACGGTAGTCATTATAATGTATTCATTCCTACCCTAATAAAAGGGGGAAAAATAATGTTTTTGTCACAGAGATCAAAGCTCCTAATAATAAAAAATTGAACTTCCAGAATACCCAAAATAGTAATCAGACATCAAACTAGATAAAATAGACTAGGTGGATAGTGTAAATGTCAGAACAGTCATAAAATTTAGCCTAGGACAATAGCACCAAGATTATACTATAGTGTTGGTTCCACTACTATATATTTTTGGTGATCTTATCTAAATAGCATAAAAACTAGACTTTCTAGAAGTAGGCAAAAAGGTAGGTTCAACTATAGTTTTGCATAGTCAAACTAGTTTAGAATCAATAGTTTTTAGTACACTTTTGCTTAAAGAATCTATATATAGGGGGAATCATACACAACATAATGGCTCTCACTTCTAGTTTTAGATACAATAGTTGGTATAAATTCTAGATCAAAATCCATGTTTTAGACACCAGTGATTGAGGGCAATGTGCATGGCACATTTATTTTCTTTTCTTTTTGAATTTAGTATTACCTAGGTATTCTTAATAGTTATGTGACTTATTCCATCTATAGGTGGTTGGAATAATTTTTGAGTGGCTTTCATATAATCCTAACTTCTATATTTTAGAGTGGATTTCAATAAGCCTAGTGAACCAGTTTTAGAGTGACTTTTATACAAGCATGATCTCCATCTTTTAAAGTGGTCAAGAGTGGCCTAGTTTCTAGCATAAATTTGGCTATCCACACCAAAAATTTTAAATCATGGTACATTCATGGGTTTCAATATCCATCTAATATGACACACATCCATACCAATATTAGTTCATAGCTTTACTTCATGGGTCAATGATGGAGCCAAAGGACTAGCTATCCTTTGTATTCATGAGCCACCTATTCAGAGGGATTTGAATCTTAGCAGTAGCTAAAAATACCTAGATTGTACCGTAGGATTGCATAAATAATGATTTGGATGTCATTTATTGAATTGTATAATAACTTAGTAATGATCTTCTTAGACTAAAATGGTAGCTTAATAACTCTAATGTAGAGAGTTACAATAAAAACTTCACATATCAAAGACTAAATAGGAAATACAACTATCCCCACAATCCCCCACAGCCCTCACCCAATATGTTCCAAGAAATTAATATCTTTGAGATAGCCTTGCCTAACTAGTACTAAGTGTATAACATGGCATCCCATGGGGAAATTGACTGCATAGAATTTGCTTATACCTTTGAGATCTTCCAAAAGGAAATGAAAGAATATGAGGTGGTTTTTAATCACCCAAAATCATCTAACATGGGAAAAACCCCTAACACTATTATGGTATTGAAAACTTTGGAATTCCTAAGATATGAATAAAGTAAGGTGATGGAGGGTATTATTAAAGTGAAGGCATTTCATCAGTTCTAAAGGGGCAGCTACACCCTTAGGAATAGGCAACTAAAATAACCTTTCATTACCTCAACTCCCTCAAAAAATGATGTGACCCCACCTGACTAGAATGCTAAGAATGACCTACCACCTTCAAAACCTTAAGAACTTAAAGCTCCCATGAAAACCCCACATATTTAGTGCAAAGGAGACTATAGTATAGTGTATGACATGAAGAAGATCAAATAAAACATCATTATCCATGAACTTTCTCATATCATAAATTAATGTGATCTTTTATTTAAAGTCCTTAACAAAGAAGTTGATTGAACTTGCTCGTGAAAAATGTAAATCAACCCATGCCAATGTGCTAATTTATAAAAATAATATAGAGGTGACTCCCTTCTTTTTTACCATTAGACTATTTAGGAAAAACTTGCATATTTACCTATTAGACTCAAGAGCTTCAACCAACATAATGTCAATAGGCATCTAGGAAAAGTTAGGGTTGTTCCCTATCAAGTCAAATAAGTTAGTGGTTCAAATAGATAAGTCCGAGGTCATATTAGTAGGTGAGATTATGAATGTCCACATATAGCTAGAATTAAAACCTAGGATTTAACATTTCATAGACATCCAGGTGGTAGATATTCCCAAGACCTATGGAATTCTCCTTAGTAAAGATTGGTTAAAATTCCTAAATGGGTATATGACCATATACTTCTCTCATATTTAGATACTTTGGAGAAGGGTATATAATAAAATTAGGGTAGATAGAGTGCCCCAAATGAATCACATGATAATTGAGTATATTGTCATCAACAAAAGGGTGAACCTAGCATCCGTAGACCTAGGAATCTATATGTTAATTACAAAACAAACCAAAGATACAACTAAAAACAATCTAAACTTTTTAGTCCTATGGTCTCTCTATGTAGATGGGGCTCATTATAAATAAGGTAGTGGGGATGGTGTTCTATTAATGGATCTTTAGGGGAAGAAGTACTTAGCATCATATAGGCTATATGTCTCATGTATGAATAATCTAGTAGAGTACAAATCATTAATCATAGGATTACAATTTGCATTGAAACACAAGGAAAATAAACTTAGTATTTAGTGACTATAAATTA
Organism: Torreya grandis; assembly: GCA_037957365.1. NCBI lineage: Eukaryota > Viridiplantae > Streptophyta > Pinopsida > Cupressales > Taxaceae > Torreya > Torreya grandis. Next base: position 1,025,276 of record JARHVA010002101.1, on the reverse strand, counting down.
GTAGTTAACCAAATTAACAAAAAAATTCAATGCAAATTATGATACCTCAAAAGGTATAAACACCAATCTTATGACTTAATCAAAAAATTTAGCACATTTAACATCATCCCTATCATTAGGGAAAAAAACCACATAGTTGACTCAGTCACGTCTGTAGTGGTATGTTTAACCCCCTAGATGATGTTGAATTGCAAGGTTTCTCTATGAAACTTGTACCTTGCCCCTATACCCTGATAATGTGATGAAATTTTAAGTATTTTAAGATGATCAATAAATAATACAATTATTTAATAACATAGGGGTATTTGAAATTAAGATCATTGATAAGGCAAATAGGAACAACCCAATAATGAACTAGATAGGGACTAGATCCTTAATATTCATGGGAATCAAATCTCAAAGGGGATGATTTCATTAGATATATCTTTTGACATTTTAAAACTTGTGTTTCAAGTAATAAAGCCTAAGTTAAAAATCCAAAAAAATTGTTTCCTTAACCTTGGTTCGGTAGAGACCCCCTAGACAATCAATGTGGGCCATGACTGGATAGACTCCAAGTTGGAGAAATCGAAATAGCTAATGCTAAGATATAAAGACATAATTTTTTAGGCCTATGGAGACCTTAAGGTCTTCAACCTGAGACTGATCACTCATACTATCCCCTTTAAGCCATAATGGATACTATTTAAATAGAGGTAAAGACTGATAAACCTAATTATGTAACCCTTAATACACACAGAGGTCCATAAATTACTCACTACTAGTATAATTTTCCCATTTCACCATTCTACCTAGGTGGCCAACCTAGTGCATATGTAAAATAAAAATGGAGAAATTTGCTAGTGCATAGACTTCCATAATTTGAACCAAAGTTTAGACAAAGATAATTACCTACTACCTTCCCTTGATTAAGTGATCCAAATGGTGATAAGATCCCAAATGATGTCCTTTTTTGATAGATTTTTGGGATATAACCAGGTCTTAGTTAATTTACAAGACCATGCCAAAACTACATTCACCACTAAATGGGGCACATTCACCTACAAGTGAATTCCCTTTGGTTTTATCAATGATGGGGAAAATTTTAAAAGATACATAGACCTTGATTTTGAAGGACTAATTAGCAAGTGTATAATAATTTATATAAATGAATTGACTATTTTTTCAAAGTATAGGTTAGATCACATATACCACATGGAGAAAGTGTTCTACAGGCTAAAAAGGAATGGTATTTCCCTAAACCCAAAGAAGAGTGTGTTTTATGTTACTTAAAGTAAGTTTCTTGGTCATATCATCATAAAATAAGTTATTTATATCAATCCAAAAAGAACTGATGTGATTTCTAAATTATCTCTACTTAATAACAAGAAAGATTTAAATTCCTTCTTTGGGAATATCAACTTGGTTCGTAAATTCATTTATGCCTTTTCTAAAATTATAAAACCCTTAAATTCTATGTTGAAATAGGATGTGAATGTAGAATGGCATGTAAAATCAAAGAAGGTTTTCCAATAAATCAAGCATGCCATTATACAAGCCTTGGTCCCATCAACCTAGAATATATGCAATATTTCTACATCTACCCCTTTTATTATAAACACACCAGTGTTTCCTCTTCACCTAGATATCAAATAGAGAATAACATCATGTTTCTTTCATGAGCACTAATATCAAGGATGCATAACTAATATATTATACTCTTGACAAACATGCCTACACCCTGGTCAAGGTAATAAAGAAATGCACTATATTATTGGGAATAAGGTGCATATTATCATCCTAGATCCATACATAAAGTAAATTTTAGGGTAGAATGATTTGGGTGAATGTAGATGTTGATGGATAGAAAATTTGTAGGAGTATGATTTGGAGATAAAACCATCCAAATCAGTCCAAGGGTTAGACCTTACCTAGTTGATAACTGAGAAAGACCTAAGAATAATTGTATACCATATAGACCAATATATGAGGCTAAAACTAGATGTGTATGCTTTAATTATTAATTTAATACTCTATGGGAATGCACCACCTAGACTTACCCATATTTAGAAGAGATATCTATAGTTAAAAGTTGCATAGTGTATGTTGAATAAGTGAATTATATTTAGAAATAATCATGAGGGAATATATCTCCAATGTTTGTCCCTAAACAAATCTAAATAAGCGATGACAATTTTCCATGAAAAAATGGGAGTTGGTTACCCGACTAAAAATTCCACCACACATAAGGTCCTTTGAGTCGACTACTACTAGCCTACTCTATTTAAATATGTTCATGCTCATGTCCACATTTGTCAACAGTGTCAGAACTTTACTAAGAGGTATACCCATGTGTTAATGACACTTCATACCATATTGGATTCAACCCCATTTACCCATTAGGGATTATATTTTATTGGGGTCATCAACCCTAACTCATCAATTGGACATAAGTTTGTTATCATAGCCACATATTATTTCCCAAGATAGTCTGAGGCAGTTTTTAAGAAAAGAAGCAATGCTATTGAAGTCATAAAATTCATGAAGAATGTTATAACCACCTAGTTTACGATCTTAGTCTCTCTATTATGTGATAATGGTTATTCCTTATGGCACATAGAATTCACATAATGGGATTATGATAATGGTATCATGATGAGGTTATCATCTAGTCATTATACCTAAAGAAATGGATTGGTAGAATCTACTAATAAGAATATAATAGATGCCATCAATAAATATATAGGAGAGAATCCCTAAGAGTGTCAATCCTTATTTAATTTGTCTCCATGGGTTGACTACACTAGGTATAAATAGGCCCTCAATAGTTATCATTTCATTTTAGTCTATAGATTGGAGCCAATCATGTTAATCACACTTAAATTATTGACCTATAGATTCATGTATTAATTCATGAAACTAGATGAAAAAGTGAATTTATAGCTCTTGGATATCATTCAATTATAGAAATCTTAGGGGAAAACTCTATTAAGCTTCAACAAGCATCAGGGTACTGCTAAATGATGGTTTGATAAGAGGGCTAAAATCAAGACTTTTAGGATCCCTAATCTAGTATTAATGTGGGATAAAGCCCATGAAAATAAAGGCCAAAACTTAAAGTTTAACCCTCTATGGATTAGATCCTATCAAATATCATAAATCATAAGCCATAATTCCTTTCACTTTAAGGACCTATAAGGTAATGATCTATCCCTCCTAATAAATTGATAATTCCTAAAGCACTGCTTCTCGACTACTCCATCTAGCGTAATTTTAGAATAGCCTTGATGGGTAGTGGTAATGTATATAGTAGGTTAGTTTTTTTAGTTATGTGTTTTATTTACACATTACGTGTTTCCTTTCTTTTTTCCTTTGTTGTGTTTGTTTGGTTTTATCCTTGTATCATTCACTTGTCCCAAATTTTACCCCTCATTAAAGTTGAGAAAATGAGGCCTTTATAGAAAAGAGAAGTTTACAACCACTCTGAGTGATGACTAAATCTTGGAAAGCATTGTCAAAGTATAGATAACCAAGGTTGAGTCTTTGATCCTGACAAACCATAGATGGTGAGTGAGTCTTTTTCCTTTTATATATCGATGGCCAGCAATTCTCCCTGAAACAAGTGGATTTTATAATATCTTTGATCTTGATAGAGGTCACCAAGATGAACATAATATAAAATCAAAAAATAAAAACTAAAAGTACCATTTAATTTAATCAAATATTGAATATATATCCATATCTTCTTCTTTATCCTATCACCCTTGGCTTGGTATTGAACCCTCAATGGACAAATACTGCTAAATCTCTTCACAATGAACCTTAAAAGAAGGCTAGAAAAACATATAGAATTTAAATTTTGAGTCTTCTTCAAAATATTTATTTAGGTAACCTCCATCATAGGCTTTATGGCCTAGCTATAAATGGGTCAAGATATTGAATGGTACTTGAGTTATTTCTATTTTGGGATATGGATACCCAATTAGAATTAAAGTAATACCCATTCCATTCCCCTCCAAACCATTAGATCAGTAACTCCCTACACACAATAGTGGTCTTTTTAAGGGTAAGGTATCAATATGTCACTTATTATCACATGCCTTTAGTGTCTTCTTTGTTGATGTGTCTAAGGATCTCTTTTACAGTTTATGTATTATGCAGGAATGAAGGATTAATGTTTTAACCTTTTATAATTTGGTGTATGTAAATCCTATGTTTGATTATATGGATGAGTAGACTAAATTATCAAAATAATATGTAATAAATAAAACCACTAATTTGTTAAAGAATTGACTAGATTTGACTTTTCTAAAAATAGTAATAAATGGTATAAATAAATAATTAGCTAGAAAACACCTGATATAGGTGATCTAAGTGTTAAAAACTAAGATGGAAGATGGTTTGAGTGTTTTAAATTATATCCTTATGTTAGAACCCCTCTTGGATAGTATCACTATAATTAGATAGTAATGCCATTATTGATAAAGTAGTGGTAGTGTCCTGATATTGGTGGTAGTATCCTCTATTTAGGACTATCCTAAACTTTTGATTACACCTATCTCTAGATATCTATAGTATATTCTTGTTTGAATGAGTTATAGAACCCTATATTATGCCTATAATAATTAATTTATTGTGCTAACCCTAGTCCTTCATACAACTATGACATGAGTTGAAAAGTGTGTTTGTTACAAGGATAGGTTGGACATTATCAATACCCTAGTCTGAAGAGAGTTTCCTACATACCAATAATCTAACAAGGGATCAAACATGATGTAGATATCCCCACCTAAGTAATGGTGTAAGTGAAATTGATTCTAGTATGATAGTGTCCTTGAGTTCTTTGAATGTGCATGAGATTGGAAATGTAGAAAATTTGAGCTTAGATTTGTTGTAGATGGTAGTATGTAGAATTAGGGTATAATGGGGGTTGATAACCTTAATGATGCTCAACTTGTTTCCTATTTGAATATGTATTTTGTAACTAATTTCCATCTAGTGGTTAAAGGGCTAAATGTCATGTGTGTATATATATATATATATATATATATATATATATATATATTTGTTTCTTGTGTGGGTGATAAAATATATCTAGGGTAACCTTAAGAGGATTTATTTTGAAAAGATATCCATTTTGGAAAAGCTAGGGTAAAGGACATTAGTGCCATTTTGGGGACAATCTCACCACATGGAACTATTATCTTTGTTATGGTACTAGTGTCCAGGTGATATAACACTAGGTACAAAGGGTTAAGATTAGGAAACGAGGGTTTGGGACTACTTTGGGGCTGAATACGGATGCTTATGGCCTACATAGAGGTTGAATAAGTGTGATAATAGAATCTAGAATAAGTCAAGGGCTAAGCTAGGAATATGAAATCTCAAGTAGCACTCTTATCACTCAAATACCACTTTTGGGTGATTACATTTTCCTCTCCCCACCTTATTATATAAATTTATCATAGTGAAATGACTAGGATAAAGGAAAAAGAAGTGTACCCAGACTTACCTAGGAAGTGAAGCCTATGAAGTTATATCTAAGTATGTGAAACATGATCCAATCCATGTCATGCAAATAAAACCTACATAAATCAGTCCTTACTTAAGAGATATCAAAATCAAAAGACTATGTTGAGTAAATAAGTAAAACTAAGTAAAGAGATGGGAAATAGGAAAGGAATAAATACCCCTGACTAGGTAGATGAAATAATGCATGAACCTAGTGATAACCTTTGTGTGTGTAAATATAGTGATCAGTTAGTGAATATATTAGATTAAGGTGATGGCTTAATCAATCTTCATGTGTGGTTGGATCAATAACTCAATCTAATTTTGACTCCATAATTTCCCATCCTTACTTGGTAGATCATGCCTTATGAATAGATTGGATTGGATTGATAGTGTGTCCAAATCTCTCATGTGGGTGGATAAATAACTCAAGTAGACTAACTCTCCATCATTCCCCAACCATATGTTGTAGATGCATCTAAAACTAAATTATGTGAAGTACTGTAAATGTCTAACTGAGTATATCTTACTATATATGTTAGCTCTATGGACACTCATCATATATATTAGCTAGATTTAGGCCACTCAAGAACTCCAACCACTATTAATGTATTAAGGCATGAAACTATTATGTAACCTAGAATATGATGTGTGGATGAGCATAACATAGAGAATGGCATGGAATTTTTCATTCCATCTTATCAATTGGTGTGTGGATGAGCATATGGAAATAATGTGCCATGCACATTCCCCTAAATATGATATTTGAGCATATATAATCTGGATTGAGCTATAATAAACTATATCTAAGCATCCAAACTAAATATGGGTATAGTTATGTTGTGCATGATGTCGTTAATCTAAGAAAATTGATATGAATTTGATTTGAACTAGTATAAATCTGATCAAAATTGAGTATAACTGATAAACGTATAACTAAATCTATACAAATTTATATTGTACATATTATATTATGTTGGCCAATCTAGGTTGTTCTAAAATTGAGTCTACTACATAGTAGTGCCATATCTTGGATAGTAGTTTCATGTGGCACCAATGTCCCCATTTGGGCACTAAAGTCCTTTTGGTCTAAATTTTATACCACTATACTACTTTTTGAGTCACTATTTTCCCACTATGTTTACTTATGTCTAATTTTCTATAACTAAGCATACGTGTTGAAAAATGTATTGTGAGTGAAATATAGGAGCCTAATCTCTATGATAGAGCCCCGTGAATGCCCCCCCTTTTTTATGAGAGTTGTTTAACCTATCAAAAATTATATTTAAAAGAAAAAGATTTGTAAAATGTGTGTTAGCTAAAGTATATATGATAATTATGTGATAATCCAATATAATGTGCATACATAACATCAAAATGTAAGAGAATATGAGCATAAGTATATAATTTAAGATGTATGCCATGTCTAGAATTCCACAACAGTGTCAAGATAGGTGTAATCAATATATGTAATAATAACTCTAAGTAAAATTGAGTAACTAATTATGGGTATGGGGCATGATATCCATCACAACACCCAAGTAGGAAGGGTAAATGCATGAGTTCTGTATGTAATAAAAAATTCATCGTGTCTATGAATTAATCTTGGATCAAATAAGATAGATCACACCTACACTTATGATTAGGGATACACTTGTTAAGCGAGAACATGACCAATATGGGGATCCGCTAGAACTAATTAGGGGATCACTTATATCACTTGTCACAACATATCATGTTATAAAGGGTTCCAAATCCTATAGTATAACACAATCACATAACAATCCTAATGGAGTCCTAAGGTTTTAAATGTTCACTCTATTCTAATAACAAGAAAGCAAAATCTAATCTATTACTCACCAAAGCTTGTGGCATAAAGTAGGGGTTAGAAGTAATAAAATAAATATGTATAGGTAAATTCAATTAAATTAAGTATTAATAACACCCTAATAAATGAAATGTATTAAAGATAGTATTATGTGAGCCAACACTTATGCTACTTATATCTACTAAAAGAGAGGAGAACAAAGAATATACTTACCTGAATGTTAACCTATCAAGACTCAATATCTCCATTAGACAAAGGGGCTTCACAAGAGGTTGTTTTGGTTTGTACGGATAAATTTATAAGGCCAAATAATCCAAGACCTATCCACAATACTATATTCTCCAAAATAAGAAGCCTAATCTAAGTCTCCTCAAGTAGAATGGTAGAAGAGAAGATTGTGAAGAAGTGTGAGTGAATAATAACTCTTGATTGCACATATGAATAATGAAAATAATAACTATATATATATAGGTAGATATTTCCTTAAATCCTTTTGAGAACATTAGTTATATAGGGTTGACCTAATTGACCTAGTGTTTTTTTGAAGATAATTTACTAGGTCTAATCTGGGTCATCCAAAGGGATAACAAGCTAAGAAAGTAAATAATACACCTAAAATATACTAGGTCAACTTAATCAACCTAGTACAACTGATAGTCAAAAAGCATGTTAAAGTAAGAAAGGAGGGATAGAAAGAGAAAAATACTAAAGGAATACTCAAGGGAGGATAAGTAGCTTAGGTAATGGCTTTAAAAGCTAGTTGGGTTGGTAATAATGTGGCAAAAAGGGACAACAATCCTATGAAGCACTAAAGTTCCACTCACCCCTTTCTCAATACACCCCTTAGGGAATGCACTCAGAGAGATTGAGTCTTGATGGGTTCCTACAATATTGATCATGGGTTCTTACAATTTTGGTGGCTCTATTGAACTTTGTGGTGTATCAATCAAAACTATGCTCTAAGTTGTAATTGATAATTGTGCTATATTTGGTAACGGTGCTATAACTATAATTAGTAACTATGTTGTAACTATAGACACATAAAATTGGCCACCAATGGCTTCATACCTTACTTTAGAGAAAATATTACCAACCATTGAAAATTTAGCCTAAGAATTTATAAATGTCTCAAATTTGGATTCATAACATGTATTTAAATCAATTTGGCCCAAAAATAAATTATAAAGAGAAAATTCCCAAATTAATTAAATTAAAACATGAAAAAATTTCAAAATTATAAAAATAATTAATTAAAAATCAAATCCTAATTGAATTCATCTATGAGAAATTAAAAAATCAATGAATATCCTAGGTTTCCATCATTAACTTTTGCGAGTTGTCATTTTTGGAAAATATCCCACCCATGATTATTCCATGCTAATCATGACCATTTGACATATTATAACCCTAATGGGATTAATTAATCTAACCAAGGTTAGGATTTAACTCATTTAAAGTCATTTCAAAGCCTATAAAAGCAAGCCTAGAGCTCTTCATTTAGAGAGCTTGGAACATAGTAAAGTTATAATTCAAGATTTGATTCATCAAGAAAATTCATAGTGTTATAATGCCAAAATTTAGCCAAGCTAAGCCAATTTTCAAGTAACATCAAGCCAAATCTAATCCAATCATGGTTCCAAGAAGAGATGGAGATAACCAAGACCTATTGATGAATACTTCTTGAGCACAATCTGATCAAACCAACAAGCACATCATTTGGAGCATTTTAAGAAGGTAAAGAAGGTAAAATTTCTTGAATTTTAGTTGAGATTTATAATTTATTATTTTTTCACCAAGATCCTCTTATGATCTAGGCATGCATGTATTAAGATTTTTTAGTGTGTTTATTTTCATTTTGAGACTAACACTTAATCTAACCTCTTCTCCATCATCAAATTCCTAACATCACAAATGACATGCCCAATGAGACCTAATGTATCCCACATACTAAGGACATCAATCTAAAACATTTAAATCTTCATTTGGATACTCAAAGCTCTCTAAAATTTATTTTTTAACCTTATTTTAGCTATATTTCATTTTTTTATATTTCTTAGATCTACACAAAGACCACTGATGGTTAGGTTATAATCACCAATGGTTCTACCCAACTTCTATTGATTATATGAGACTATCAATGGTCAGGTTGTAGGGGAGAAATGGACCTAAAGATTGAATTTTTATTTATTTTAGAATTTCATTCCTTGATTCATTGGTTTCAAGATCATGTAAATTCATCAACTATGTTTAACCTTGTAGGTTTTTATCAAATTTCATCTAACAATTGCCTAACCTAACATATTTATCATTTTTGGTTTTAACTTCAGTTTCACATGTCATCATTGATTGTATTTATCAACTGATAGTTATTATGCTTGAATAGTGGTGGTTACCTATTAATGGATCATCACAATTACCTTAAAACCATTAGTGGTCATCTGTGACCATCCACAGTCACTGTGTGAATTAAAATAAAAACTCAAGAGATAAAAATTAAACATAATTTGCCCAATAAAGAAAGTGCTTCAAATTAGGGGGTTATTATCTAATAATTTTAGGTTAAAGGATGGATTGAACACCAAATTTGCTTGTTTAGACTAATCAAACATTTTATTTTGGGATTTTAAAAAGATTTGGTCAAATCTTGCACATTTCAATTTAGGTCTAAAATAAACATGTTAGATCTTACACATTTGGTATTTGGTGCCTAAAATGAACCTAACATGCTAATTATTAGAAACTATTTGAATTTGGTACCTACAATACATGTTTAAATCTTGAAGGTTTCAAATTGGTATTTCAAAATGAACTTAGGTTACATCTTGCACATTTGGATTTTGGGATTGAAATGAACTAGAGGGTCTTACTTAATTTGGTCTTTTATACATATATTCTTTTAATTTTTAGCACTTAAGCCAAGGGGATAGTAAATAACAATGTCACATTTAATTTGGTGCTTAAAAATCAAATTTCACTTAAATTATTTGCAAACTTGTTTGTTGATTGTTTGTTTTACAAAAAATATAGTGCATGTATGCTCTCCCCTCATCCTATATAGGGAGCTTGTGGGATAAAAATCACCTTTACACTACATTTTGTGCCTATTCCAAGGCATATAAATAAATTTGCCTAATCTCTCCCCAAACTAACATAGTGTTGGGTGATCTAAAAGCAACCCTAAATTCTTTCTACTCATCTTTTATTTTCATGCATTTTGTCTTGTGAAGGGGGTATCATTTCCTCTCATGAGTTATTTAGGGAATCATTAACATGGGGCTTCATCTGCTGGTAGGGTTTCAACCCCTATTTATGGGGGTGATATAAATTGGATCACCCCACTAGGATGGTGGTTTGATTGGCTAAATCATCTCTGTTAGAGGCAAGCCAATGTAGAATGTATGATCAATCAAGACATCACACTATACTAATCAATTAATAGATGTAGTGGTTGTGAAAAGGACAAGACCTTTTCACAATAATCTAGTTGACATGGATCTGATTGACATGTTTCTCTTATGTGAAAACATGAAAGTCTGTACACATGTGATCAATCTAGATAGTTGTAACTTGTAATTTTTTGTCAACCCCACTTTACCACACCTTGATAGGATTTAAGATGATATACTTAGTTTTATTGTTATCATTTATTTTTTATTTCTTAGTGCATTAAAACTAAAACTTATGTCATTTAAACCATGTCATGAATGAGTCTTGTGTCTAACATAATTCCATTGTTTGAGGAGGTGTTATGCCATCTGTTTCACACCTTGATCTAACTTAGAAAACTTTTGTGTCAAAACATTATGTGTGTTGCTTGATTGAAATGGGTAACATTATGCTACCCAAATCAAATCAAGTTTAATGCCTTAATAAGTATTAAAACAACCAATAATTGTCACATATTTTGGGAGTGATAACATCGTTATGCTAGCCAAATTATTTCAAAATAATTATCTTATCTTGTGTCCAAATTATCATTATTGAACCAATCATTTGTGCCTTGTTAGATCTTTGTTTAGCACAATCATATTGTTTAAATTTATCTAGCCTATTTGGTCAACTAAATCCTAAGTTCTTCAACATTTGTGTCTTTGATTAACTTTTAAAAAGTTTAGATCCAAACATTAATTGATTTCTATTTAGGCCTCAACATACAAGGGATGATACACAAATCTTTCTCTTTTAGGTTGTGCAACTTAGGTTAATTGATTACCCAAGTTTTAAAAACTATTATTTGTTTGTTCATGGAGCCTATCCTCATCATTTTTTGTGCCTCTATTTGGGACAACACAACCTTTATCCAAGTACCTTTTATCTTGTGACTTATACCAAATGATCATCATGTTTATGTTTGATTTTGTATACCAATTTTTTGTCAAAGTGTTCCAAGTTTTTTAGATTAAAATCTCATCATCATCTTTGTTTAAACTATAGATTTTGACACCATGTTTGGCCAAAATTCCTAGAACAGTATATTTGAGCCTAGCTTTTGACTCCACATTTAGACAAAATACCTAGCAACATTTTCCTTTCCTAGTTTAAACATACTTGGAAAATTTTGGACATAAAGTTTGACATGTTGGTTTTTATTTAGATGCTTGACCTTTTATGTGTATAAAATTTGACATTAGACATTTGATGTTAGATTGATTTATGCCAAGTTTTATCATAGACCATTTTTGAGATACAACTCTATTTTTAGACCATTATTTGGAGATACAGCTCCACCCCTCTTTTTTAGCCATGTTAGACCATGTTTGAACCTTTTGTCCTTTGGACATTATTTTTCAAAGTTTGTAGAACTTTAGAAATTCTTTGTTTCATAGATTTATTCATTGATGTATATATATATATATATCTATATACACTTATGGTGGAGTCATATACAATCTAATTTATTATAGAATGTCCACATAAATTGACTACAATCATGACCTATTTGAGGAACAAAGTCAAACTCTTTTTTATGATCTAAATCAAGTTACCAATTGGGATGATATGGTTTTTGAGGAGGACTTAGATGCTTTGGCTTATGAAAGAAATCAAGCTCCATGATTCCCAACCATTTTTATACCAAGACCTCATCATTTGGTTTGTCCAATCAATTAGGCTCCATAATACTCTAATCTTATCATTTCAGGACGTCATCCTTTGGCTTGTGAAAGCAATTAAGCTCCACAACACCCCAAGATTATCATTATATGACCTCATCCTTTGGATTATATAGTTAATAAAGCTCCACAACACCCTAAAATTATCATTATAGGACCTCATCCTTTAGATTGTATAAGCAATCAAGCTCCATAATGCCCTCAACTTATCATACTAGGACCTAGTCCTTTGGCTTGTGCAAGCAACTAAGTTCCTTAATGTCCCATCCATATCATTTTAAGACTTCATCCTTTAGCTCATTTGAGTAACCAAGCTCCACAACAACCTATCATTATCCAACAACTGATCATCCTTCATCTATTTCTAACCATTCCCCACTTTATAAAACCCTATCCAATTTTCCATCCCTAACCAAGCCAATCAGTACCTCAATTGAGCTAATCAATACCTCTCTAACTAAGAAAATAATTTAAGGATCATTAAATATTCAAGACTAGTATTTTATAATTGATTGTAAATCAATGCCAAGAAAACTAACCAATCTAAGATGTTTTTGTTGAACCAACCATTTATGATAAGTCAACCTATGATGAATCACCTTTCAATCTTATACCTATTATCAAGGAGTCTCAATATAACAAGCCAGTCTTTATTGAGTCACTTCTTAATGATTATAATTTCCTTTGGTTAAATCATTACCTTGACTCTATTATTATGTTTTAAGAGTCTCCCTTGACAAGCTAGTCTCTAAGGAGTTATCTTTTGACATTTTCCCCATCATTGAGGAATCTTAGTTTGACAAACTAGTCTTTATGTAGTCTTTCTTAGAAAAGCCTATTTCCAAATATCTCATTATACCATCACATGCCATTACTTCTCCAATTAAAAAAAAATATCAAAACATCATTATAGTAGCATCCACATCAAATGAAGAATCAAAATTAGAATTAGTATCTATTCTTGAATCAATTTTAGATTTAGCATTAGAAATAAAATCAACATCAGTCTTAACATTGAATTCAAGGTCCATTGAGTCAAAATCAGATTCATAATCAAAATATATTTGTGGTTGTTACAATATCGATTATGCATGCCTTGTAGATCAATTTGAATAAAGTTTTTATCCTTATACACTTTTTGAGGATGATTACTTTAACATCGACACAAGTTCTCCTAGTATCTTCTATGAGGATTGTGATACCTCATCCCATTACATTACCGCCAACCAACATAGCCATTACATTGACACTCTACCTTCCAAAATTGTCAATTAGGACTGATAGAATCATACCTTGTTAAACTACATCTATAGTGACATATCAGTTAAAGAACAAAAAAGAGGCCAATACCATATTCATGTAGAAGAAGAACAATCTCCTAGTGAAACATATTTAGAGGTGCTAAGAGATAATCAAAGTTCAAACTCACCATCTTCTAGTGAAACTTTTTTAGAGGTGTTAGAAGACAATCAATGTCAAAATTCAATATTCCTTAGTAAAACCTTCTAAAAGGTGCTATGAGATAATCAAGACAACTTCATTGGTAGAAACCTCTTTAATGTGCCAATAGATGAGCATAAAATTTTTTCACTACTTGATGAAGGGGTTATCAAATATCAAATTAATATAGCTTCCAATGTACATCCTAATCAGATGGTAGCTACTCTTAGGCCCAAACAAGAAAAAAACATAGTGGTCTTATTGGGAGAACATTTATAAGTATTTGGCCCTACCACATCTAAAGTTATGTCAAATTTGGAATCAACAACATTATGTGTGCCTAAAAATCATGACCTTCATTTATTTCCCAACCATAATACATTCCATTATCATATACCATTCCATTTCCAAATCAAACCTATCATCCAACACTGATCCCTATTTACCATCCTTGGTTTTAATTTAATTTGTAGAGGCTAAAAAGATACCTTGTCTTGATGTTTTAAGAAAATAGAATCAACGACCAATAAAGATCATAACAACATCATTTGCATATGAATTTGTAGCCAGTTCTTGATAGAGAAAATATTTAAATGAGGTGTGGTTTAGAAATTAACATGATTGACTATTCTAGTTGTATCATTTTTTTTATCAAGATGTGCATTTCCATATCAATAGGAATAATAGATCCATTTACCATACCCAATCCAAACACATCCAAAATGAATAACCATCATCAACCAAAAAACATTCACCTATGCCAAACACATCCAAAACCATACACCATCATTAGCTAAAAACATGTACCATATAATTTTCATTTACCATTACTTTTATCATTGTCACATACCTTTTCATTCACCCTATCACTTGGGAGTAACAATCTTACCATGTTATCCAATCTTTATACCACCATCATCCTAAATAAATGTAGTTTTACCATATCATCCTGTTAGTCTATTAGCTAATCTCTTTTCCTGTCACTTATCCATCTTATCATTATATTCTATAGATCATGGATATTTTGATCACTACCTACCTATCCAATTTGACCTTGTTTCATCCATTGGTTTCACATTTTTAGCATGAAGAATCAGATCAATTTTAGTAGTTATTTCAAACATTCTAGATAGAGGTAGTATTTTGGTGTATTATGGTATAATTTTTGTAGTTGTATCCTTCATTTCTTGTTCCATTCTTATATAAAGTTTGTTTATTTGAGCTTGACCTAATTATATCTACCTATAAGGGTAAATTAGTGTCTCACCAGTCTTACTATTAATTATAACCACCTATGGGCAAATTCATATCATTGATCTAATCTATTGTATCTTAATTATAACCACCTATGGGTAAACTAGAAGTAACATTTATTTATTGTGACTTGACATACCAACTAGCCAATCCTATATTGTACTATGCAACTATGCTAACTATGCCTATTTTATTTGAATTGGATGCTACATTAGTCAGATTCCTTTATTGTAAGGTGGAACTACTGGGACCTAGGGCCATTTTGGGACTATGTGGGTCATGCTCAGTTCATGTTGAGGGAAGCTCAGTCCCCCTTTACCATCACACTCTCATTATTTTGAGATAATATATTTAAATTATCTATGCTTTTGACATTTTTCAAGCTTGCATCATTTAGTGTCTCATCATTCTTAATTGAGTTGAGAAAACTCAAAAATTCCAAAAATATTCATAAATTTTAAAAATCCAAAAATATTTATCCTATCTAAGCTGAGTGAGTTATCCTTGATCCACCCTAGTGGGGTAAATCCATTATAGGATGCTTTGTATTCCTTTTATTTTTAGACTTTCTATTTATTTGTTTATTTTTATATTTGTTTATGTTCTTATTTATTTACTTTCAGTACTATTGCCTCAACTTAGTTTATATGTGTTCATTAGGTGATTCCTTACACATTATTATTGAGTCCATTTATATTCATATGTCAACATTATCATCATGGCTTTTATCATTGGTGCATTATTTTCAATTGTTTATTAGATCATGGGAGTTAGTACCTATGCATATTTTGGCCAAGTCCTCATGGTGATCTATCATGATGCCTACTATCATGTAATATAGAAAAAATTATCTTCAATAAGTCTACACAATAATGGCAACAATGACATCTCCTTGGTACTATAATCAGTAACAATCCTAATCATATCCCAAATAGAGTAATTAAATAATGAAATAATTTCAACCTTTGCTAGTTTGGATGAGCATCTCCCTACTATCAAGTTATCTCATTTAATTTTTATCCTTTGTATCAAGTTTTCATCATCATTTTTTCAATCATCAACCATCAATCTTGTTTTCCATAATTAGGTTCCAATGATTTCAATCACCTATGGGAAAATCATTGCATACCATCCCACTGACATTCTCAATGATTCTAACCACCTTTGGGAAATTCATTGTGTTGTCACCAATTTGAGGGTTAATGACTATAACCACCTTTAGGCAAATTTTTCACTTTTTTCTACCCAACTAGGGCATGTTTGTATCCTATTTATCTATCCTAACTAGGGAAGCTTCATATTCTCAATGATTATAACCTCTTATTGGAAAATAATTGTGTTATCATATCATGTTTGCCACTATTGAGGTACAATGCTTATAACCACATTTAAGAAAAGCATTTTACATCATACCACTTGAATTCTCAATGATTTTGGACAACTTTGGCCACATCATTGTGTTTTCACCCCATCATTTTTTGTTTGTTTAGATCTTCAAATTTCCTTATTTCAAGGGACCATTTTCCACCCATGTTTCCAACTATTCCCTTGAGGGGGCACTAAATATTTCATCCATCATTGTTGAGGTCATAAGCACACAAAACCATTTTTATTCTTTGAAAATATGTTACTATACTTATAGCTCACAACATCTTCCCAAATAGGGGAAAACTATAGACACCTAAAATTGGCCACTAATGGATTCATACCCAACTTTAGAGCAATTCATACCAACCATTGAAAATCTAGCCTAATAATTTATAAATGTCTCAAATTTGGCTTCATAACATGTAATTAAATCAATTTGGCCCAAAAATTAATTAAAAAGAGCAAATTCCCAAATTAATTAAATCAAAACTTGAAAAATATTCAAAATCCTAAAAAGAATTAATTAAAAATAAAATCCTAATTGAATTCATCCATGAGAAATTAAATCAATTATCAAAAAGGGAAATTTAAAAATGAATGAATATCTTAGGTTTTCATCATTATCTTTTTTGAGTTGTCATTTTTGTAAAATATCCCACCCATGCTTATGTCATGCTAATGATGACCATTTGACACTTTTAACCCTACTAGGGTTAACTAATCCAACCAAGGTTAGGATTTAACTCATTCCAAGTCATTTAAAATATTATAAAATCAAGCCTAGAGATCTTCATTTAGAGAACTTGGAACATAGTAAAGTTATAATGCAATATTTGATTCATCAAGAAAATGCATAGTGTTAGAATGCCCAAATTGAGCCAAGCCAAGCCATTTTTCAAGCAAAATCAAGCCAAATCCAATCCAATAATGGTGTCAAGAGGATATGGAGATATCCAAGCCCAATTTATGAAGACTTCTTGAGCACAATATGAGCAAGCCAATGAGGACATCATTGAGAGCATTCAGGGAAGGTAAAAAAAGGTATGTTTTCTTGCATTTTAGCTGAGCTTTGTCATTTTTTATTTGTTCACCAAGATCACCCTATGATCTATGCATATATGTGTTAAGATTTTTTAAAGTGTTTTTTTTTCATTTTGAGACTAAAATTTCATCTAACCTCCCTTCCATCATCAAATTCTTAGCGTCACAGTAATTGGCTATGGAATAAATAGCTATGAAATAGGTACATGATACTCATATAGAAGACCCTCAAGTTTCACCACCTAATTTACATTTATGTATTTTAGGAATCTATAAAATATAGATGGTATGGATCATAGATGCTATATCCATGGCCTACCTAATAACATATCAAACATGCCTACACTAAGTACTACTAAGCACCAAGTGGTCACATATGTTGGGCTAACCTGTAATGAAAGCACAATATCCTTGATGGAACTCTAAACATGACCACTAAAACCATTGATAATTATGTTTATGATGAATGTATCCTATTATGAATACCCAAAATATTATAAAAGTTTCATAATTCACATGTTAATACTTGCCATGTTGTCAATCATACCACTCTAGATAATATGATAATCTATATAGGCTCATATATAGAGTGCATGTAAATATGTATCATCATCAACAATCTCCTACTCTGAGAAGGTAATGAGTGGTCAATATTAAACTATAGTGTGGTACATACCAATGATATTATATAATGGGTTTTCCTCTATAATAGTATGATATGAAACTAGTGGTGGAGGTGCTCGATATGTGTAGTGAACACCTAAAGTGCTCCCTATCTTATTCATTATTTGCTTTGAAAATGGATGTTAAAATGTCTATAATTCCTTAAATTTAATTTAATTTAATTTTGGTGCTTCTATGGGTATGCCTAGATTGATAATTTTATCCTCAATCAAATCTTCTATCGTATGTTTTAGGCTTATGCATATGTTTGCTATATAGCCTAGTGCCCTATGATACTCATATAATGTGTTTGAATCATATCTCTTTGGAAGAGGTGGTGTTGTATCAACCTCTTTTATGAGAGGGAGAGATATGACAATGCATTTAAGATATATTGTAAAACCCATGTTGGGGATTATATAAGGTTGGTGAAGATACAATGTTGAGGAGATAATAAAACCAAGCAAGGAGATGTCTTTAAAGTTGCATTAATTATGGATTTTCGATCACCTTTGTTCTCAATGGCCCTTACCTTGTATGGAGGCTTAATTAAACTCTTAATAGTTTATTCTACTCCATTGGCATTTTTGTCACCAAACCCATCACCCTAGAAGAGGTTGCTAAATCCTAATCTAATAGTTTGACAACATTAGAATACCTCTAGGCCTGTAGGTTACCTATAGTAGAGGTAGACCTCTAGGTTTAAGGGTTATCTCCCTAGATTGATCCTTGAACACTTATCACCTAAACTAATGTTTTACTTGCATTAAAAGGGTTAAAAGTAGACATTAAAGTAACCTACTCTACTGAGCTAATATATTATAAAGATTTCCACTTGACTATCATGGAAGTTTACTAAGAGACATGACTCACAACACTAGTCTTAAAATCTTGAATTGCTCTAACATTAGTATTTCAAACATGGAGGTGATATGCATGAAACTACTCAAGTTAAGTGAACCAAAGATTAGTTATATACACTAATTCTACTTTTACATTTGAAAATAGACCCATGCACTTGAAAACACTTCATGTGACCTGTTAGAGTGGAACAACTTGCATCAAACATGGAAGTATTGAGAGAAATCAAGGATAAATATCAATCACTTGAATTTTCACTATACAACACTTCACATACTTAGATAAGATAGTTTGTGAACTTAAAACTAGATTGCATGTCTTATATCAAAGTCAAAGTACAATATTAAACTAGTAGGGTTTTTCCATACTAGATGTGGAATTTTTTCAAGACCCAAAATGGCTTGCATTTATAGAATGTGAGAAAAGAGAGAAGAAAGTGGATATCAAGGGTCATAATTCCACATGTCAAGGAATGAAAACTAGTTACATTTCATAAGGATGAATTAGATAATATAATTATGGAAGGTCTTCTTAGATAAGTGTCTCTCTAAAGTAAGAAACTCTCCAAGATTGGTGTAGGGATCCTTCAGCTACCTTCTTAAAATTGCCTTCATGATTAGGCATATTTTTACTACTCAAAACCAAAATATGGAGAGTTGAAAAAAATTCACTATCAATCAGGCATTAGAAAAATTCCATAACAATCATCATATGGGTCCTTAACTGATATCCTTCTTCTAGACACTTGTACTCATGATTTTTATTCATTCATTAGCTCTCTTTCACTCATTCATTACATTTGTCACCAAATGGCCTTAAATTTCTCAATCAGATACATGAAAGGGGTGTTATGACACCTATATAGAGTCCTCTTTCCTTCCACTCCATGAATTAGACCTTAAAAGGATCCCTAATTAGACTTATCATCCTCTCAATTGGTAGTCATTCTTCATTTTTACTATTTACCACAAACTAATTAAAGTGAATGAGTTATCAAAATTATTTCCATGCCAAAGAGTGAGATAAATGGACGTAGGGAGTTATAATATTTCTCAATTGACCCCTTCCAATATCTCTCACTTGTTCATCTTCTTCTACACCTACAAAATAATCAAAACTTTGTAATAAACCCTATTTTTACCTTATTTGTACAAGTAGGGTACAGACCAAATATGTGGAGAAGAGCATGGGAGAGTAATATACAATTTCAAAAACATTTATAGGTCATAATACCCCCTCTACATGAATTTTATTTCCTATCTTCTTCATTGGGTCCTAAATAAGGGTTTAGGAGGGTTTTAGCAAATTTTACATCTTAGGGATAGTTCATAAAATTTGGACATTCAAATACTAAAAAATTGCACTAAAACAAATTTAGGTACCTCCTTAAACCATTATTATCTCCTTGGGTCATGATTCTTAGTGTTTGTATAGGTGTAAGTTTCTTAAGTTGGCCTATCAATATTCTCTTTTGCATTTTGTGCACCCTAGAGTGCATTTGAGCCAAAAATGACCCCCTTGTGGTTATTCTCTACATAAAAATGGATAAAAATAGTTTCAAACTTCCTCTTTAAGGAAATTAAATTCATTATAGGTTTCATATAGTGTTAAAAATGATGTTGAACCTTATTAAGGTATTAGGCCTAGTCTTAGGCCTAATATGCCTGATTGTGTTCATGGCCAATCACTACCTATAAGTCATTTCTCAATATTTTAGGGCCTCATTTATGTTTTTTCATGCCCAAAAAAATTCCCCACACCCTTCTTGTAGTGTTCCAAGACTCCTAACGCATTATCTTAACATTCACTCACCTAACCTGCAATCTAGAATTCTTGAGAGTGCCCTCTAACTGAGATAGAACATAGGAAACTTCACCTATTATCTCAAATAAATTAATGATATGAGAGGTTATATTAGGTCATATATGTATTTTATAGAAATTTTCATAGCTTGGAAACCTATACAAAGTCATCAACACTCTAAATATTCAAGGTAGACTTCTAGACTATGAGGAATGTGTATAGAGTTTATATGCAGAGTTGGGTTTATTGAATTATCTTGATCCTTTGGTATAATTACTATATTATGATGTTATAATACCACTATTATAATTATATTTATAATTTTATTCCATCATCAATATTTTGTAACTCTGAACTTGTACTCTTGACTGACCTAGTATAGTTTATAGACTGATTAATTGTTATCCACTCAGGAAAAGGGGTTCTTGTAGGTATGTTTCCATGATATAACCTTATATATTACACCCTATGATCTATTTGAAGTATTTAAACTAATTTTATACTTGGGATCATTCATATTATTTATTAGGGTTGTTACTCAATGCCTTTCTATTAACACTAGCCTGAGTTGGTCTCTTTATTGTAGTAAACACTAAGTGGACATATTTAGACCACATAGACCCCTGTAAGATAATTTAAACCTTTGAACCTAATATTTCATACTATAATATCCTTGTAATATCATTAGATCACTTACACTTGGGAAAATGTCTATCTGTAGGGTTTTCAACCTCTAATTTTTCATCATCAACTTGTAGGTATCTACAATTATACTGTAGGTGGACTTTTTGAAAATAAAGGGACCCATATAGGTGGTTTTCAACAAATGAAATTTTTTAATCCATGGCCTAATATCTTTTTAAGGTCATTATGTCATTTCTAATCCAAACCAAGTCACTTTATTTTTAGGTTATTTTTCTATTTTTTCATTACATTGAAAGGTCACTTGGGCTTCCAAAAGTACTATAGATGATTGATAGTCTATAATGAAGTTTTGTTTGAAATGGAAATCAATCAGCATTTCCTCCTCATGTATAATCAATACATCCTATACATCAAGGAATTTAGCCTATTCTTGGGCTATTTTGGGCCCTTATTTTAGTATGTAAGGATTCATTCCATCATGATAGACACATCGACATGAGGCATCATTTTGAATGATGACTTTTTGGCATCTTGGTGCTAGCTGGAGGAATCAGTGCACACCTTATGCTAGTTGGTAGGTAACTAACCAATTCTAATATTTTTGGAGCATCTTCTAGGTTGGTAAATATGTGGTGACTTTATCATGAAGGGTACAAGGTGATGGATCCAGTAGGAATGATTACTAAGGCTCAAAATTGTCACTTAGCATGTGCACTCCACCCTAGTAGAGATGTCCCTATATATCTATAAAAGAAGCTCAAACTAGTGAAGCAAGGGGGTGAACTTAGTGTAGAGAAGATCTAGAGAATTGGTTTTTTAAATAGTGTAATAGCCACCATTAGATCTAGGAATAGCTTGAATTCCATGAAAGATTCATTTGCATATGCCCAAGCTCACCTGTGAACCTTTGGGCCATTAATTAAAATGAATTAAGCATGTACTTTATTTTTAGTGTTATGAACTCTATTTATTTGATCTTTATCAATGATAAAGACTAGTTGAAATAAACAAAACATCTAGTTTATGCATCTTTAGTAATGTTAGTTGAATACACAATGAATGTAATGGATGTAATGTTATAGTTTAAATTCATTTATGCCAAGTAAAATTCAAGTAAGCTTTTGGTTCATGACATTAATGTCATCCCTATGATAAATTATGACATCATCCATAACTTGGAGGAAAGACTAAGTGTAGAGAGAGACCCTAAGCCAAATATCCCTAACCTTGAGTGAAGCATGAGCCCAGTATGAGCCCTTAAATTGAAACTAACCCATTGACCCATCTGGTGCTTATATAATGCTAGACTTAGTTTATCAAAGGCTTGTGCTTATATGACTCTAGGATTAGTCCACCAAATATGCTTGTGCCTATAAAACATTAATCATAGTTCATGAAAGGCTTGCACCAATGAATCTACTAGAATACTTCTTCCAAATTACCAAGTCCCATAAGTGAAATCTTATGCCATGGTAAAACTAGCCCAACACAACCCCTGGTTCCTTCATAGTTGCACTTTGAGTTAGTGCATAAGGCATGTGCCTTATGTGAATTGATGCTGACACAATTGAGTGTAAAATTTTGAGCATAAAAAGGCAATCCCATGTTTTTTCCTAATTTTAGTAAATACATAACCAACTTAGATATACCACTTGCACCTGACTTCACTAAGACATTTTTATTCCATTGCTAGGACCTATGTTGAAATGGTATGATATAATAATTTATGAACTCTTCCTCAAAAACATTTATCACTGGTTGTAATATGTGGAAGATAGATTTGTGCTAAATCATCCAACCTAAAAAGGTAAAAATCCAAGAAAGTTGGTTTGGTACAACCTATATGATGCTCTACATGAGGTATTTTTCTATGAGTTTCCTGATCATGTGTACCAGTGGTTTGATACATATTCAACCCACCATAGAATAAGCTATGGATAGTGTTATGAGTAGACAAAGGATCACTTAGAAAGTCTTGAGACCTTGGATTCCCTTTTTACTAGATTAGTAGACAAATAGTGGAATGGAGAATTGAATAGTTACATTCTTGAGTTCATAGTTTCAACATACTTGTGCCTTGAGGAAGTAGAGTACTAGTTTTTTCATGAACCTAGAGACATGTTTGTGAAGTAATTTGGTGCAGAGATCAAAAAGCTAATGGTAGATTATAAATTTGAAACTTTAGGGATGGAATGATAAATTCCTTTCACATATGAGTATTACAAAGGGGGAAAAAGGGATGTGTACATGAAGCACAATGGAAGGATATAGGCAAATTGACACCTAAGAGATCATAAGATAAACATATAACAAGAAATGGCATAGATTGATGGAAGATATAGAACCTGGAAGTGCTGAAAGAACCTTTAGTGAATGGGAAGGGAATGGGGAAAGATCTCTTAAAATACAATAGTGCAAGGATGATAGGTACATCAAGTGATGGATCAAGCTAAACACTTTATAGGTGTAGAATTAATTGGGATCCTATAGGATTTAGAGACTAAAGATAATCCTAATGAACCTACCACCTTTGAACCTATGGTGCATGCTCATATGTTGGATCCCCTACTTAAAGAAAGAACAAAATTGATAACTGACCCTATTGTCAACATAGGTTTTATAGGTTTTGAAAACTTGGAGTGAAACTTTTTAATTGAACAAATCATTCCATATAATAAAGTGCAACCACCTATAGACTAATAGGCACTATCTTGCCATAATAGAAATTTAGCATGAGCATACTAGCTCAATCGATATAAGAAATTTACAGAGGGTAAGATCCTATAATAAGTGGTATAATGCAACAAGGAAGTAGTATAGTGCCATTTTCATCAACTACACTACTAGTAACAATGGGACTAGTGCCTAACCAAGTGGCTGAAGGTGTTGGAAGGCCACCACTAAGATAGATGATAGGGATACAAGTGCCACAAATACCTATTTCCCCCATATAAAATATACTATAAAATTTCCATGTACTTATTAGAGTATTTTAGTATGGAAAATTCTATATATCATGTGTTGAAGTGTGAACTATAGTGGTATGCTTAGGGCATAACCTAATCAGATTGCAAGGTAACCCAATTCATGACTAGTCTACTAGAATGTGCCATTACCTAGTATAGAAAATCTGACCCTAACTAGGCTATGGTTGACTATGACACCTTGAAGGAGACAATCCTAAATGAATTTGACATTATAAAATTTGAATAGCATAGCATCATCATTTTGAAAGAGATAACCCAAAGAATCTCATAAAGTGTACACCTATATGATGCAAGGTTCAAGACACTCCTATCAAATCTCCCTTATGACATTCACCCTTCTGAACATGTGGATTGGTTTATTATAGGGTTATTAATGCCATTCTAAAGATAACTTTCCATGAAGACTTTTTTAGACCCTCATAAAATGCTTGAAGTCATGCTAAGAGCCAAGGTAGTCAAAACCATCAATATTGAGATCAACCCATTAATGGAGGTTTATATTTCATCCATGGCCTCCTAAATCCAAAATCTTACCTCTCTCTCATTGAAATATTCTCAAAGTGGATTATGGTACACTAACTACAAAATAGAAGGCCATAATAGGAATAATTGCCTATGAAGGAATATGCACGCCCTACTTCTATGATATGAAGTATGTCAAGGGGTGCATGATGTTCATACCTTACCATTATATTAATACACCATCTAGGTTAAAATAACCATCTATTGTCTACTTTATAATACCTAAACCCATACCACTACTAATTATTGGGTGATTGATGAGATGTGTGAGAACATTAAAATAGGTATGAGGTAATCCACTATAGTAGTCGATGTGTAGACTAACCAAGGGAATACAAGCTATGTATAGTAAAACATAGGTTTTGGAATGCAATGATGTACCATAGGGTGAGGTGTAGGATGCGATTTTAGAAGGTTCCTATCCCACTCATGTTATAAGTGTGGTTCTATAGAACTATATCAACACAATTTCCATACACATCCCACATGTGGGTATTGTTGAGGGTACAATAAAGTTGAAGAATGCCCTAGCCTATACAAAACATTAACCCAAAGTAGGCTTAGTGTAGACAAAGGTGAATAAATGATCAATTATGAGCCAAAAATGGATAAGTGGACTTTGAAGGTATAACCAAACTACACAGAGATAGTCAAAGTGTAATTAAATACTCATAATGGACTCACCACTCAGCTACCAGTTACATCAATACCTGAGTTACAATTAGAATATGGGGATAAGGGTTACATTAAATGGATAACATAGCCTAAACCTAAAGTTGCACCATACCTAGACCCAAAGCACCAAAAATATGTTTTACAGTAGGACATGAGTGTAATATAAAACATATAAGGGGAGCTCCAATTAGCATGAGATCTAGAAACATAGGCTACTACCTCCCAAAAGAAGTAGGACAACTAGGATCTTGAGATACAAAAATTAATAAATATCCTATGCCTCTTGAAAATAGACGGAATGTTTCCCCTTTTGAATAACTTATTCTTGGATCATACGGGGAAAAAACTAGTTAAAGTATTATGCCACACATGGAGAGGGTGTGAGAATTATGGCATACATAGAATGTGGAGTACAAATAATAACTCCTCATGAATCCCACTATTGATGGATGGTATATTTGTGAGGTCCTTGTAGACATAGGCACTGAGGTCAATATCTTGACCAAGAATGCTTGAGAGAAAATGGGTAGGCCAGCCTTGAGGCTTTCCCCTCATATTCTTTTCATGGTAAATAAAACATGGGTGTAGCCCATTGGATTTATAAATAGCATAATTTAGATATCATGGGAATTGAATTATGTTCTAACTTAGAAGTGATCTGGTTATCATAATAAGACAATTACCTAAAACTCTTAAGAAGGCCATGGTATTATGTGAATAACACATATATACAATTTAAGAGACACTACATGACATTTGAAAATATAAAGGAGAGGGTATTTATACCCCTCTCACAAGAACAAGGACCCCCTATGTTGAAAGTGTGGACCTCAAGGATGATATCAACCACATATATAACATTATGGTTTAAGGCATTGAGATGATACACCCTAATGATCAAGGAGTCCTCTCCTAGGAAGATGGATAATTAGCCTAAAATGCCACTTATGTTGCTTGTGACCATTGGGTCAAGTAAGTGTATGATACCACTAGTCAAAGATTCCATTTAGTGCATGTAAAGGCACCAAAAGAAGTAAAAGATAGGCTGGGTATAGATTGATCACACTTCAAAAAGATGGGTACCTTGTACCAAGAAGAAGAGAAAGAGAGTGTTTCACCTAAGTAAAGTTAAAATTATGACACTCCCATGATATTAATATAACAATCCATTGGAAGATTATGTCCACAACCTCAAATCATGCATCCCAAAAGAGGTAAATATAATGAGTGCACTAGTGTATAGATTGAAAAGCACTACCACTTATTGGTGGGCAACATAAAGGCATAGATTACCAACTTGGAAAGATGTGAAATCAACCATCTGTACTAGTTTTAGGAAGAGAAATGAGGACCTAGACATCTCTGCCTACTCTGGTGACTCTAACACTATGATTCATGTGTACCTTTGATAAGAAACATGGCCTTTATGCAATGAAAATACCCCAAACAATCTATGGGTGAATGCATTCTATAGGACCTTAAAGACATGGGTGTAATCTTGGTACATTTTCAATGAGATGCATCACAATTAAACTAATTAGGATGCATTTAAAGAATGGTTTGTTCACACCTTCTCCTTTTCTTTGCAAAACCTTAAACTAATTGAGCCACTACAAGTAATTCCAAGGTCAGTGTTTAAGGCTAATGCAATGTTGGAAGAGTTATTAAGAGATATGTTTGATGAAAATGGGTTGGAATCCCTAAATTTTTTTGAAGAGAAAATCCTCAATAGTGACTCTAGTGATGAGGATGATGAGACATGGAAGGTGCACAACTGGATAAATCTGATAGGTAAGAAGAAGTTAGTGTACCATGTTGAGCATAACACCCTAAAATAAGAAGACCTTACCAACCTTTAGATAAAAATAAATGAGGTTAGTAGGCAAGTTTAGGATTTATATCAAAAGAAGAATGAATCCTACCATGCACCACTAAAAATTACCAAGGTATATATCAACTCACAAGGGGAACCAAATATTACTACTCTAGGCACATATTGGTCTGACACAAAGCTAGAATGTATTGTGGACCTCCTGAAGGAATTCTAAGACTTGTTTCATAGGAACTATAAACAAATGAAGGGCACACACCCATCCCTTGGAAATATGAGCATCAATCTAGTTGTTGGGAACTAGGAATTTGATTCAAGAGAGGTGATTAGTATTATATTAGTCCCAAAATGAAAACAAATTGATAAAAACACACTAACTAGCATACATATATAGGCCTAGTTACTAGGGAGAGATTAGTTAACAAAAAATGAATGAAACACACAACTAAAACATGAAAGAAACCTTATTTCACCTTCCTTGGATGCTCCAAAATGCTTTTTGTAGTGGCTTTCTCAGTTTGTTCTCATGAAGTCTACATCAATAGAAGCTTGACTACCTCTATCTCTCCTTAGCACCTTATGTCTTTATCTTAGCTTGGCTTGGATCAATATTTAGGCATAATAAAAATAATTTTCATGAGGCTTTGGAACCAATTAAGTATTATATCTTTGCATTATCCAAGCTTAAAATTCATGTGGTTAGGCCTCCTATTTATAGATTTTGGAAAATGGCTCGAATCAACCCGAACCATCCATCTCAAGATTGAGATGTGTGGCTAAGTATTAATATAATTATATAATTAAAAATACATAAATAGGTTCATAAATATTAGGGATAGAGGGGAATTTAAGAGGCAGGGGAGGCATTGAGGAGACATGAGAGTGGTTAACTTTGATAGTTTATGCATTTATGACCTAGGGATGTCTTTTCAAAAAATGATGTCACTTGATTATGTAGTTAATAGAAATAAATTTCCAAAAAATCTCATAGAAAATTAACTTGAGATCTTGATTTGGTTTAATTAGCCTAAAACATGGTTAAGAACTTTGATGCAAACCCTGGCTCTTTGTGCAAAAATTAATCAAATTGGTCAAAATATCATATTATTGACTTGAAATTTGACTAGATTGGAATTGGAAGTTGATGTTAGATGAATTGGAACCATTATCCCATTTAGGATGTTGTCAATGAAAAATTACAAAGGCACATGTCTCATATAATAAATTTGATAGAAAAGAGCAATCCAAAGCACCCAAGTGCAAAATTGGTATTTTGACTCAAAATGATCTAATCAAAGTTAGCTATCCCATAAATTACATTACCCCATTTAATGATACTACAGCTAAAATAATCACTTGAATATATCAATTTTAACTCATTTAATGTGTTTTAGTATTTTTAGGTGAAATTGTGTATTTTGGTGGAAATTAGTCAAAATCCTGGTTGGTGGTTATCGGTGGGTAGTTTTAGGTGTCTACAATTTTCCCCTATTTGGGAAGATGTTGCAAATCATAAAAAAAGTAATTTATTCTCAAATAATTATAAATGGAATATGACAAAAAGAAGATGATGATTCAAGAACAAAGCTCCAAATGATTTTTGAAAGCCTATGATGATTCCCCCTCAAGGGAGTGGTCATCACATATGTGGATGTATGGTCCCTTGAAAAGAATTAAGAAGAAAAATGTGGAATTAACCCATGGGTGAGATTAATCCAAATGAGAAAATGCTTGCATGCATTGATTTAAAAAGATTATTGATTTTTCCAAAGGTGGTTATAATTAGGAATAAAAGTCAAAATAATTATTTTCCCATAGGTGGTTATAATCATTAAGAGGACCTAGATTGGCTAAAGATGATGGTGCTCCAGTTAGGGATGATTAGCAACCATAACTCAAAGATATAATCTATAATATATATTAAATATGAGCAAGTGAAAATTGATGAATAAAATAATAATATTGATCAGTAGAAAATATTTAGTTGTAACTTCCAACAAGGAGATGTTCATCCTTATTAGCAATGATAAAACTAGAATGGCCAATGGGTTAATTTGATCAATGGTGGAAGTATTTTCCAAAGTTCCAAGGAGAAAATTATATGACTCCATTTATTTTAGACCTTTTTGAAGTTGATTTTTGTTGTAGCATGTGATAATAGGCATCATGATAGAACACTAGAAATACTTGGTTGAAATATGCATAAGGACTAACTCTCAATCCAATAAACACTCAAAAATAATTCACCAATGATAAAAAACATGATGATAATGTTGAAATATGAATATGGATGGAATCAAGAATAATGTGCACAAGGAAGCACCCAATGAACACATATAGACTGTGTTGAGGTAACAGTGATAAAATCAAACAAATAGGCAAATTAACAAATAAAAAAATAAATAGAAATCACACAAACAAAAAATATAAAATAAAAAACAAATATAAATCCTAATAAAAAAATCAAAAGAAATCATCCTAACAATAACCATGCCATAGTAAGGTGGATCGAGGATAACTGACTAGGCTTAGACAGGATAATTTTTTTAAAATTTTGAAATATTTGAAATGTTTTTGGATTTTGAAATATTTGAAATTTTTTTGGAATTTTGAGGTATCTCAACTCATTATATAATGACAAGATACCTACTCATAAAATGGTGAGAGCATTTGGCTGAGGTTGCTCACAAAATGACAAAAGTGTATGGAAAGGGGGAATGAGGTGACCTCAACCTGAATTGAACATGACCTAAATAGTCCTAAAATGACCTCAATTTATAGTAATTCCATCCAAAAAAAAGGTGGGGGAAAAAAATAGGTCCTAAAAAGCTCTCAAATCTGATAAATAACCAATCAAATGAAAATAATGATGGCAAAGTGATGTGGTAATACATGGTAAACAAGTGTTGCCCTTAGTTTAATTAGCCCATAGGCAGTTATAATTAGAATCACATAAACAAACTTGATACATGATGGAAAATGAAATATATCTTTCCAGATCAACTATCACACTACTTTCATAGACTACCATTGTAAACATAAATTTGATTAATTGTTAAAACTTAATCAAAATCCTCTCACAAAAGGTGTGGGAAGAACCAAATGAACCAAGATCAAAATAGGATTAGATAGGATGACTAAGAATATGATTTGGTATAGATAGGAATGGAATGATATGATAGTATGGTTTTGCTTAGGATAATTATGGTTTTTGATAGATTAGATAAAATGGTAAGAGGGTTCCCCCCAAGTGAGAAGGTGATTAGCTAGGATATGCAATAATGACAAAAGGATATGTAATAATGATAATGGCATGACAATCAAATGGTATGGTACATGTTTTTGGCCTAGGTTTGATAAATGACATATGATTTTGTTGTTCTTACTAAATTTAAGATGCACATCCTCATCAAAAAGTGACACAAATAGAATAATCAATCATGTTAATTGTTATCCCACACCTCATTTGAATAGTTACTCTATTAAGAACTCAATGCAGATTTGGTTGTCAAGAATGCTTTTGTGTTTTCATTAGTTATTGATTTTGATTCCTTTGAACATTGAGACAAGGTATATTTGTAGCCTATGCAAAGGAAACTATGGTCATGGATGGTAAATAGGGATAAAAGTTGGATGATAGCTTTGTTTGTGAAATAGAATGGTAGATGATAATGGAATGATTAATGGTGGGGAAATATATGAAGGTCAGTACTTTTAGTCATATGTAATGTTATTCATACTAGATTTGACATAACTTTGGATGTGGTGAGGATGAATACCTCTAAATATTCTCTTGACAAGACCATCAAATTCTTCTATTATTTGATTTTGAGAGTATCTACCATTTAATTAGGTTGTAGATTGGAAGCTATTTTGATTTGATCTTGAATAATGTCTTCATTAAGTAGTGAATAAATTTTTTTCTTAGCTATTGGTGCCTTAATGAGTTTTTCACCAATGAAGTTATATTGATTGTCTCTGTTGATGATTAAAATTGCAATGTTTCTAACACCAACAATGGTAAGTTTTAGGAATGTGGGACTTGTAACTTGAAACAACCTCTAGATTTTAAAGAAGTTGGCTCTTCTTTATATCAAGTGTATAATGGGAAAAGGGATAAGAATTAAATAGAAACACAAATGCAATGAAATAAAATCTAACTATGGTGATGCACTTGAATTTAATTTGACCCTTAATTCTGAGCACAGTGAAGCTATATGTAAGATTTAATTACATTAAAGAGAGAAAAAGGCATGATCAATGTAAAAGATGAAAAACAATAGAAATAGAGGCTCATAACTTCGACTAATTTTGTAGTGACATAGAAAAATATCAACAAAGGTAAAAAACTCAGTCTTCTTATTAATTCTCCAGTCACATAAAAGGCACAAAAACATGTACAGCTACATAAACTTTCTAACTCAAGAAAATAGAATAAAGGCAAATGATATTCCTGATCACATCTAAAAAATTCTAAAAAATCTTGACAATAATCTTTTGCAACAAATTCTCTCTATCTTCTGATCATCTTTGGTGATCTCTACACCCCTATTTATAGCATTAGATTAACTCTAGATTGTTTGCACGTTCCCAATCCAATGGCCTAACTGCACTCTAACTGAATTGGAAGTGTCTAACACAAGATATTTCTTGGATCTGAAACATTCTATCTTCTTGCAAGTTCATTGGCCAAAATAGATACTCAGGATGCTTCCAACTTTCAAATGGTAGAGGACACTTGG
This sequence comes from Torreya grandis, assembly GCA_037957365.1. Classification (NCBI taxonomy): domain Eukaryota; kingdom Viridiplantae; phylum Streptophyta; class Pinopsida; order Cupressales; family Taxaceae; genus Torreya; species Torreya grandis. The sequence goes on along the minus strand of JARHVA010002101.1, from coordinate 993,015 downwards.
CTGATTCCCTTACTCTACTTGAAAACCTTCTTATTATTCAGGAGGCACTAGAAAATGACACTTGGCATGTTCCACAGCATTTATCAAAGACACACAACACTTTACACATAACATATACTCTTTAATATGTCTCTACTCAGGAGTGTTCCATCTTTGACATCTGTCATAGTCTGCTTCTTCAAAACTTTAACAACTTATAGAAAATGGGACCCACAACACTTCTCACCCAAGCAACTTCAAAAAGGGAATAGGGACAGGTGGCACTTTTTGTGCATCTTTAACTAGGGACATGTGGTAGTCTCCACTACTTTTAGCTACCTTTTGAGAACCTTGTGGAAAGTGACACTTGTTGGTCTCTCCATCACTCTATCTATACTATAGAAACATTAGGGCCTCATTTCATATTTACATGAACACTGACACTTGGTGGCTTTTGCTTACCTCAGAAACAAAACCCAGAACCCACCATAATCTTTACTTATCAATGAAACAAAATGAATGAAGATAATTTAGATGTTGACACATGGTGGCTTCCACTTTCTTCAACTAGGGATACGTGGCATATTCTATTGCTTTTAGAAAATCATATTGAAACCTTCCACAGTTGCCACTTGGCACCTTCCACTTGATCCTAAGAAAAGCTTATTGAAAAGAAGATTTTGAAATGTATCAGATGCTAACACTTGTTGCACTCTGTTGAGTTACTATGGGACATGTGGTACATTTTGAGCAACTTATAAAAATTATGGAATGTGCCTCGGTTGATGACACCTGGTAGCTTCTGCTCGTTTTGACACTTAGATAAAATTTAGGCAAAAATAAATTCAAGCCCATGCTCTCAGTCAAAAAATCACTATCTCAAAATTGAAAAGAGCAGGGACAAAACTTGGAGTGCATATCTAAACTCAAAAAATGTAGAGTTTTTTACTCTACAGTTCTTGGTGACCCTGAGGACTTTTGAGCCTGCTCAAAAAGATAAATCCACAATCTCCCACTTGATCAAATGTGACAAAAATCACAACTTTAAGAAAGTTATTTGATAAGAAGACCACTCATTGTCAGATAATCCCTACTTATTTTTCAATTTGTTGAAGGCTAAATCAAGGTTGATGATATCTTTGTGTGAAAAATTCTACAAAATATGAACTATAGCCTTCAATTTAAATTCAAGCTATGAAACAAGAATCAAAATAGCTTATACTTTAGGCACTGATGAATCATCCCTTAAACCCTAAAAAACTACCTGATCATTCTACCTGGCTAAAAACAAAGGTTTAATTTCATTAATCATCAACATAGTGTTGTCATCTGGAAAAGGGGAAGGAAGACCTAATTACACTAGGTCTTCAATGTGTTGTTTCATTTCATTGATTCCTTCTTTCATCACATCTATAAGATATCTACAATTGATTGATTTGGAGTTGCAATTGAGAACCTCATTCACTCATTTAGTAGTGACCATTCTGTCATTAATCCCTACTGTTGACAACGTTTCATTAGTTACATCATATAGCTTTTGCAGCAACATTTGGGAGTCAAACACTCTCATAGAGACAGTAGACAGAGTGTCTTCTACTGAAGTCTCCACCTTTTCACATAATTTGTGTGCATTTAGCAAAAAGGTTAGAGAAGGTCTGAGCTGAGTAATCTCTTGAGAGATTCTTTTACATATTGATTCATAAAGATATTTAACTAGATTCAACACCCCTACATTTTTTGGCCTATTAGCCAACTCAAGTGTCAATTGTTCTATCCTTTGTCACTCACCTTAAAGTTGGGCCTATATAGCAGTGGTATTATTCTACTCATTTAGTAGCTTCTATTGAATTTGAGTGTCTTATAACAAGCTTTCCTCATATTTTCCTTGTCATGCTGCTTTTTCTCACCTTAAGGTTGTCACTGCATCTTTCACTTACATTAGCCCTACTTTTAAAGAATCATTTTGGGCTTGAATACCCTGATGAGTCTAAAGAGAAATAGTATCTTGCAACTATTTATTTAGACTCTCTATTTTGTTATTCTTAGTATTAATCTCTGTAGTCAAATTGCTACAATTTGCCTTCTCTTGGGCTAGGTCAGCCTCCATTTTCTATAGCTTCTTTGATATTTTCAAATAATCTTCAGCTATTATAGAAGTGGATTCATTTAGTAGCTCGACCCTATCTTGTGGTTGGAATAGGGACATGTCTATAGCCAATGCATTCATTGTGTAATCTTTGAGCTGCATCTGCTCATTTGGCTTGACTATATTTGGTGACAAATGGGTCACCATTAGTTGCTATTGGATTGGGTCAAATTGTGACCTCAAATGTGGTGTAGCTAAGGCTTTATTATCTTTGATCTTTTCCTCCCTTTGGGCTTCCCTTGCCTTCTTAGCAGCATTTGCTTGAGTTTGGAAGGTAGAAAGAGAGGCAATGTGCCCACCTACAAAAGGATAACCTTGTGGAAATCCATATGGAATAGCCAAATGTTGACTAAGGGTAGTTTGAGGAGGTACTTTCTTGGAGATAGAGGGGGAAAAGTGAGGAAATGACATGGCCTAAGTATGGATAGATGGGGCAAAATGATAAATGGACATAGCAGAGGTGGCATGGGATGTCATTAGGCTAGATGGAATCATCACCCCTAAAGGGGAAGAGAGAGATTAAGAAGAAGAAGGAGAAATAATACTTACCTGAGGAGCAACTAAAGTACTCTATGGTTGGTGTTGTGAGGTTTCTACCCTCTCCTATGAATCAAGTTGAAATCTCAGCCACTTATGTTGCCTTGGTGTTTCTTCTTCTGGCTATGATTCCTTCTCTTCAACATCTACCACTGCTGCTAGTGGTGCTTGTGTATAAATAAGAACTTCAAGGACTGACGTTGATGGAGAAGCTTTTGGTGGTGAAGATACCACACTCTTTTGTTCTTCAATGATACCAAGAGGTTGGGTCCAAACCATTACATCGACTAAAGCTGAGGTTTGCCCTAGAGTCTTTGATGTTTGACTGGATTCTGATCTGGCTTCTGGCTCACCACCCTATGTCTACAAATTGCTTGTATCAGGGCTAAACATAGGAGATAGATAACATTCATCCCAGAGTTCCTCCCATTTCTCATTTGAATCCACATTTCTAAAAGAGTGAGTTGTCTCACAAATCTCTTGCCTATATTTCCAATATGCTTCTATTTTCTCAACATCATAGTCTTTATTCTTTAATGCTCTTCTTAAACTAGAAGTCATTCTAATTTTAGGATCAAAGTCCCTCTACTTAACATAAAAATTTTCCCATGGTCTGTCTTGTTGAAGGGGAAAATCCATCAATTCAACATAAAACTCAAGAATATCTTCTCTAATATTTTTCTTATTTTCTCAAAAGAGGTGGCCCTCATGTGCAATTCTGGTAGCAACCCTATTATTCTTGATCCATGAAGCTATGAAACCATTTGGGTCATATACCCATTTTTATCCAATTAGAAAGAAACCCAAGAAGGGTAGCTTTTTAAGCAACATGATCTCATCATCTTTGGCCTCTAGTGCCATGTTGTTTGTCACCCATGGAACATCATACATTTTCCTCTTCTTCTTCCTAGAGCCATATTCATTATCTACCATAGACACCTGTCTGGTGACCTCTAAGAATGCTAACCTAAGGGTCAAAATCTTAGGTAGCATCATTGGTTCCCCACTAAAACCATGGACTCTAATAATAGTATGATAGGATCCACAAAAGTAATCACAAAGAATAGGGCAATTGGTCATAGGGTTTGAGACACTTGGAAACATTCTATTTATAACTAGTTCTAGGCTCAGATGACAAAAAATAGGGGCAGCAAAAAGATCCCAAAATTCATATGGGTCACTGGTCTTGGACAAGATATGTGTCCATGTAGACACAGGAGTGGTCCTATGTAGACTGAAGCTTGGGTCATACATATTTAGATGCATGTGTTGGGAAAAGATATCAAAATTTTGATACAACATAAGGTGAAATAGATAAGAGGAATACCTAAAAATTCCTTTAGATCTGAACTAGGCAAGTTGTTCCACCATTGAATATGTATCTGCTCAGACAAATCAAGCTGATACTCCTGAGTCTTGTCAATAGTTTTCAATCTAAAAAGGATATCCATTTATTCTTTATAGATGGTTATATCATCTTTCATTCTAAAAATGAAAGCCATCATGGAAAGTGCATCTTGACTAGCTTGGGGAAATTGTACTCTTGCTATTGGCAGTGTTAGCATAGTAGTATCATCATCACCTAATTTTAGCTCTAATTTTAGAAACCTCAATTGAGTATTAAAGTTTGCCCATGTTTTTTGCATTTTGGCAATGGTGGAAAATGTGGCTATCTTGTCATGGTATAGGGCCAACATATCTCTGATAGACTTTGGCGTAATTTTCATTGTGAATGGACCCTTTTGTATGGTATTTAAGGGCACATGAAATAATTAAGTGCATATTTCAACTAAGTTAGGGCATAGATGCACACTTAGGACAATGAATTGTGCCAATGGTGAGGCCCATATCCTCATTACGAATGTTTCATATTGTCCAACCTTGGCCTTCTGAATACACCTTTGATGTGCCCCTTCTCTGAGAGTTTTGCTACTAGTTCTTTGAATAATTGGGTCCATGATTCCATCTGCATAATCTTTCACCTTTACTGGGTCGTTTGCTTGACCAACTTCAGGGACTCTAGTCCATGGATAGGTCTTTAATGGTTGTGTAGGGGTTGAAGCATATGATTTTATTGAAATAAACTTGTCAATGGATTTGTAAATCCTAGACCCTTGTTTTGAATACTGTGCTCCCTCCATATCTATATCTATTCTTGAAAATAGTGAACTATGGTAATGGGTATGAAGTTTTTGCAATAGGGAAGGCTCTTTCACTTAAATAGGTTTACTATGAGCTAAAAAATGCAAGTAGTAGGGGTTTTATAGAAGATGTAAGAATGTTTGAGACACTATAAGCTTTAACTCTTGATATGAGGTATTTATTGACCCATCAAGTGTCAAAATGGCATTAAACTCAGATAACCGTTAGCAAATCTTACTAAATCTTCATGGGTCAGTGAGTTAGACACGTCATGTAAGTGGTTGTGCAAGGTACCTTAGGGAATTTAAGGATTTGAGGGATATTTAAAGTGTCAAGAATTTTGAAAATTTTGAAAAAGGCTCTGAGATGCAGCTACGTGTTTTAAAGAACACTTATTTAAAAGAAAGGGGAGGAAAGAAAATGGGCAAACAAAGCAAGTAGGAAAGGGAAACTATCTAACTATAATGCATTAGAGACACAACTTAACTGAAATGTTTCAAGTAGATCCCATTCACAAGAATCTCTTCAGGTTCACCTTCCATTGTTTCTAGCTCAAACAAATTCTTCTATTTACATGCATGAATTTTATAGGGGCTAGTCCATAATGCTTTAAATTTAGTATGTTGACCCAGCTTGGCAGCTCTTGCATCCCATTTTAAAACAATTGAGCCTACTTCAAAATGGGATTTGAAGTCCTTTTATCAAAGTAGTCTTTAATTATTTTTTGATGATTTATTAATGAATCATGTACCACATCCCTCCTTTCTTGAACTTCCAAAATTTCAGCAAGTCTAACCTGCAAGGGGCCATTTTCCTCAATTTCAATCTATTTTATCAGTTGGAGAGCAAGAATTTCCAAGCTTACAGGTATTATAGCAAGCTTACCATAGATCAATTTATATGGGGACATTTTCATCACCTACTTAGGTGTAATTCTATCAGCCCACAGTGCTATATTTAGTAGTTTATGCCACTCTTTGTGATGATCAACCCCTATTCTCTTGATAAGTCTAATCAAGTTCTTATTAGTTGATTCTGCCAAACCATTACCCTGAGGGTAATAATTAGATGAAGTTTTTAGATATATTCCCTACTTTAATGCAAAGTCAGATACTTGAGACCCTAAAAATGCTTTAGCATTATATGAAATTATGGTGTGGGGAGCCCCAAAGTGAGTGGTGATACTCCCTAGAAAGTCTAGGATCACATTTTCTATTGCTTCTTTAAGTGGCACTACCTCAGTCCATCTAGTGAAATAATCTGTGGCAGTTAGAATCTATTTGTGACCCATACTAGATACTGGATTTATCATTCCAATTAAATCAAGACCCCATTGAGAAAAAGGTTCATCAATAATTATAGGACTAAGAGGCATTGCTGCATTCCTTCTCATCCCCACATAATATTGACAAGATTGACATTTTTTAACCAGTTGATAACAGTCTATAAATAAATTAGGCCAGAAATAACCTACCTCACTTATCTTTATAGCTATAGTATTTATAGAAAAATGTCCACCTGAGACTCCATGATGCATTTCATGCATTATTTTCTTAGCCTCATCTTTCTTTGCGCATCTTAAAAGTTTGCCATCAAAATTTCTTCTGAAAAGAACTTGTTCAATTAAAACAAAATGGACCCCTTGCATCCTATAGTATCTCCTCTTGTTTTGAGGGATTTCTCTTGGGTAAATTCCATATTTCATAAAATGAATCCTATTTATAACCCAAGAGTTCTAATCAACCTCTTGTATCCTTAACACAGTTTCCTTTTCCATTTCTAAATCTATTTCTTCAGGTATCATCTTTTCAAGCTCTTCAGTCATGTATTGGCACAACCCTCTACCTTTGACTAACATAGTGGGTTTGACCTCTACATCATATTCAAAGATCTTTTTTATCTAGTTTGCTCTTTTTTTAGTAATTTCACCCTCCATGATGTATTCTCTGACACTTGGGTGAGCCATAAGTATCAGAATCTTACTTCTTGATATTATATGCCTGAATTTCTTGATGGATTTTACCATAGCATATGCTTGTTTCTCCACAAAGTTGTATCTAGTTTCACATTCCCTAAGATTCCTTAAGAAAAAGGCTATTGGATGCTCTCCCTCTTGTCTATCATCCTTCTATGTTAGGACAGCAACAATACTGAGCTCTCCTCCATAGACATACATTACAAAAGGCTTAGAAAAGTCTGGGTTTCTAAGTACTGGGGTTGTTGAGATAGCTTTCTTGACCTCTTCAAAGGCTTGACTTCCTTCTGTAGTCCACTTGAAAATTAGGTCTTTCTTCAACAAGAGTGTTACTGGTCTTATTAAGCCTGCAAAGTTAGATATGAATCTACTGACAAAATTAATCTTCCCCAAAAAAGATTGAACTGCTTTTTATATACTGGAAGAGGTAAGTTCATTATAGCTACAACTCTCTCTTGATCTATGGAGACTCCTTATTTAGATACTATATGTCCCAATAATTTGCCTTGAGGTAAAACAAAGATACATTTCTTGGGATTCAGTGATATTCCAAATTCTTGACATTTCTTAAAAATAGATTCTAAATGATCAAAATGATCAACAACATTCTTGGAAAAAATAGTAACATCATAAAGATAAATGAGGATGATTTTATTTATAAGTTCCCCAAATGCTACATCCATAGCTCTTTAAAAAGTGGCTCCTGCATTTGATAGGCCAAATGACATCTTAGCATATGCAAATGTTCCCCCATTTGGTAGTAAAAGTAGTCTTGTATTGGTCTTCATTAGCCAACCAAATCTGATTGTATCCAGAGAAACCATCTAGTAAGGAAAACCTCTCTGATTTAGCCATAGTCTATAAATTTTTTTCCATAGATTACAAGCGATAGTGATCTTTTAGAGATCCTCTATTCAAGTCTCTAAAATGTACATAGAGTCTTATGTCACCATTCTTTTTCCTGACTGGTACTAGATTTGATACCCAAGTTGAGTGCTTGATTGGAAAAATTATTTTAGAATCTAAAAGTTTCTAAAACTCATCCACCATTAGATATTCAATCCTTGGATTTACTGGCCTCTACTTATATTTGACTAGCTTAGATCCTTTAGTCAGCTCTATTTTAGAATAATCTACTTTATTTACTTAGAACCTTTTCTTCTCTAGGCCTACATCTTTTGGATAAAAAAGGTTTTCCAAAGTGATCAAGCCTTTGGGAAGCTTATTATTCTTTAATTATATAACTTGGTCTCCATATGCCTCTTCAATTTTTGGTTGCAATTGATCAGCAAATTCCCCTAATTGTTGCAAGAATGAGAGTACCTAAAAATCATTTTCAAATACTTGTGAATTCTCATCATTGTTTGGGATAGTTGGCCTTACTATAACTTTTACTAACTCATTGTTAACTAATAGGCTAGTTGTTGGATCAAACTGTGAGCCAATCTGTGCCATCCTATCAGCTTTAGAATTTTGGGTTCTAGGAACTACTTCAATATTAAAAGCTTTAAAATCTTCTATTAAGTCCCAAATTTTGTGTCTATAAGATCTCATCCTTATATTTTTGGCTATTGCCTTTTCCCTAATTTGCTTCACCACTAATTCTAAATCTCCTTTTACTATTAAATTATTTATTCCCTTTTTCTTGGATAAAATGAGCCCATGTACTAAGGATTCATATTCAACATCATTATTAGTACAAGCAAATTGGAAATGAATAGCTCTCAAAAATTTCTCCCCATTTGGAGCAAGAAGACAAATTCCTGCTCTAGCACCACTTTTACTTCTAGCCCCATCAAAATGTAAGGTCCAGATTTCTAAATCTTTTTCAGATTCTTGACTAGTTGGTGTTTCTTCCCTTAAAACATTTGGGATTTCATGGTCCTCATAGAAAATGACATAAGTGCCCAAACCAGTAGAGTCATAATTTCCATATGGATCACTATGCATCATAGCTAACAAATGGTTATTTTCCTCTTCTTGGTCATGTTCAGTCCAGTTACCCAACTCTTCAAAAAAAACCCTTCTTTATTTAACATAGCATGATCTACCTCTAGTTTTGATGTTGGTTCATTGGTGGTGTGATCCTTTGACAATGGTTCAGATATAATTTTCATCTTTGAACCATATTTGGTTCTTAAGATGAGGTGAGACCAATCAAGGGACATATATCCTCCTATTTTGGCAGTAAAGTCTCTAGATAAACATAAACCAAAAATAGGAGGTATATCTATGACTACTACATCTTGATTGACAATTATATTATGACAAGTATATAATTTCAATGGGTGTTGTTTAATTCTCCCTATTGTTTGTACTGATTTGCCATCTAGCTGCATAACTCCTTTAGTAAGTGGTTCATACTTTATTTTTAAAGAATCAACTATTTGCTTAGGCATTATTGTAGTACTAGAACCTAAATCTATCATCGCATTATGCAACAGTTTCTTTCCCACTATCAGAGTCAAATAGAAGGGCTTTGGTTTGGTTTTACTTACCTTTGCTGCATTTTTCACAAGGGCTATTATCTTTAGATAAACTGTGTCCTTGAGCTTTTCTTTATCAGCAAGTCCTTCTTTGGTGCCATTATGTTTAGGCATTAATTGGCCTTGTAGAGCTTCTTGTAATAGTGTATTTTATTCAAGAATAACTAATATGTTCCATATTGATACTTGTGTTGGAGTCCTCTTCAACTATTCCACCACATCCATTGTCTTAATGCTTGAGTTCTTGGAAAATAAAGATACCTTGCTTTTTCTTGAACTTGTGTAGGAATCACTTAGTTCTACACTGGCTGAGGCACTTCCTATTTGATAGCCATGTTTCATTGACCTTGAAATGGAGGATTCTCCATAACTTGATTATTTGTAACTTCAGGCTATTCCATCATTCTTCTCTTTGATCTAGTATAGTAGTCTGATTACACCACTAGTTTCTTAGAAGCAGAAGCTTCATTCAAGAATACTAAATCTTCATCTTCAACCCATGAAAACAAAGCATGTTCAAGGGCTATTTCTTCTTCTTATTGTAAAGACATCCCTTGCATCTGAGCCATCAGAACTAAATTCTACATACCATGGGACTGGTAGGCTTGAGTGTCAGAAGTACTTGCAAATTATCCATCCATTCTTCTTTGCTCCACTACCTTTTATTGTAGATTACCCATAGGACAATATCTAGGCATGTGAGCATAATTACAAGGAAAACACCAGGCATTAGTAATATTTTAATAACTATTCTACCCTTGAACAATCTCTCTATTTGGATTGGGAGGAACAGTCTGTGAGGGTGTAGGAACTGCAACTAATTGGTTTGTTGGCTGAGGGTTATTTTGCCTTTGATGACCCTGATACTGGTTTGGCTGAGATGGAAATATATTTCCTTGGTAGCCTTGATATTGGGGTTTATGATAAGGATTCTATTGTCTTTTTATATTGATTAACTCATTTGAAAATGTCCTTAAGATGTTCTTGATATCATCTATCTCAGATGACTGGGCAAGGACAAGTTCTTTAGTATATTGTTGAGGATATGTGTACATAGACATAGGTGGGGATATGGAATTAGGGGATTCTTGAGGCAATGGTAAGGTAATATATGGAAACATGGGCATGGGAGGCCTTGGGGGCAACTTTCTAGCATTTATTAAATTATTTTTAGCTCTGATTACATAGTCATAGCCTCTGGTAGAGTCTGACCTCCAAGTGACTGAATCATGATTGATATATTTGAATTTAAAGCCTTAAGATAAAACACTATAGCCATACCTGGTAATGGTCTTGCTGTAGTAGGGATTCTTTTCCAAGTCCTTTGAAATCTTGAATTGAAGTCAGTCATTGCTTCTTGTGGTGCCCTTTTTATAGTAATCAATTGTTGCAACAGAGAATATTTATCACCTTTTTCCTCAAATCTTTCAAAGAAAATATCTCCCAATTGATCCCATGTAGATATTGTATTTGGGGTCAAAGATCTATACCATTTTAGAGCCTTTCCTTTAAAAGAAGCTGCTAACAATCTTATGGCAACATTTTTCTACGTGACCACATGAATTGCACAGACATTAGAAACATCATGTAGATGTTCTTCAAGTGTTTTGAAATCTTGCCCACTAAATTTGGGCAAGGTTTTTAGGGCACTTATTGGAATAGGGTCCCAAGTGGCTGGTGGTATTGGGAGAATAAAAGGACTGCCAATGTTCCAACTTGCATAATTTCTTGGGGGAATAGGATCTCCCATATTTACTCTTGGTATTGGTATAAACTGATTGACTTTTCATCTTAGACTAGTTATCAAAGGTGGAAAAAGAATACCTAGATTTATAGTAGATTGAGATCTTGTTACTGGTCCACAACTCTGACTCCTTGTAGCTCTCTAGTTCATACAGTCTTGAGAGAAACATCAAGATGGTGTTCCACTGGGCATGTCAAAAACTATTGATGATTAAAATTGCATTGTTTCTAACACCAATAATGGGAAGTTTTAGGAATGTGGGACTTGCAACCTGAAACAACCTCTAGATTTTAAAGAAGCTGGCTCTTCTTTATATCAAGTGTATAATGGGAAAAGGGATAGGAATTAAATAGAAACTCAAGTGCAATGAAAGAAAATCTAACTATGGTAATGCACCTAAATTTAATTTGACCCTTAATTCTGAGCATAGTGAAGTTATATGTAAGATTCAATTACATTAAAGAGCGAACAAGGCATGATCAATGTAAAAGATGAAAAACAATAGAAATAGAGGCTCACAACTTAGACTAATTATGTAGTGACACAGAAAAATGTCAACAAAGGAATATAAATTAGTCTTTTTATTGATTCTCCAATCACATAAAAGGCACAGAAACATGCATAGTTACATAAACTTTCTAACTCAATAAAATAGGACAAAGGCAAATGATATTCCTGATCACAGCCAAAAAAGTCTAAAAACTCTTGACAATAATCTTTCACAAAAAATTCTCTCTATCTTTTGATCATCTCTGGTGATCTCTGCACCCCTATTTATAGCATTGGATTAGCTCTAGATTGTCTGCACATTCCCAATCCAATGGCCTAACTAAACTCTAACTGAACGGGAAGTGTCTAACATAGGCTATTTCTTAGATCTGAAATGTTCTATCTTCCTACAAGTTCATTGGCTGAAATAGATACTAAAGATGCTTCCCACTTTCAAATGGGAGAGGACACTTGGCTGATTCCCTTACTCTACTTGAAAACCTTCTTATTATTCAGGAGGCATCAAAAAATGACACTTGGCATGTTCCACAGCATTTACCAAAGACACACACCTCTTTCCACATAACCTATACTCTTTACTGTGTCTCTACTCAGGAGTGTTCTATCTTTGACATCTCTCACAATCCACTTCTTCAAAACTTTAACAAATTACAGAAAATGGGACCCACAACACTTCTCACCTGAGAAACTTCAAAAAGGGAACAGGGACAGGTGGTGCTTTCTATGCATCTTTAACTAGGGACATGTGGCAGTCTCCACTACTTTTAGCTACCTTTTGAGAATCCTATGGAAAGTGACACTTTTTGGTCTCCACATCACTCTATTTATACTATAGAAACATTAGGGCCTCATTTCATATTTACACTGATAGTGACACTTGGCAGCTTCCACTTGCCTCAGAAACAAAACCTAGAACCCACCACAGTCTTTACTTATCAATGAAACAAAATGAATGAAAATAATTTAGATGTTGACACATGGCAACTTCCACTTTCTTTATCTAGGGATATGTGGCATCTTCTGTTGCTTTTAGAAAAACATATTAAAACCTTTTGCAGTTGCCACTTGGTAATTTCTACTTGATCTTGAGAAAAGCTTATTGAGAAGAAGCTTTTAAAATGTATAAGAAATATGAGACATGGATGCCGACACTTGTTTTGCTCTGCTAAGTTGCTATGGGACATGTGGCACATTTTGAGCAACTTATAGAAATTATGGAATGTGCCTCAGCCAATGACCCTTGGTAGCTTCTGCTTGATTTTGACACTTAGACAAAATTTAGGCGAAAATAAATTCGACCCCACGCTCTGAGTAAAAAAACTCACTATCTCGAAACTAAAAAGTGCAGGGACAAAACTTGGAGTGCATAACTGAACTCAAAAAATGTAGTGTTTTTTTACTCTATAGTCTCATATCACCTCTAAAGTGGTTTCACTAATGAACATTGGCTTTTGACTTTGATTATCTTCTAGCACTTTTGAAAAAGTTCCAATAGAAGATGCTGAGTTTGAACTTTGCTTGTCCCCTAGCACCTCTAAAAATGTTTCACTAAGAGAGTGCTCTTTTGCTACATGAATGTGGTCTTGGCCTCCTTTCTCTTCTTTAACTACTATGTCATCATGGATGTAGTTCAACAAAGTGTGATTTTTTTGGTCCCAATTAGCACTTATGGGAGGTGGAATGTTAATAAAATGGCTATGTTGGTTGATGGTAATGGTATGTGGAATGGTAATGGAATGGGAAGAGGCTACACAATCCTCATAGAGGATACTAGGAAAACTTGTGTCAAAATTGAAGAACTCATCCTTAAAAATTGTAGAAGGATCACAAATATATTAAAACTAATATATGAGGCATGCATAACCAATGTTTTAACAACCATAAACATATTATTCTCCTGAATCTGATTATGACTCAAGGGACTTTGAATTTGATGTTGATACTAATGTTGATTCTTATTTTGATACTAAATTTGATGTTGGTTTAAGAATAGAACCTAACTCTAACTCTAATTCTTCATCTGATGGGTACTCTATTACAATGATGTCTTGTTGAATGTTTGGTATTAGACAAGTAATAACTTGTGATGGCATAATGGGATCCATAAAGACTAGTTTGTCAAAGTGAGACTCCTCTACAATGGGGAAAAGGTCAACAGACAACTCCTTAGAGACTGGCTTATCAATAAGAGGATATTGAAAAATGGGCATATGGTCAAGGTAATTATTTGACCAAAGGTAGTTATAATCATTAATAAGTGACTCAATAAAGACTAACTGATTAGAGTGAGACTCCTTGACAACTGGTATAGGATCAATAAGTGATTCATCATAGATTGACTTATCACAAATGGTTGGTTCAAGAAAAACATCTTGGATTTGTTGGTTATCTTGGGTTTGGTTTCTAATGAGTTATAAAATATGAGTTTTAAACATAGCTTAGTCTTCAAATGATTGGATTAGTTAAGGTTTTGATGGGATTGGTATTGGATAAGGAATGGCTTGTGGTTGGATAATGATAGGTAATTGGGGATCATGATTGCTCACATGAGCCAAAGGACAAATTCCTAAAATGGTAATGATAGGGCATTGTGGGGCTTTATTTCTCACACAAGACAAAGGACTATGTCCTAAAATCATGAAGGGGCATTGTGGAGCATAATTTCTTGCACAAGCCAAAAGATGAGGTCTTAGTATGGGAGTGGTATGGCATTATGGAGCTTGATTGCTCACACAAGCTAAAGGATGAGGTCCTGGAAGGATACATTTAGGGCATTATGGAGCTTGGTAGCTCATACAAGCTAAAGGATGAGGTCCTAGAAGGATAAGTTTTGGGCATTATGGAGCTTGGTAGATTGTACAAGCCAAAGGATTAGGTCTTGTTATGGGAGTGTTATGGCATTATGAAGCTTGATTGCTCACATAAGCTAAAGGATGAGATCTTAGAAGGATAAGTTTGGGGGTATTATAGATATTTGTAGCTTGTACAAGCCAAATAATTTAAGTCCTCCTCATAAACCATATCATCCCAATCTCAAGTGGGATCATAAGCTATTTCTTGACTATTTTTCATGTATTGATTATTGTAAAGAGGGTATGGATCAGTATCCCAAACAACATTATCTGTAGTTAGGTCTTCAATAAATTCCTCTTCATAAACCTCTTCATACAAATCAAGGTCTTGAGTTGGATTATAAGTAGATTCATGAATTTGTTCCCATAAATGATTATTATGAGGTGGATAGAAATATATCTCACAAACCATATTATCATCATTGAGGTCTTGACTAAATCCATAAAAGTCATTTGGTGTAGCCATTCTATCATAATTCAGACTATACATGGCTCCACCATTAGTGTAGCTAGACATATCCGCATAAATGATGAAATATCTGAAACAAAGATGCTTAGAGTTCTATAAGCTCTAAAAAATTATGTCCAAAGGACAAATGGTTCAAACTTTGTCTAACTTGGTAGAAGGTAGATTTGTATCTCCAAACAATGATTTTATCATGGAGTTGTATCTCTAAAATGGTTTGTGCTAATATTTTTCATAAAATATTATATCATCAAATGTCTAATGCATAAAAGTTCAAACATCTAAATAAAAATTGGTATGTCAAAGGTCTAGGTCAAAATGTTCTAAACAAGGTCTAAACTAGGTCATGAGGTATTTTATCCAAATGCATAGTCAAAAGTTAGGCTCAAATAAGCTATAATAGGAATTTTGGCCAAATAGTGTCAAAAGTTAGGCTTGAAACAAAGGCATGATGTGATTTTGATTTAATCTAATAAGTTTGGAAATAACTTTGACATAGACACAACACATGGAATCAAACATAAACATGATCAATTGGCTTAAGGCATAAGGCAAAAGGCTCCTAGAAAAAGTTTGTGTTCTCCCAAATAAAGACACAAATGATGATGAGGATAGGCTTTGAATAAACAAATAATCAATAGTTTTCAAATTTGGGTAATTGATTAACTAAAGTTATGCAACCCAAAAGAGAGATCTATGTATCAACCCCACGAATTGAGGCCTAAATAGAAATCAATCAATGTTTGAATCCAAACTTTACAAGGTTAATTGAAAACTCAATGTTTAAACCTAGGTTCTGACCAAACAAGCTAGACAAGATTGGACAACATGGTGGTGCATAAACAAGGTCCAAATGGTTGATGTGACATGGTTTGAAACAAATAGTTTTTGATACAATGGTAAACAAGTTTTCAAACAATTTTATCAGCCTAACGGTGTAATCATGTGCAAATGATGTGGTCAATGTTATGTTTCAAAAGACTCAAAGGCTCAAACTTGATAATGATATGGGTAGCATAATAGTACCCACCTCAACTTAAGTGATACACACACAAACAAGTTAAGAAAAAATTTCAAAGCATAAGTGTGGTCTAAAATGGATATCATAACGCCTCTTTAGATAAAAGAGTGACGTATAAACAAATTGGTTTTGACATGGTTATAAACAAATAATTAGGTTTTATTCTTAGACCATACCAAGTAAAATATGACCAAAATAAACTAACAATAATCATGTAAAGCCTAGAAATGGTATGGCAATGTGGGGTTGACTAAAACTAATAATTTTTCAAACATTTCTAAGGGAATCAATTACACAATGACTTTCACATCATGATGCAAAAGAAAAGCACATAATTGGGTGTCTATGGCACTTGGCTTGTTGCAAAAAGGTCTTGCCCTTTTTTCAACCACTACATCCATCACTTGCTCAATTTAGTGTGATGTCCAAAGTATAGATACATCCCATGTGCAACTCTAACAATAGAAGTTGGTTTAACTTCTCAAACCTCTAATCCTAGTAGGAGTGGTTGAATTTAGTACCAGGAGATGAAAACCTAGGTCAAAGCTTCCCTATAGAACTTATGAGAGGTGATTAAGTCCCCCTCACAAGCTAAGATGCAATGAAATAAAAGACATAAGATAAAGATTTTAGGGTCATTTCAAAGTCACCCAAATTATTGCAAGTTTTTGGGTAGTGCTTTAGATGACATTCATTATATGCCTTAGACTAGGAATGTTTACAATAAGGATGGGCACTTTTGATCCAAGGGTTCCCTAAAGGGGACAAGTGGAAGAGAATACATGACATCCCTCTCTTTTCCAAACAAAAAATAGTTTAAACAACTATAAAATGCAAAAAATTGGAAATATGAGTTCATTTTTAAGCACCAATTTGAAAGATTGAGTGGTGTTCTTTTGACCCCTTGGTCTTAAGTTGTAACTTTGAAAGCATAAATATCAAATATTCATATTAATAACCTAAATGTTTCATTAAGTACTAAACAAAAGTTCTAGTTCATTTAAAAAGCATGAAAAATATGGTCTATATAACATGTGTTAAAAAATTTGAAGTCCTTTGGTTCCCTGTCTACCCTTAAGTCATCACCCCAAAAACAAATGTGTTATATTAGAAAAATTTAAAGAGATTTTTAAAAAAAATTAGAAAAAACTATATAAATTGAATCTAAACTAATATCAAATTCTAAAAATTTAGGAGAAAATATGTGGTTTTAAAAAAAATCATCAAAAATAGAGTCTGTATGACCCCAAACCAAGCATTTTAAAATGGCCTATTAACTCTCAAGTTTTGTGTTTTTAAGAATAACACAGTGACTGTCGATGGTTATACCTAACTATCAATGGTTATACCTAATTTTTGATGGTTGAAAATAAGCATCAGCATTTGCACTGACCATTAGCAGTTGTATTGACAGTCGATGGTTAACTATGTAAACCTGTGACAAAGAAAAATGGAAAAACAAAGTTAGAAAATCAAATTGCAAGAGTTTTAATAATCCAAATGCAGATTTTAAATTTTCATAATGATCTTCTCCATATGTGGGATGCATTTTATCCCATCAGGCATGTCATTATGTGAACTAGGAATTTGACTCAAGAGAGGTTATTAGTATTGTGTTATTCCTAAAATGAAAATAAATTAACAAAAACACACTAACTAGCATACATCTTTAGGCCTAGTTACTAGGGAGAGCTTAGTTAACAAAACATAAATGAAACACACAAATAAAACACGAAATAAACCTTCTTTCACCTTATTTGAATGCTCCAAAATGCTTGTTATAGTGGCTTACTCGGTTTGTGCTCATGAAGTATACATCAATGGAAGCTTGGCTACCTCCATCTCTCCTTGCCACCTTATGTCTTTGGCTTGGCTTGGCTTGGATCAATATTTGGGAATAATAACATTAATTTTCATGAGGTTTTGAAACTAATTCAACACTATAACTTTGCATTATCCAAGCTTAAAATTCATGTGGCAAGGCCTCCTATTTATAGATTTTGGAAATGACTAGAATCAACCTAAACCATCCATCTCAAGATTGAGATGTGTGGCTAAGGAATAATCCAATTATGTAATTAAAAATCCATAAATAGGTTCATCAATATATGGTATAAATGGTTATTTAAGAGGCATGGGAGGCATTGATGAGGCATGGGAGGGGTTAACCTTGATATTTTATGCATTTATGGCCTAGGGATGTCTTCTCAAGAAATGATGTCACCTGATGATGTAGCTAATAGAAATTAATTTATATAAATAAATATTCAACAAATCTCATGGAAAATTAACTTAAGATATTTATTTGGTTTAATTATCCTAAAATATGATTAATCACTTTGATGCAAACCTTGGTTCTTTATGCACAAATTAATCAAATTGGTCAAAATGTCATATTATTGGCTCAAAATGTGACTGGATTAGAATTATAAGTCAATTTTAGATGCATTGGAACCATTATCCCATTTAGGATGTTTTCAATTCAAAATAAAAAAGGCATGTGTCTCTTACAATAATTTTTTTATAAAAGAGTAATCCAGAGCACCCAACTGTAAAATTGGTATTTTGACTCGAAATGATCTAATAAAAGTTAGCTAGCCCATAAATTGTATTACCCAATTTAATGATACTCTAGCCAAAATCAACACTTAAATATATCACTTTCAACTCATTTAATGTGTTTTAGTGTTTTTAGGCCAAATTGTGCATTTTGGTGGAAACTGGTCAAAATGCTAGTTGGAGGTTATCGGTGGTCAGTTTTAGGTCTCTATAATTGTCAATGTGAGACCTATCAAGAAATGACCTCATAGGATGAATCCTAATATTCATTCTAAGGTCAAAATATAGATTGATGGTATGTTATTTATAGGTGTCATCTAACCTATGAAAGAATCTGAATGAGTTAGTCACATGGTCATCATCATAAAAAAAGATGGGTGCATTTAGATTTTCATAGGTTATAGATTGTTGAAGACCACCTTCATAACCAACCCATTTTCAACTCAATTCACCAATGAAGTTTTGGATGACATTATGGGTTATAAAATATACACTTTCACTAATGGGTTCTTAGCATACCATCATATCCAAAATGAGGAGGAAGACAAACCAAAAACTACCTTTGTGATATAATGGGGATTTTTTGCATATACAATAATGCCCTTTAGACTAAATAATGTGCCATTCATATTCTCCTAAGTCATGATCACCACCTTTAAGGAATTCATTTATAAGTTCCTCTAAGTGTACTTAGATGATTAGACTATATATGGTTTAGTGAGGGACCATTATGAAAACTTATACCTAATGTTTGAGAGGTGCAGATAGTTGAATATTTATTTAAACCTCAAAAAGTATGTCTTCACAATGCCATTTGGTAATTTTCTCAGGCACATCATCTAAAAATATGGTATGCTAATTGACCCCATGAATATTTAAATCATCCTTTAACTCTAGACCCCATCAATGTAAAAATACATTTTTACCTTTTTTATGACACTATGGATACTATAGGAAGTTCATAAGGAAATATGCAAAGATTGCAATGCCACTAGAAGAGCTCTTGCAAAAGTATGGCCCATTCTATTGGGGCAAAATATAGGAAGATGAATTTGAGACCCTAAAGCTCAAACTAGTAAGTACACTGATATTACAATTTTTTAATTGGATGACTCCATTCCATTTTCATGCCGATGCATCTGGTAATACAATTGGAACCATTTTGGCACAACCAGGTGAGGGCAAGATGGATCATCCCATCTCCTTCATAAGTAGAAAACTGACTAAGGTAGAATATAGCTATACCACAACTAAGCACAAAGTGATTTCCATGGTCTATGCCTTATAATTTTTTTGATAATACTTGTTTACAACCCCCTTCATCTTTTTCACTAATCATGATGTGCTTATGTACCTAGTGAATAAGCCTACTTTCCATGGACACATTTTTTGATGGATAGTTTTATTTCAAGAATTCTATTTCTCTATTGTATTGAACCCTAAAAAATAAAACTTGGGCTAGACCATCTATCCCACATGAAATTCATTGATGTGATAAGGACTATAGAAGATTATATCCCTGATGTGTAACTTTATAGGGTCCAGTGCATCTCAAAAGATATGGTATAAATTGTTGCACTTCTAACATCTAGGTCTTTACCTTAGACTATGAAAACTAAAGAGAATAATTATCTCACAATTTGTGATACCCATTTTAGCTAATTTTTGGGTAACTATACAAATTAAGCCACAATGAGGTTTTATGTTGATGTTTCCTAGAGTATGAAAAGGACTCAGTCTTGTAAGAGGTTCATGATGGGATTGTTGTATACCATTACGCTAGAGACACTATGGTTCACAAGGTACTATTATCAAGTTTTTAGTGGAATAATATATTCTAGGATGCAAAAGATTACACCAAATCATGTGACATCTACCAACACATAGGAAAGCCAACCCACTAGGATGAGATGCCTCTCATCCCCATCCTTGCCCAGGTACCATTTAATAAATGGGTCATTGACCTTTTTGGGCCTATTATTCTTGATTCAAGGTGTATAGGTTCATAATACATTATGAAATCCATAGATTACTTCACCAAGTGGGCCAAGGTAGTGATGAATAAAGATTACATAACCACCACTATAGTAAGGTTTATTTGGGAGAACATCATTAGTCTCTATTGGTATCTTCTTAGTTTTACTAATGATCAAGTCATGTACTTCATTAACAAAACTATGTAGATCATTCTCACTAAATATATGGTGGTACACCATAATACAATGCCATATCATCCTTAATAAAATGGCACCACTGAGGCATTTAATAAGATATTGGGTATGTACCTCACAAAGATATGTGACATTGGTAATAAATATTGGGATGATCATGTGTCATTACTATTATTGGCTTATTGCATGACATATAAGCACCTAACTAAGGCTACACCATTTTAACTATTATTTGGTGTAGAGGTAGTTGTATCGATAGAATTCATAGTGACCTCATTATGTTTTACATGTATTGGGCCTTTAGATGACAAAGAGTCATTAAACACATGACTAAAATACTTGGAGTGCTTATATGAGACACATGCCTAAGAAATAAGGAACCAGTAGATATAAAAGGTGCACCAAAAGCTATGGCATGATAATCATATCAAGTGAAAAGTACTTACTAGGGGTAGAATTCCTACTAAGCTAAAGATCAATAGACTTATCTTATCCATGGGCTTAGATAGTAATCTAAAGTCTAAAACAAAACAAGAAATCTTGACACTTGATAATAAGGTTTTGACCAAGATAATATAACTAATTACTTCAACCACATAAAACAAAGGACACACATAAAGAAAAGCAAACACACTAACAAGACACACACATGTGCTCAAAGCACTTAGGGAAAATAGAAAACAAACAACTATACACAGCTATAAATTAAGCATACTTCCTTTCCAGGATCAAAACAAAAGTTCCTTGAATCTTCTTATTCATGAGATTAATCATAGTGCTAATTATGTTGCTCCTTGGATTGGATGCTTGGTGGATCAAACATATTCCTTGGCACTTTACTTGATCTACTCTCAAGTAGATCATCCTTAAATAGGTATTTAATCTAAATTTATTCCTTTTTAATGTGTACACATACCTCATACTTCTTCCCACTCTTCATCTCATAATCAACTTGTATCTTCTTGGTAGGCATGGCTTTAAGAGGTGTGGTTTCTTGTTCCTTAGAAGATTGAGGCCAATATAAACCTATTCTATCCTTCAAATGTTGATGTGTTTCTTCCAATTGGTTAAGAGTATGATAATAAATTTTTGATAATTTCAAACATATCATCATGGGATGCATATGCCTCTTGAAAGGAAAATTTTGAAAAGTTGATTCTTATTTACATACCCACTTGAGTGTCAAGGTTTCCTTCTCCATATTTGACTAGATCATAGCCTCCTTGAAGAGGAGTATAACCTACTCTAATGATTACAAACAAGCCATCTCAAGGATTATTAAAGGCTTTTTCTTGCCAATCTATGATATCTTTGATAATGATGGAACCACCAATGATGATTTCCTCTTATTTAACACAAGGAATACATTCTTCAATATCAACACAATCAGAAGGTTCACCACAATAAATCACCTCTTCTTTAGTATTTAGAACCTCTTAATATATCTCAAGTTTTATCTCAACTATTATAACCTAACTTTACTTCTCAAGGACTACAAGATCCTCAATTTCTTTCTCCTTCTTGGTGATGCCAATGCTAGGCATTTTTGAATTAGGTGGCCTAGCCCAATGAGGCTGCCAAGGAACTATGTTTTATTCAAACAAGATTTTGAGTTATTATCAACCAAATTATCCTCTTTAGGTTTCCACACCATAGGTACATCAAGGTAAAGGGTGATAGGGTGAGGACAAGATGACTAGCTGGTGGAGGTGGAACATAGAACTCAACATCAAATTGAGAATGAATTATAGGGGATCCTTGTTAAGAACCTCACTCGCATAAAATAATAAATATATTATATTTTATTCATGTTATGGAAGGAATCACTCTGAATCAATTATAATTTTAAGGGGGCTACCTCCTTTGAGCAAGCTCACTTACAATTATTCTTCTTTGATGTCTTATAATATCCTATACTCCTTTATTTATATTATTTCCCATCTACCCAACTCCTCCTTCTTATGGATGTGGTACTAAACCACTATCACTATTCTACTATTATTACCCTCTCTAGGTAAATTACATTCCATCCCCCTTAAATATGTTTCACCCTCAAAACATGATAATAAATAGGAGGGCCAAATAAAGGATAGACCATACATATGAAAATAGGTTGAAGACCAGATAGAGGCATGTCTATGTGTCCTCTTATAATTAAATTTATTTTACCTATGATTGTATATGAACATGTACATCAAAAAGGTGAAAATGAGAACTATAAATAAAGGTTGAAGTGTAATTTTAACCATGATGATCATATCTTTAAAGTGAGAGCAAGGGTGCTCAAAATAGTCATCAAAATGAATGAATTGAGGATACATGACATCCCCCTTATAATTTTTCTCTCATATATTTGAATACTTGATTCCCTAGTTTGGCTCTATGATTTTTGTCTTGGGCTCATCAATTTCTTGATCAACATGATAATTTCTTGAATGGGCTCATTGGGAACCCACTGAGGTGCATCCAAAAGGGAATCAATGACCTCTATAAAGAGACTTTTAATGGCTTAGAGAGGTGGTGTTGTGTTAAGATGTTTCAAATTGATGTGATATTTATATATCTTATCCAATCCCACTACTTAAATAATTTTTTTAGGGTGCCACATTTGAACCTCTACTTGAATCTCATTTCGAAGTCCATTGATGAAGTAACAAATGAAGAATGTAGTAGAGGTGTTGTTGGTTAATGTTTCAAACTTAGTCTGATATTCCATAATAGTACCAATTTTTTAAATTTTAATTAATTCCCCAATGATATTACCACTATATAAATTGAAAAACCCCATTAGATCTTGAGGATTGGATGTCAGTTGCAACTAAAAATGCATCCTTTACAACACAACCAATTTTTTTAATTTTTTTAAAATCATAATAGTCACTAATTTAGAAATAAATTCTAAAATACTAAACTAAAATTTAAAAAAAATATTTTTTCTAAAAATCTAAGATAGAGGTATACCAAACCCATAAATGGTTTGATGTGATTCACTATAATATGAGAGTAGTTTAACAAAAACTAGTTAGGTTTTTTTTTATTAAATTTTTTTTTTGCACTTTTAATTGACAAATTTTTGATTTAAATTAAAATTAGGATGAGAGAAAAGGGTGTAGATATGACTTATTGAAAACCTATAAGATGAAATTAAGCTCCCAAATACACCTCTTTAAAAAAATTTAGCAACAAATATCATGGAAATAGCCTTGAAAATCACTCTGATACTAGATGTTAAGAACCTCACTCTCATATAACTAAAAATGCTAAATATATTATATTATATTCCTTTTATGGAAGGAATCACTCTAAATCACTTGCCAATTATACGGGGATAGCTCCTTTGAGAAATATCAATTAAAATTATTCTTCTTTGATGCCTTAAAATACCATATGCCCCTTTATTTATTATTTACCATCAACCCAACTCCTCCTTATGTGTATGGTACTAAACCTATATTCATTATTATACTATTATACCCCTCTCTAAGTATATTACATGATGTTAAGAACCTTACTCTCATATAATTAAAAATATTGAATATATTATATTATATTCCTTTTATGGAAGGAATCACTCTGAATCACTTACCACTTCGATAGGGATACCTCTTTTGAGCAAGCTCAATTAAAATTATTCTTCTTTGATGCCATACAATATCTTATGACCCTTTATTTATACTATTTCCCATCTACCCAACTCCTACTTCTTATGCATGTGGTACTAAACCACTATCCATTATTCTACTATTCTACCCCTTTCTAGGTAAGTTACAATCCTTTTATGATTTCTTGAGGAAGGGGAGGCAAACCATAGGCAAAAATAGCTTGGTTTTATTCCTTCGATTTAAAAATCACGTCATTGAAATCTAATTCAATTTTATCACTCTCTTAAGGAAGGTTATATGGAGTGTTTTTAGGCATAGGATCTTATTTTGGCTCTAAACCTTCCATCACACCTTGACTTACTAATTTCATTCTCAACTCTAACACTTCAATTTACTTGGATAGGTTCTCTTGGAAAAGTCTCTCTTGAAGTTGATAAGCATATTCATGAGGATAAGGATTATAAGAGGGATGATATGGAAAATAAGAGGTATCTTGAGGAAGGGGGGAGGGGATTTCATAGGATCAAGCTCTTTCTAAATTTCACTCTTTATCTAGGCTTTTATCCCCTTTTTTTCCATGATTCAACTAACTTATTCCAACATAGGATGTTAGGATTAGGAGTCTATTATTGAGGTAGGGATGTAATGGGAGAAGGCAATGAGGGATTATATTCCATTTCCTTTATTTATGAGATGGATTTATTTACCTGCTTTTCTGCTAACTCAATCTACCTATCAAGGTTTGCTTTAAAAACAAAGTTATCTTTCCAACTCTCTCTTCTAATTGATTAGGAAAAAGATGACTTTCATAACTTGATTGGGTTCATGAGTAGGGGTCAATTAGAACCAATATCAATATTGGGGAGGTGGATATGAAGGTTGATATATTTTTTGAGGTTATTCCTCATTAATTATTAGCTTATATTTTAAGGATGAAACTAGGCCACTCACATTTAGCATATCACTTGTGAGCCTTCACCAATTTTCTCTCTCAATAGGTTCCCACTCTCTTTAAAATAACTCTAATGAGTCTCTCACATTATTAAGGAGATGAGTAGGAAAATCTTGACCATGTCCCATTTATGTGTCAAACTCCATCATGTACATATGATAGCCCAAGAGAGTTTGCTTGAAAATTAAAATGGATTGATTTGAGAAGTGACTAGGTTGACTCAGAGGAGCAATATATTGAGAAATCTAGTTATAGGACTAATACAACTCATGTCAAGGTTGATAAGGGTCATATTGAAGCTAGTAAGGATCATGACAAAGCTGATAGGGAATGCCATAAGCTTGAGATATCTCACCAACTTATGTAATATAATAATCAACACCAAAAATAGCCATGAAACTTTATTGAAAAGTAAGAACATAGAAAAATTATCAAAAATATTTTAAAGGAAAACTTGGGCTGCTTGACCAGTTGATGTAACTTCACAGTTGCCATTAATGTTTGGATAGATGCTTCTAAAGGCTGATGTGTTGAAATACATCACCAAAAATCTTTCAACTTATTGTGTAATGAGTCCCAATAGGCATGCCAAAAACTATTATCACTTGTATTTTCACCCCTTAAGGAGATGTCTTAGATATCCTCATCCAAGTGGTATAATTGAAACACCTCTAGGTTGTGGGTAGCCTAAGAATGAGGTGGATCTCTAGATAGGGTTAGATCCCTTGATGTACCACATTTAGATCACTACTACACCTATGTTTGTAAGGAAAAGGGAGAAAAAACTGAAATTAAACTATCCTAAAGGTAGTGATACACCAAATTAATTGATAACAATCAACTAGCTACATGTCACACATGAGACCAAGAGACTAACTAGGAATACACTTCTCTAATTTGAATCTTCTCACATCAGCATTTCATTATGAGGTTATGATGAATGTTTAGGATAGGAAGAATAGATAAGAGGTCTAGAATGTCACTACTAAATAGACTAACTCACTTGACCTTGAAACTTCATAGAACACTTCACATGACCTATAAGAAGAAGATTTTAAGCTATAAATAGATGAGAGAATGAGACAATAATGATAAGGAAACAACAACCATCACTAAGAAAGATCAATCATTCAAGTGAACACACTATTAATAGTTATAAAAGAGGAAAAATCAGTATTATTTAGTGATACATGGTATGCAAATGAGTAGGGATTTTCCATACTCAGGTGGAGCATCCTACAATATCCAAAATGGCTAGTTCCTATAGAACTTGAGAGGGAAAAGAGAAGAAAGAATTACAAAGGTCAAAAGGACAAGTGTAAAGCTGATAAAATGAGTTAAATGTGCATGAAAATAGAATTTGAAACTAATAATGACAATTTATAGATTACAATTGTCAACCCAAGGCACGAAATTCTTGAAATATGGCATGAAATTCCTTTTGTTGGCTCAAAAAAATATCTTCATCATTCACCCCTTTTATAACGTCCAAAAATTGACTAGGTATAGGTATAATTATTTAAATGAGAGGGAGGGATTTAATATATGATTCTCCATGCATTGGTTTCATTCATTATCATCTAGATTCCTTTGAAAGTGAGTAATCACTGTCTGCAATCAAAGAAACTCCCTATTTCACACACCTTACACACTTGGCTTCAAAAAAGGATTTAGTTTCTAATAAAAATACATTAAAATAAGTGAATGAAATGTTTCAAGTGTATCCATGTCCTTAGAAGCATCAGGAACATTTTAAAAGTAACTTACTTGAAGTTTTCATCTTTCTCACTATCATGTTCACTATGCCAGTTTTAACTGGCTAAGATGGGAGCTCTTTTTTATGCACCTATGAGTTTTTATGAATAATTACATGGAAATTGATAGTTATATTAAGTCTTAATATTTCCTCCCATGTGATTGAAATCTTCAAACTCTTCCTAGAACCTACAAAACATAGAAAATTATCAAAAATACCTTATTTTATACTCCATCTATACAATTTTGTACAATAAAAAAGGATGGGGATGAGATTAAGAGATCCCCATAAAAAATTTAATCACTTTATATAACATTATAATCCATTATAGTATCTTTCCATCTTCATCTTCCCAATCAAGTCATTTTTAAGGGTTTGCAAGGGTTTTAGGTCCTTTAAGCCCTTAAAGATTGTTCATCAAGATTGGATGTTGGAAATACAAAAAAATTACACTATATAAAATTTTAATACCCATATCAACCTCCAAAAACTCCTTATATCCCCATGCACAACCTCAGAGAAGATGTGAGCAATCAAAGTTAGCCTATTAAGCTTTGACCTTCATTTTGTATACCCTTGAGTTGTCTCTAAGCCCAAAAATGAATTCATGATGATTTATCTACAAGGTGGAAGTTTTTAAACATATTTAAAACCATTAAAATATTATACAATCCATTATAATTATCACCTAAGGTTATAAATGACATTAACCTCCTATTTGGGTAATAGGCTTAAACCCTGCCTAACAGCCCTGATTGCAACCTTGAGGGTTTAAAGTGACCTATTTAATTTCATCCATTTTTGTAAGTTATATCATGTTTTTTAGGTTTTTTACAAATTTTCACACCTCTTTTAAAATTATAAACATCTCCTTGATTACCTTATCACCTCCCTTCTTCAAAACTTGTTAGTTTATGCATAAAAGGAGTGCTCTCTGTCTAAGACAAAATAGAGGGCACTTCCGCTATTTTATTAGATAAGGTGATTATTGGGTGAGATTATAAAAATTATTTATACTATATATAAAATTTTACAACATTTTTTAACATCATTTTACCCTTCAAAATCACTAAAACCCAAGATAGACTACTAGGAAAAAGACTGTGTAGGAATTTGGAATGTAGATTGTATATTGCTTGATGTGAGTCCATTATATTCATGATTTTCATATTATAAGAGCATATTTAACATTATATTATAATTATGGATGTATTTATGATCCATTATTCACTATATAATTTCATTTACCCCTTCATATACCTTGAACTCTCAAGATTATGTGCATTGTTTTGACTGTGTTTTGCTCCAAAGCATCATACATGTAGGTGTTATTGCATGTTTGAGCTTGAGGATAATGTATAAAAAGATTATTATATTACCTTAAGATAATTTTATACTTTTTTTGGCCTATTTTTATCATCTTCATGCACTATCAACACTTATAACCTTGAACCTTCTCACTATCTATCACAGTCAAATGCAATCAACTGTGCTGAGGCAGAACAAGGGTTTTATGGATAAGAATTCACCTTAAAACATATATAACATGGAATATTATACATTTTAGGTATTTTTTATTACTCATATATAAATAAAAATTGGAATATTTATGCTCAATCTCCTACTGCAGATGATGTGAAGGCTAACAGTCAACTATAAGTGAGTACCTTCAGAGGAAGAGACACCTATAGATGTATAAGTTACAAAACATAATATATAATCTTCATTAAATGAAATATAAATTATAAATGATATTTTAAACCATATATAACAATACAATCATGGTGTAATTGTCTAATATTGTCCACTTGGGTGAAGAGGTCTCTCAAAGATTCAAAAACTAGAAGATGTCAATGAAGGATTTTAGTGTTCCAATAAGCAACATTGAGCCTTCCAAAAACCACCCTCCATTAGTCAAATTATTCACTCCTTTTTTAGGGATCATAACCTATGATATTTATATAAAATTATTTCACTTTTAGTGATCAAAATGCAATATGGCATTGTCAAAATACATATCCAAAAGGGATAGGTGCTCTATTTTGCATGTTTTAGAGATCTAATCCCTGAATACATAGTCATTACCTTTGAAGATAATCTCCCATATTTACTACCAATATACCATTATAAATAGGTATAACATGATATAATTAACACACCAAGACTTCAAGAATTATTCCATCACTTTTTTCAATGCTTCAAAATGACTCCTTAGCTCTTTGTTAACACCACCTATAGGTGGTTGTTATCATGTATAGGTAGTGGATGTTCTTATGAGAAATATGCATGGTTTGTGGATTTAAATGTAGTTTAGAACATTTAAAAAGTTTAAAATAAAATATTATCACTTTATATAATCCTATCCAACTTAAATTCTCTTTTTCAATGTGATTTGTTTCCATGGGGGCACCTGTAGGTGCACCTTGAGTTGCATATAGATAGGTAGTGAAAAGAATGGTCCATGTATTCAAGGAATATACCTTAAATATTCAATTAATATCCCATAAATTTATTCAAATTAATCATCATGATGTTTTAAATATTTAAACAAGATCACACTCCTTATTTCAACATCTTACTTTCCTGTATGCACTTGTAGGTGCAGTCCATGGTGCAAACCGAGCAATGGTGGTTAAAAGATTAGTTTTTACAGTCATGATTAATTCAATGAAAGGTATAAAATTGATTTATTTTTATATTATATTATATTAAACCTCTCAATACCATAATTATATCCTCATGGATGTGTTAAATACCTTAACCCAGCTCTCTTAGTTGACTATGCATGATAGTCACGGAGCAATCTGACTACATCTCCCTTGTGACTAAAACTATATGGAAGATTTATTTTGAGGATGAGATTAAAATTAAATTAAAACAAAATTTGAAACATTAAAATAAGCCATCACCATCTTTTAACACTATTATAAATACATGAAGATGTTGGAAGTGGTGGAAACCTACCTCCAACACAAAGATATGTCTTCACTTGTAACCTAAGATATTTTCCTTATATAAACACCTTGAAACAATAAAAAAATCATGGAGATAATTTTAAGATAAATAAAACATCATCTAAAATCAACATCACCAACTAGATTATACAGACTTGTCTAAATTAGAGAAAAACCTATAGGGTACATAGATTAGAAAAAAACATTAGATAGGCCAACTTCTTAAGAATGGTTCATAAACAAAAATCCAACATTATTATAAAACCAAACATAAAATGGAAGATAAATAATTTTATAATACACGTCAAGAGTATTTTTCTTGAAACTTCTCCTATTGGTTGTACCAAGCACAAACTTGTTGACTAGTTTTGTGTGTCTAGAAAGGAGATGAAAGAGTAAAATGGTTTTAGCTCACATTTGGAACTTATATATTATGTAAAAAATGGAAATTAGTTTTAGGAAGCTGAATACTCATCTCATAAATTTCTCCCATGTGTCATAATCTCTTATGGGCCATACAAGTGCCAAACTCTTCCTTTTTCCAAGAACACTACTCTTTTTCTAAAGAACCTACCACATTTCAGTTAGAAGTAGTTGATTAAGTCATAATGGGACATATGGCACATTAAATTACATTTTAGCACCTTCAATTTACCCAAGGATGTTGTATAATTCATTAAATGCTCCCTTTATGAACTTTAAATGGCTCAAAAAAGACATAAGGATTAAAATGACTAAGAACAAGGCTACCATGACATGAAATTACATAAAAATATTTATAAAAAACCCTATGACATAATACTAGACCCTTAAAAACACCTAAAGGTCAAGTTTTTACCTATAGGGGTCCCAATTTGACCTATAGGGTCAAATTTGGTCAACAGTAGGGAAGGCCAAAGCAAGAGATGAAAACGCAAAAATTGATTAAGAAATGGAAGTGCACTTGAAAGGAATTGTATCATAGAGGATATGGAACTAAGGAGGTTGAATCACATGCATGTGAATAATTGTGCCTAGGTTATCATAAGAAAGGGGAAGGTCATGCTAGGGTGAATGAAGTGCAAGAGAGAAATCATCAAGATAGATGACACCCATCAAATAGTTGGTGGGAAGCAACCATTTAAATCACCTATAACTTCACCAAATACACCATTAAGAAAATTTAATGAGGTGATGGTGGAGGCACAATGATCCACAATAAATGTGAATATGGTAGTGAATTTTTATAGATTTCATGGGTTTAGTAAATTTCAATAAATCCATGTGCTACCATGCCATTACTCACAAACCATTAATGGGGTAACTAAAATTAAGGTATAAATAGGCAAATGTCACATTAGACTAGGCTACAAACCTTGTGTAAATTCAAACCTGAATAGAGTTGAACTAGAGCTAAACCATAAAAATGCTACTACAAGTGAAAAATTAAGCATCCACAGCCCCAAATGAGAATGGTTGAACTAAGAAAGAGGTTTAATTTTATTTTAAATTGATTAGGAGGTGAGTGGATAGAGAATTGAGAGAGAACTAAGTATTAGAAATTTTTAAAATGTTGAGGCCACCATTAATGGTGAATGAAGATCAAGATCTAAATTTGTAGTTGACCTTGTGACTTTAAGGAATTGGAAAATATCATTACAAGATTTAGAAATATCAATATAGTACAATTTAATAGTAACTAGTTCAAAATGGGCAAGAAAAGGTTAATTTGAGGTCCACCATAGGTGTAGAAGGATGCTAAGAAGGTACAGATAGTAAATGAATTATCCACTCCAAAGAAAGAGGTGCAGCTAGTGGAAGGCATTAGTGTAGTGGCAATTAACTTGGAAGGAAGCACAAATCTTACATATAAAGAGATGTATTTCCTCCCTTAGGTCATAGTGGGGTATACATGGGTATCCTTCATGCACACATGAATATCGAATGAGTGCAAGCATCGAATACCAAGCATTACATAGGAACTAAACTAAGAATTGGATGGTTGATATAGGGAGGAAGACCAAGGTAGGAATAAAACTATTTGACATCTCCATCTGAGACAAATGACACAACCCATCTATATGAGCTACCAATTTTTGGAAATCCAAAAAAATTGGTGCAAATATTCCTCTCATGAATCCAAGGTGATAGGTATTATTTCATAAGGAGGCACATGTAGATCTTGATGCACCTCATTATTAGGATCATAGTACTCCCAGGTGTATGAACTAACATCCACCAGATGATGGAGGATGATGTGGAGGTGGAGAGGGTTGTGAAATTCCTAGAATACTAGAAATTAGGTTTCACATTTCCTATTAAGTATATTTAAGACCTTGGCATGATGATAGAATCACACCTCATGAGCTTTAACCTTTACCCTCATGGATGATGGTTTGACATTAGCAAGACTTACTAGTGCACCCACCACATGGCATAAGGGAAAAATTTCAACATCTCCAATTTTATTGCTATGTAGATTGTGAAGAATAAAAGTGAGTTCCACAAGGCATGAGATACCTTTAGATGGGGGTCCGTGTTGATATTATTTATGATGGATGTGATCATCATGCCCAATGGTGACAATGACAACCTTTGGGTATTCTCACCACATAATGACTCCCCGATGCTGAAGTATCAAGACTTCATCTTCCCAATAAGATTATCATAAAAGTAGAAGATGAGAGTACAAAGGTGGTGTGACTAATACATTAAGGCATTTGGATTAAGTGGTACATCTTTTAGGATCCCCCAACACATGGTAGGCATAATGACCTTCACCATTATGCAATATTTTTGTGTAGTGCACCTGGCACTCATAGATAAAAACCTATCTAGTTGGCTAAAACTGCCTTATGAATTTTCTACTAAATGTTTCATATCACTACTAATGAGGATTCACAATGCATAGAAATTGGATATCCTGGTAAAGATCATGGATCAAGAAAGAAGTAGGTTGAGGCATTTATATGTACACCATAGAGTAAAGTCCATAAAGGATGAGGAGGATGAATTTGATCGAATGGACCTCCATCCCCTCTAGAGGGAAATTATAATCGAGCACATATTTAATTTGTATTATGATATTAAGATATGATATAAGTGGATCAACCCTAAGAAGGATGATGATCGCTCCCTCTTTATTAGTGACGAAGGGAAATTATTGTCAAGGATGTAAGAGAAGAGCACCTAAAAGAAGTATGGAGAGACACTTAAGGAGACTGAGGAGTGCATTAGGTTTAATATTAACTTTGATAAGAAAGATACACCTCTAAATCCCAAGAAGTTCATAACCTTCATGCCAGAAACTACTTCCTCTAGCAAGAGGCAGAAAAAGAAGAAGCCTAAGGGACCAATTGCTTTCCTTACAATAAATCTCATGGAAATGAATAAGTAAGATACCCTCATGCATGGGATGGAGAAAGAGACTGAGTAAGAATAAAATTCAAGAACATATATCTCATAATAAAAATAAGAGGAAGATGAACCAAGCACCCAGGATGTGCAGAAGGCCCTCTAAAGTGGCACAACCATCATGCTTGAAGAAGTAGAGGAACTAACAAGCTCCTCATCTATTAAGTAATCCTCCACACCACCTCCATATATAGAAGAGGAGAAAAGAATTATGTGGAATAAAATGGGCCTTAGTAATGAGAACATTTATAAGGTACTAGAACTTGAATAAAAGTGTAGACTAGCCCAAGAAAAAGTAGAGGCTAAGAGGATAAATGCATGAAAGAAAATGGGCCATAATGAGGAATAAATTAAGATGGAACTAGCACTTGAAAAAAATCATAGATGTGCAAAGGAAAATAAAGTGGATAAGGTAGAGAAGGCTAAGAAGGTTCTCACAAGTGTGGGTTTAGTTGTTGAAGTAGAAAAGAAGACACCCAACACCCCACTAGGAAAGTAGATGAAGCTGCATAATAGATATTCCCAAGTAGTGAAGGGATACCTAAAGAAAAGGAAGTCAATACTGGTACCTCAAAATAGAAAATGGAGATACCCAAGGAACCCTAATAGAAATAAGTAAAATTTGGTGTTGAGAGAATAAACCTAGAGGTAAACATTAAGAAACCTAAGGAGGAAAAAGTGGATAAAGGGGGAAATTTTGAGGAATAACCCCATAAGGAATAAGAAGATGATTCCTCTAAGGAAAACACTAAAGAAAGTAGTGGCACTAGTAAAGAGGAGGAAGAAAGAAAAAGTTGGTCATCATCAATAAGGATGGTGCAGAGTTGAGAATTAGAGAAAAGGTGCAAAAAGGGTGGAAGGATGAATACTTATATATTTTTGACACCATACCCCCCAAGGCCATCAAAACCAAGATGCACAAATAACTTACATTTACATTTGATCACTACATAGATGAGCCTCACTTTGAGGCAACTAAAAAGGCTATTTTGCGCCTTGAATAACTTGAGGAAGGGCATAACTCCCTCATCATAAACATGTATTCCATGAACCTATTCCAATCTAGGAATGTGATTATTATAATGGTGATTAAAGTGGCATGCATAGACATCATCAATGATGGTAGAACATGAAAATGGGAGAAAATCTATAAATATTTTGAAGATGAAGTGTAGACCATAAAATTTAAGTTGTAGTAGCTATGTGAGTGCATAGAGATAACTGAACCATCCCTTCTAGTCATCATCAATACATAAAACCTCTTTGAGGTTGATAAAATATGTGTGCTAGTGGATCATATTCTCCAAAGGATAAAACCTGAGCCAACACAAGAAGAAGAATATCCCTATTTTGTGCTATATAAGGAGTTTGTTTCTATGTTTAAATATGTATAGGACCTCTTTGAAAAACTTTAGGAGGGTGAAAATTAAATTGATGCCATCTTCTTGAGCTTCTCAAACCAAGCATTAGTCATAGATGCATGCCTCAAGTATGCAAATGAGGATAAGGAGAAGTTCATGGTGTAAGTGTACTCTAAAAGTATATTAGAGTACACACAGATCATGGGGAATGTCAATGCATTAAGTACCCAAATAAAGGACCAAGAGAAAAACTTAGAAGCACTCTTTTGTGCTCTATAGACTAAGTCTTGTGAGAAAATAGCAATCCTAGATGGGGGTATGACTAAGGCTAAGTAAAATCTAGAGACCTTAAAAAAGGAGTTGGAAAATATTGATGTGCTTGCACTTAGTGCAGCCTCTAGTAAAATATATAACACCACTAAAGAAATCAAGCTTTCCATAAATATTTTTGAGGACTTCAGTGTTGAGCTTAAGTAGAGAATACACAAATTCTATAAGCTAAAGAATTTTATAGCCTATTTCAAGGATGGACAATAAATTTTTTATGGGGTAATATTGGGCCCCTTATTTTGTTATGTAAGGATTCACGCTAGCATGATAGACATAATGGCATGAGGGATCATTTTTAATGATGAATTTTTGGCATCTTAACACCAGTTGGAGGAATCAACACACTTTTTGCCAGCTGACAAGTGGCTAACTAATTCTAGGATTCCTAGGGCATATTCCAAATTGGGTAATATATGGTGACTATAGTACAAAGGATGTGAGGTGATGGATCCATCAAGAATGATTACCAAGGCTCTAACTTGGCACCCAACATGCACACTCCATTTTGGTAGAGACATCCCTGTATATCTATAAAAGGAGATCAAACTAGTGAAGCAAGGGGGTGAACTTAGTGTAATGAATCTCTAGAGAATTGGTTTTATATATAGTGTAACATCTTCCATTAGATCTATGAATAACTCAAATGCCATGAAGGTTCTATTTGTATACACCAAATCTCACCTATGAGTCTCTAGGGCATTAATTAAAATGAATTAAGCATGTACTCTATTTTATTTTGTATGAAATTTATTTATTTAATCTTGATGAATGATAAAGACTAGTTGTAGTGAATAGAACATCTAGTTTATGCATCTTTGGTAATGTTATTTAAATGCACAATGAATGTAATAGATGTAATGTTATAGTTTAAATTAATTTATTCTAAGAAAAATTCAATCAAGATTTTGGTTCATGACATTAATGGCATCCCTGTGATAAATGATGATGTCATCCAAAACTTGGAATAAATACTAAGTGTAGAGAAAGAACCTGAGCCAAATGTCCCTACCCTTGAGAGAAGCATGAGCCTAATATGAGTGCTTAAACTAAAATTATCCCCTTAAACTATTTGATACCTATATGTTGCTAAGCTTAGTTTATCACAGGATTGCACCCATATGATTCTAGGATTAATCCACCAAATAGGCTTACACCTATATACCACTAAGCATAGTCTGTGAAAGGCTTGCACCAATGAATCTATGAAAGGCCTTCTTCCAAATGACCAAGTCCCATAAGTTAAATATTGTACCATGGCATAAGTGTCCCCATACAGGCCTTAGCTCCTTCTTAGATGTACTTTAGGTGAGTGTAGAAGGCTTGTGCCTTATGTGAAATGATGCCAACATAGCTAAGTGTAAAATAGTGTACATAGAAAGACAATCCCATGTTTGCACCTAAGTGTAATAAGTCCAAAACTATCTTAGGCATACCACTTGTGCCTAAATTCACTATAATAGGATATATGTTGTAACTACTTAGACTATCACAAACATCAAGACACTTTAATATGAGATGATCAAATGTAAGTCGGAATCCATGTTTCATAAATATTAAGGTAATATGTCCCTAAAACAACTTTCTCTACTTGTGGAAATAGGATTCAAGTCTTATTACCACCTTATGACTCCACCATTATTAATATGGAACTCTCAATGATCTTAGACCTCAATTAGGGTCTACATAAGCTTTAATACTTTCATTTCATCATCTTCATGTCTCTATTAGAGCACCTATAGATGATCATCAAACTCAAAATTGTGTATATGGAATAATTGGTCATCACAAATAATCTAAAACTATTTGAATAGTTCAAAATTTTTGATTTCACCTTAGAATACTTATCACTGTGTTGAAAACCTCATTGTTTCATCAGTATGACTTTTCAACAGGTTATCTCACTTTAATGTAGGTGGCTATTATAAGCAGTATGACTATGTATGTATGCTTCTTGATTGTGTTATTCATATGAAACACTCTTGAGAATAAGTTTTACAAGTAAAGGTGATCACCATGACTTTATAGGAATGAAACACCAATTCACCTTTGATTTTAAAGCCAAGGTAGGAATAAAAAATGTCTACAACTGATGAAAACAACTTTATATAGACCTTAGTAGAGTCCTCCTAGCAAAATGAGATAATTCATGCCAATTATTTAACCTCCACATGATCAAACATGAATAAGGACCATGTGATAAATATATTCACACTCTCCAAAATCACATAAAGTACTTAGTTTATATGGACCAATCCAAACAAAGAGGAAATATGAAGTGTATAGGAATGTGAAGGCAAAAAATGGTAGTAGACCTTATTAACCATGGTTCATAAATCATAAGTAATAAAGCATAAAAATATTATCATGTATTTTAATTACATGAGGATTATTATCATCCCTCAGGAGCATTTGCCTTAACTCATCTCCTATTATCTGTAATAAACTAAAACCTATTGACCATTTTTTCATGCAAAAGAGACTGATGGAGAAGAAAAATGGTTTTATGTCATTTTTGAGATTTTAAAAGCTAATAAATCATGTAAATAAGTTGAGAGGACTTGAAGGCTTACTTTGACTCCTCCCACATGTGTCAATATTTCTGCATAATCTGTACAACTACCCAAACTCCCTCTTTTTACATTTAAACTTCTTATACATTAAAACTTGTAATTTATCAATGTAAAATAGTTACTCTAACACCTAAATAAAACACGTGGATTTAATTACATCTTAACACACTTGTCTTTTATAATAAAATAAACAAACTCAATAAATGACTCTAAAATGACCCCTAAATGACATGAGACCAAATATACAACTATGACAAATCTAAATTACATTTTAAATGACCTCATTAAGACCATGGGACACATATAAGACCCTAGGGGGTACCTCTATAGGTTTTCAACTATAGGGGGTTGACCTATTTTGACTTGTGGTCAAAATAGTCAACATTCTTAGTAATTGATTAGGGGTGGTAAGCTAGCTATGCCAAAGAATAGTAGCCTAGTCCTATCCATTAGGATATGGTATCACATATGCATAGATATGACACTAAATTATATTTTAAACCACACAAAATACACCAAAAAATAGGAAAACACACAGAAAACAAGACACCACACATGTGTTCTCAAGAACACTTATGGAACACACACATAAAATAGAAGTAAAGATACATACCTATATTAATATATACAAGACCTCATCACTTGAGGTGAAGAAAAAATCACCATACTTCAAATAGGGTCAAATATGGCACTTCTCACAACATTATTTCTCTAAATAATTAATATATCATGTGAATCATGTTTGTCAACAAACACTTGCTTATGTGGATGGTCAAAATACTTACCATCCTTAGTTATTTTATTGTTTGCAAGTGTGCTACTTGGAACCATAAAAGACACTCTTTCTTTCCCTCTAAGAGGATTACTTTGTTTTTCATCTAATTTTAATTCTATCATATCTAATTTACCATTCCCAAACTGTAACTTGGAAGTGATCAAAGCTGATTCAACCTTGCATTTTGTTGGACATGATGTTCTTGATGTATGATATCATCAAGATTATTTTCATTCTGATCCAACACATCTACAAAAGTTTTAACCGCAGGTTGAGTCTTGGACTACCCTTCAAACACATACATCTCTACCTTAGCTTCATAGGACTCTTCTATGATTGCAACATATTTGGCAGTAGCTAGAAACACACTCTCATGTTTACATTCTTCAACATGCTTGTTAGGCTCATGAACAAACTTAAAAACAACAAATATACACTTCTTATAAGGATAAATATTCTTACTTATTTTCTCAAACCCTTGACTTATGGAATGAAACTTTTACCATATGTCATATTCCTCTTCATGATTATCATCTTTAAGGGATCCTTCATCAAGTGCAGGAAAAATTACATGGTTTTCCTCATTCAATGCCTACCTCAGATTTCTCATATGTTTGCTCATGGATGATGTATGTGCCAAGATTAGTTTACTAAAATTAAGTGTATGGATCATATTCATATGTGTTTGCATCATAATCATATATAAATAGATCATATATACCCTCAATATTATAATATTTTCCATCATCCACAATTGACTCCTTTTGATCATTGATGACATAATTTACACTAGAGATGGCTTCTACATAGAGATCAATGTGAAACTTAACTAGTAGTTGAGTTTTAATGGTTACTTTTACTCCATATATTTTCCTAAAGGCCAAGAAGGAACAATAAGATGAGAGGTAGCCTCATATCTTGGATATGCAATCCCTTGAGAATCAGATAGCAAGGTGAGCAGGCAAGTCAACAACCACAATGTCTTGAAGGATGGGGAATCTAAGATAATCATGAAAAAAAATTTAACCCTTTGACCAGTCCCACTAACACAAAAAGTGTCCCATAAATTTGTAGTACCCCCTTACTATATGGTTCATATTTTAGGCCCAAATTATTAGCTACAACCTTGGGCATCACTAAAGTACTAGCTTTTTTGTCCACTATGTAGTTGTGAACAAGTTTGTCCCCCACAATGAGAGTGAGGTAGAAGGATAGAGGCTTCTCATATTTTAAAGAGGGATATAAAATGTGATTAGGAGGATTGGTGAGGGAAACACTACCATGACTTGATGGTTGAGAATTGAGATAGATTTGAGATAGTTGTTGTTTTAATATCTCCTTTTTATCGGGCATGTGAAGGACATCCTAAAGAGAAATATTAGATTTAACATTATTCAAAGAGTCAAAAATGTTCAAAATAGGACCCCTCACCTTTTATTGAGTTCTTGAAGTAATTTAAGTGTTTTTATATTGATAAATTGGATCACCTTGAGTAACCCTTCTAATATTCAAATTTAAAGGAGATGCAAAAGTTGTAGGCACTACCATACTTGTAGTCACACCTTATTGCCTTATAAGAGGGATACTTGGAATTGTATGAGCACCATGGGCATATCCTAAGGCTTTCATATTTTCTCTACAATTATTTTTTAGTTGAATTACTTTGATTTAGGAAATAGGTTTCTTCCACTAAAATTTTTGCAAAGTTCACTCCTTGAGGTTGCCATCCTTCATTTACTTTCATGAAAACTTCATCTTTTGTTGATAGTTGAGGAGTGACTCATATTTGAGAAACTAAATATTTCTCTCCACCATAAATTTCATCCATGAACTATCCTTTATACCATTCTTATGCTTGTACTATATTACTATGTACTAGTGCCATGGCTCTTGTGTTGGAAGTAGAAGTTGGATTGTATGCATTGGCAATCCTATTAAAGTTAGGTTGTCTTTGACCTCTCCCTTGACCATACTTTTGAGGTAAGAATATATTTACTTGTTTATGATATGGGTAAGGTTTTTTATTCACACAATTATATATATATTTTTTACCAAAGCTAAGCTTCTAAGAACTAGATCCTTACATCTTTATCATTTGCATATTCTGCCTTATTATGGGTAGCTCTAGGCTTGGTGTTGGCATTTATAATTTGGGCAACACTTGGAGTATCAAACGAAGTATTTGGTAGTATAGTAATGAACACATTTAAAGGAAACTTAATATCTTATATTAGGCCATTACTAGATATAATGGCAAGTTCATATGCTTTAAGTAAAGCGTAACCACCCATAGACTACAACATTATGGCTATGTCAGTACCAATATCTCTTAAATATGTGGAAAAGATAAATATATAAGGTGGTCTCATAGGAGGAGAAAACCTATGCAAATTCCTTTGTAATATATCATTAAAATAATACATTATCTCTTTAGGGGATATTTGAATGACATTGAGTTGATGAATGAGTGATGTGTGGTAACTCTTATCTTCAAACCTTCACCATTGAATGTGTGAATAATTTTGGTAGCATTGGGGGCATGTCATCATATGCATTGAGATGAATTGGATTTTTAGTGTTAAAGGATGGGAAGACATATTGTAAATCCATATTATCCTTAAGATCTTCCTCACTTTCTTGATCTTCTTAACTTGCAAAGTCCTCTTTTTATTTAAAGGTCAAGATAGGTTGAGGATGTTGAACTTCAAGAGTACGTTCAGGCTAAGGGATTGGGTTTATAGTATTTAAAACTCTAATAGAAGATGACCTAGTAAGGAAAATTAAGTATGAACATAAATATATGATAAAAAATGGTCTAAACTATATATTACCTTGAATGGAGTCATCAAATGCTGAGTAAAACACCATATGCAATTGTGATGTTGTCAAAACCATCATTCAACTTGACAAGTTGTATTTAGAACAATGGTCCAACTAGGCATGCCTAAAATATTATCACAAAATATTTAACCCTATAAGATTTTTTTTTACCCTACTCTAATATTTTGGAAACATTGGAATACCTATAAGCCTATGAGTTTCCTATAGTAGAGGTAGACCTCTAGGTTTAAGGGCTAGCTCCCTAGATTGATTCTTGAATGATTATCACCTATAATAATTTTTTTTTGGATGAAAAGGGATATAAGTAGACATGAAAGTAAAATAATATACTAATTTTATACACCAAAAATATCTCCACTTCAATTTCATATAAGTACACTAAGAGACATGACTCACAACACTAGTCTTAGAATCCTGAATGATCTAACATTAGTATGTCAAACATGGAGGTGATATGCATGAAAATAATCAAGGTAAGTGAACCAAATATCAGTTTCAGACACTAATTATACTTTTAAACTTTAAAATATACCCATACACTTGATAATAATTCATGTGACCTGTTAGAGTGGAACAACTTGCATCAAACATGGAAGGATTGAGAGAAAGCAAGGATAGATATCAATAAATTTACTTTTCACTTTGAATCACTTAAAATTATTATAAAATATATTTTATAAACTCAAAACTATATTTAATATCTTATTTCATAGGAAAAGTACAATATCAAACTAGCAGGGCTTCGCCATACCAGATGTGGAATTTTTTCAAGAGCTAAAATGGCTTACATTTATAGAATGTTATAAAAGAGAGAATAAATTGGAGCTCAAAGGTCATAATTACAAATTATGAGTAATTAAAAATATTTACATTGTATAAGTATGAGGTGGAGAATATAAGTACTTGGATAAGTGGCTCTCTAAATCATGAAACTATCCAAAAATGGTGTAGGGCTCCTTTAGTGACCTTCTTGAAATTGCCTTCATGATTAAGAATATTTTAAATATTCAAAAATATACTATGGATATTTAACACATATACACTATCAATTATGGATTATAAACATGCCATAATATTCATCAAATGTGTCCTTAACTCATATCCTTCTTCTGGACACTTGTACTCACCATTTGCAGTCATTTATTAGGTCTTTTTCACTCATTCATCACATTTGTCACCAAATGACCTTAAGTTTATAAATAATATCCATGTAAGGGGTTTTATGACACTTTTATATAGTCCCCTTTCCTTTCAATCCATGAATTATACCTTAAAAGGATCCCCAATTAGACTTATCATCCTTTCACTTCCCAGTCATTGCCTAAAGTGAATGAGTTAGTAAAATAATTTCCATGCCAAAATATGATGATAAATAGACACATGGAGTTATAATATTTATAAATTTACCTGCTCCAATATCTCTCACTTGTTCATCTTCTTTTTCACCTACAAAACAATCAAAACTCTATAAGAAACCTTGTTTTCACCATGTCCATAAAAGTATGGTATAGACCAAATGTATGGGGAAGAGAATGGGAGAGTTATCTATAATTTCAAAACAATTTTTAGGTCATACTAATCCCTATACATGCATATTTTTTCCTATCTTCTTCACCAAGTTCTAAATAAGGGTTTAGGAGGGTTTTATCATGTTTTCCTTATTAGGGATAGTTCATAAAAATTGGATGTTCAATTTCCAAATAAATTCCACAAAACCAAATTTATGGACCTCCTTCAACCATTAATATCTCCTTGGGTCACCATTCCTAGTGTCTATATAGGTGTTAGTATCTTAATTTGGCCTATTAGGCTTCTCCTTTGTATTTTGTGTACTTTAGAGTGAGTTTGAGCCAAAAATGACCCCCTTATGGTTGTTCTCTATACACCAATGGATTAAAATAGTCTAAAAATTCTTCCTTAAGGAAATCAAATGCATTTTATGGTTCATATAGTGTTATAAATTAAGTTGAACCTTATTAGGGAATTAGGTGTAGTCTTAGGCCTAATAGGCTTGACTGTGTTCATGGCCAATAACCACCTCTAAGTTGTTTCTAAATATTTCAAGTCCTCCTTTATTTTTTTTCATGCCAAAAACAACTCCTCACACCCTTATTGTATTTTTCCAAGACTCCTAACTCATTCTCTTACCATTCACTCACCCAACCTACAGTCTAGACTACTTGGGAGTGCCCTTTGTTTAAGATAAAATAGAGGGAACTTCCCCTATAGTCTCATCCAAAATAATTATATGAAAGGTTATATTAGGTCAAGAATTTATTATTATATAATATAAGTTATAACCTTGCTGAGGATAGGAGTGTTCATGTCTTAATCCCCAAACCTAGGCTAACATGGGAATGACCCTAGGTTATGGGTTACCTAATGTTGGGCCAGACCTATAGATTTTAAGGGGATAGCTCATCTAATTTCCTCTTTTAAATTATCTTATAAGACTTAAATAATTGGTATGTAAAGGGTGAAATAAACACATAAATGAAAACATATTCTGAGTGTGGTGATGCCCCATGAATTCAACTATCCACTCATTTAATCTAGACTCTCAACACATGACAAGCAATGCATAGAGATAAAATACTAATTTAATGACTTATAAACATCAATATTTCATCTAGAGGTTAGATATATGACTAAAGTGATAAGGTCAAGAGAATAAGGCCTAGTTCAAGGCACTTGTAATTTGATTAACACTTCAGACCTGAGTTATCCACCTTTCTACACACTAGATAACATGTCAAGAAGATTTGTTAAGACTTAGGTGTATTTGGACCTAAAATAGGTCATGATATACCAATTTTACACATTAAATAATCATAAAAAAAAAGTGTAAACCATGAATAATCTATAAGATGCTCTATTCATTATTCAAGAGGTGCATGAGTACAAATGTTAGTAGAGTCTCCTCATACCAGCCTAAGGGATACAACTAAGGCCAAAATCATTCAATATATATAATATATGAGGAGTTAATAAATATAAATCAGGATATAAGAGTGGAGAGGATGGTCACTAATGAACATAATTGACTTTTCCTTTAGTTACATCAAACCCCTTTTAGTTCTTTCATGCATTAAACCTCCTTGAATGTTCCTTAAATGAGGTGTTACCATTGGAAATTAGGTATGGGATACTGATTAAACTTCAATTACACCATTTAAAATGACTAATCATGTTTATAATAGTCTATCATGCTCCCTTATGGTAGTTATAATCATCAATTAGGCCACCATGATCATGTGGCATTCCATACTCCTTTAGAGCAAATTGGCAAGGTTAAGGAAACTATCTTATTTTCCATTTTAGCTTTGGAATATGCATTTAATGTCCTTGAAAGATAAATTACCAAACATATAACCTTTACATTGACTCACTTCACTAGCTTTCCAATGCTAAATTGACTCTCTTTGATGACCACTTAGGCCAATTAGGCCC
The DNA here is from genome assembly GCA_037957365.1 of Torreya grandis. Taxonomy (NCBI): domain Eukaryota; kingdom Viridiplantae; phylum Streptophyta; class Pinopsida; order Cupressales; family Taxaceae; genus Torreya; species Torreya grandis. The sequence continues at coordinate 948,443 of JARHVA010002101.1, read as the reverse complement.
ATTAGGGATAATTGCCTAAATGTTGAAACTTGGTAGCCATGAAACTTGTATAAAATCTGTGAAAACATATGTTTGAGCTTGATTCATGTCTGAAACAAAATATCCAATATTGATATAAGATTATAAATGCATTATAAACTTGAAAAACCACTTCTTCAATCTAATTGGTTTACTTCCTTTATGCACAAGTAGACTAGCGGTTTTGAATTCTCTTGTACAAACCTCTAAGGTTAAATCCTTTGGCATGTTATAAATTGGGAGGATAGGTTTAAGTCCTAAACTTTCCACCCCACTGATTGAAATCACTCAAAAGTTTCAAACCCCCTTGATTCTACTCAAAACCTTAAAATATAGCCTATTTTTAAGGATTTTGTACAATATGTGTGTATGATCAAGTACCATCATGATGAATCTCCTCTAAGTGATTTTGACCTTACATAATCTCATAAAGTAATTTTATGGTGATAGTTTGTTAAATTTCCATTTTGTCTCAAACTGGGTCTCCCTAGGGTTTCAAGGAGGTTTATGATTAGTCAAGGGTCTTAAGGATAGTTCATGAAATACATATGTCCAAGCTAGAAAAAAATGGCATGAATATCAAGGGCATAAACCTACATAGCTTCCATAAATGGCTAGGATTCCCATATAGAGGATGGATAAATATATGAGTGTTAAAAGGTTACCCTAGGGTAGTTTGCAAGACATTTTTGAGTGTTTGGATTCTTAGCATTCATTCATAAAAACTATCTTCAAAATACCAATAAACCTATTATGTATTTTTAGTTATCAATTGTACCTAAAAAATATTAGGATATTTGGCCATGAAAGCTCATGTGATGGAGTGGGTGAGCTCCTAAATTTGGCACTTGAACTACCTGTGTGCATGATTAAACACTTTAACCAAAGTTTTGAATGTGTTTTGACTTATTCACACTCTTTTACACTGTAACTCTCCCCTATCATGTATCAAACATCCTCTTATCTCCTTATTTTATTGTACTACCTATTATAATAACATGTAAGGGCCCTAATGTGATAGCAAGATCTGTGATTAGGCCTAAAGCTTGTTTATAGAACTTATCCTTAATGACATTTTTATAGTAGCTCATCAAATCAAACCCTTATAAAATGCTTGAGGGATATTTATATTCATTTATCATGGTTTTAAGACCCTTAAGTGATCCTCAATAATTCTTCAAACTTTCTCAAGCAAGACTCTGTTTGCCTAGTCCCCCATATTGCTTATATTAACACTACTTGGTCTGGGACAGAATAGTGGGTATACCCACTATTTTCTATGACCAATAAAATGGCATGGGTGTCCTTAATAATTAATATGGGTCCTCTCCCATAAATTTTAGGAGTAAATTGTCACCATAAGGCCCTCAAATGGCCATTTTTGGTCTAAATTGTCCTTTTTTTGTAGACTATAACTTAGCATGCAACTTGAGTGTTTAATCCCATTATGGGTAGTTTCATAGAATATAAACCATCATGTATCTTTATTATTTATATAATTCATACTCTATAATAATTCTCTATGCTTTCATGATGTGGGTGGCCCTTCTAAGATCCTAACTTATCTATGTAGGGTTTGGAGGAGGGAGGTTTGGTCTGACCCTTAAAGGTCTGTATACATTTCCTCCATGATTTGACTGAGTAAGAACTCCATGGAATGGTATTTTATAACTTTATTATCTTAATTTATATCTTCTCAAATTTATTCAACCCTCTTCAACTATCCTAGAGTGCCCCAACTCAACCATGTTCTTTCTTTCTTTCATTAGCTACATGTAAGTACTCTTGCTAGCCTACATGCTTAGATGAAGATGAAGATGTGGAATCCTCTTATCCTATATTAGTGTAATGATGAAATTTTTTAAGACTTATATTATTATCTTGGGTTTTATCATACTCTCAGTCTATCTCTTACTCAACCTTTAAGCCTGCATATCATACACACAATCCCTTAGGGTTCAGACACAGTCATGAGTGTGAGACCCTAAGATCTATGTTTTAGTGTTCCTTGTTTTATATGAGATCCAAAAAATAATCCTAAGTATATTTACTATATTTTACAATGTTAAAATAACTCCATTCTCATATTTTAGTCCCTATACTTGCTTGCATAGGCCTATTTGAGGCAATGTCTCTCCATAGCCTGTAGGTGTTCTTTTATGCCCTCTTGATTATAGGTATGCCTAGATTAGGATATTTTGAGGGGGTTAAGTTCTTACATGTGAATTTTTTATGGATATTTGGCATTATATTCACTTTTATTTCCCATATTAGTCTCCATAGTATTATCAGACATAACTTCTACAAACTCTTATAAACCATCTCCTTCACAAACCGAGCTCAGGCCACTTAGTTGGTTGTAGGTATTTACATGACCTATATGAGGTGATGTATTACTAAGTATTAGGTATTGGTTCATCCCAACCATCTCAATATACATTTAAAACATTTGATATACTTATTTTGGATACTCATTTCTTTTCCCACTTAAGACCAAGACCTTGATTGACATCTCAGTACTCAGTTGACTGAGTTTTGTCACCTTGTTTACGAACTGATACAAGTATACATATGACACTTAGGGGTAGATGATCTCTTATACTCTCATGGTGATCATGTATCATTTTTTCCTTGTTCATATCTAATTACCAATTTCCTTTTCTCTCACCTATTTTATTTTGAGAGGCCCCCTCATCCATGTACTTTGAGAACTTTGTTATAGTAACCCTAGACTAGTTTTAGGAGCTAATGAGATTGGTGAGAAGTAGTGTCTTGATGAATTATGGTGTAAAGACCCATTTTACTCATCCTATCATGAATTTAAGACTTCTCATTACCCACCTTTTATTTATGAGATACCTTGATTCCTTAGTTGTAGTCTAACTATCAAGATCCCCTTAGCTCTTGTCACTGTATGGACTAATACAGTCTATATCCTATCTGAGGTGTATGATCTAGGCCAATTAAGGGGTTCATATTACATTAGGTATTTATTTGAGTCCATCATGAATTACACCTTCTCTCTTTTATCTACCCTTAAATAGCTTACATCATGTCTTCTGAAAACTCTTTAAAAATTGGTTGTATGTGTCCTCATGGTTGGCTAAAAGTGTTTGTTTACCTCTTAATTAATTCCATGACCAAACAATCTCAACACTTCAAGGTTTAACTCCTTATGAAGTTTCAAGGGAATATGGGGGGTTCATTGGCATGGTTAAGGCCAAAAGGGGAGGATTGGATGGATGGAGAGAGATGAGGATGGAGGGTTAAGGGAAATTGAATAAGGAAATATGGGAATACATAGAAAAATTTAGTGAAGATAGTGAAACAATAATGGTTTGGTAGGGACATGGAATGGAAGACAAGACTCCCTTATAAGACCAAGCACCTATACATTAGAGAACCTCAAACCTTCCATTGAACCATAATGGATATTTTTAAGGCTAAACACAACATACATAATTTGAACATGAAACCTTAAATTCTCAAAATACCTTAAAGTCTCTAAACAAACCTTAAATTTTGTAAAAAGGGAATAGTGTGTTAAGAGGTGGAGAAGATGGCCTCTAGGCCTCTTAAGGCTAATAAGGAGATGGAGATGCCTATTCACCTTTGCATGATGGATATTAAAAACCATACAAACACATTTTTAATCCCTTTGAGATAGATATCAAACTCTAAAGGTGCCATCAGACTGCAATAGTGTTGTGGCAGTGACTTTACTTATGTATAAGCCCTTTAATTTAGGGTCTCTTGAGATGATACAAAATCATTAATCATTAAATTTGAGCAATAAATCATTAGAACCATCAAAAAAAATTCAAACTATCCATAATCAAATCATATTTCATGACAAAGACACCAAAACTTGGTCAATATAGTCAATCCTTCCACAGGCCACACATAAAGACCAGTCATGGAGGTTTGTCCACTTATGTAAGCTCACGTGTGATAAAAGTGCTCCAATTATCATATAATATCCATTAAATACTTTATACAATAAAATAAGTGATTATATTGAGTAAAACAATCAAAATCCCATGAAAACCATTGACCTGAAGATGGCCTATGCAGATGAGAGGTGCAAAAACATTCCTTAACTTCTTAAGGAAGGTTCATAAATTTGGGGAGACCAATCTTTAGATAATTACTCTTAATTTTAATCTATTTGAGTCTATTTCTTATGGCCAAGAGTTAGGACCATGAATTTATCTCTCTTGTACGGTATAAGAAAGAACCTGAGGTGTAGTCTAAGCTTGTAAAGGAGGGTTGAAGATGTGCAAACTAGTTTTATGATTGAATGGGAACCATTCCTCATGAAATCCTATATAGATATCAAACCTAAGATCACCTTCATCTTCAGATTCCTTGGTGTATGGTATAGTCTATATAATTCATATAATTATAGAAGAAGCCTTTAAAACCTTTAATATTCTACTTTTTCCTCCCAATTTAGACATCCCAATGCCATATTAGGGTCGAATTGATGGAACCATGCATTAAATAAGAATTTTAAATCAAATTAAAATTCAAGAGGAATTTTATAAGTTAAAAAATGATGTATATGGCCCATTTGGCTAATCAAAAGGTGTGGGTGGCTCATAAAAGGGCTCTAAGTGGAATGAAATGCATATGAACAAGATATGACATGGATATCATGCATTGAAGGTCCATTTTTAATGTAATTACTCAAATTATTCCCTTTTCCTAAGTTTTCAAAAGGTGACATAGGCTCATGAAGTGGCTTTGAGGGGGCATAAGGGGTCACATGATCTCTAGGTGAGTATGTCATGTAAAATGACTTTGAATGCATTTTAATCTCCATATTATAGCCTCAAACATTGTCACAACACTTTTATATTTTTTAAGACCACTATATTACTCAAAAAAGGCTAATCATCTCTTGGAATTCATGACCCTTGGTGATGGTCTCTCTCAACTCAAGACACTATGAAACCCATTCTACCATCATAAAGACTTAAGATAATTATGACACTATAGACTCAAGCATGAAAAACGACACATCATGGTGCTTTTAGTCAAGATAAAAAGACTCATATCAGAAAAAGATACATGACCATGCTAGGAATGATCATAATAAGTCTAGAAGGATGGCCACTAAAACTTTTTGATGTAGGGGTTGACATTTTGCCTATGAGGCCAAAATGTCAACATTTCTAGTGACTCTGATGGGTGACCATCTTGTTATTCAAGAGAAACCAGACATTTTCATGACAAGGTGACTCAATAAAGAAGCATAATATGATGAATATTTAGACCTAATTGTACCTTAAAACCTCTTGGACTTTTAGTAGTAATGAAACACACAAATAAGAAAAGAAAACAAACCTAACAGTAAACAACACACCTAATAACTAAGGACAATCAAAGCAAAGAAACTAGACAACAAGACATTACTTAAAAACTTGTGAAAATAAATTATTTGGAAAAATCATATAGCTACTATAAAATTAGCCTAAACTTTGACCTCATTCCCCTAGGATCAAAAAGGAATGTACTCACTATTTTATCTCAGACTAGGTAATGTCAATATAAATAGTCTAGGGACTGGGAAAATAGAGTCTTGCTTGAAAAAGTTTTAAAAATTATTAAGGATCACTTTAGGGTCCTAAAACCATGATAAATTTATATAAAGATCCCTCAAGCATTTTCTGAGGGTTTTATCTGATGAGCTACTATAAAAATGTCATTAAAGACAAGTTGCATAGACAAGCTTTAGGCCTAATAGTAGATCATGTTATCACATGAGGGCTATTACATGTTATTATAGTTGGTAGTACACTAAAATGAGGAGATAAGAGGATGTTTGATACATGATATGGGAGCCTTCAAGTGTAAATGAGTGTGAATAAGTCATAATACATCCAAAACTTTGCTTGAAGTGTTTAATCATACACATGTAGTTTAAGTGAAAACTTTAGGAGTTCATCCACTCCATGACATGAGATTTTAGGTACAAATCTTCTATTATGTTTTAATTACCCATAAGAAATAAAAATACATAATAGTTTGATTGGGATTGGGAGGCTATTTTTTATGAATGAGCATTAAGAAGCCAAACATTCAGAAATGGCTTACAAACTACCCTAGGGTCATGTTCTGGCAATCATATCTTTATACATCCCCTACATGGGAATCCTAGCCATTCATGTAAGTTAGGTAGGTATATGCCCTTGATATTCATGCCATTTTTTTCTAGCTTGGACGTTTGTATTTCATGAACTATCCTTAAAACCCATGACAGACATAAACCTCCCTAAAACCCTAGGGAGATAGTCTAAGAAAAGTTGGCATTTTAACAACCTATCACCTTGAAATGACTTTATGATCTTATGAAAGGTAAAAATAACTTAGAGGATATTCACTTTATGGTACTTGATTGTATGGACATTATATAAAATCCTTAAAAATAGGCTATTTTTTAGGGTTTTGAGTAGAACAAGGGGTTTGAAAGTGTTGAGTGATTCCAGTCAGTGGGGTGGAAAGTTTGGTAATCAACCAAACCTCCAAATTCATAACATGCCCAAGGATTTAGCCTTGGAGGTCTCTGTAAGAGGATTCAAAACTACCAGTCTTCTTGTGCACAAAGGAAGTGAACTAGTCAGATTGAAAAGTGGGTTTCCAAGTTTCTAATGCATTTCTTAGCCTATGTCAAGATTGGATATATTGTTTTAGACATTAATCAAGCTCACACATAGGTTTTCAAGCTTTTGTATAGGTTTCATGGCTTCCAAGTTTCAACACTTATGAAATTAGACCTAATTGGCCTAAGTGGTCATCAAAGAGAGTTAATTTGGCATTAGAAATCTAGTTAAGTGAGTCAATGCATAGGTGATACACTTGGTAATTAATCTTTCAATGAAATTAAATGCATATTCTAAAACTATAATGGAAAACAAGATAGTTTTTTCGACCTTACCAATTTGATCTAAATGAGTATGGACTACCACATGATCATGGTGGCCTAATTGTTGATTGTAACTACCATAGGGGAGCATGATAGACTATTATAATCATGATCAATCCTTTTAGATGGTGTAAATAAAGTTTATTTAGCCTCTCATAACTTATTTCCAATGCTAACACCTCATTCAAGGATCATTAAAGGAGGTTCAACACATGAAAGAGATAAAAAGGGTTTGATGTAACTATTATAACTAAAGGAAAAGTCAATTATGGTCATTAATGACCCTTATCTCCACTTTTATACATTTAATTATCCTTATTATCTCCTCATATATTCTATATGTTTAAGGATTTTAGCCTTATTTTTTATCCTTTAGGCTGGTATGAGGAGACTCTACTAGCATTTATACTCATGCACCTCTTGAATAATGAATAGAACATCTTGCATATTCTTAATGGTTTAAACTTTGTATTTTTATTAGTTTATAATGTGTAAAAATGGCATATCATGTCTTATATCATGTCTAGGTACACCTAAGTTTTAAAAAATATTCTTAATGGGTTGTCTAGTGTGTGTAAAGGTGGATAGGTCAGGTCTAAAGTGCCAATCAGATTGCAAGTGCCTTGAACTAGGCCTTATTATCTTTACCTTCTCACGTTAGTCATCCAAATAACATATATATGAAATATTTATTTTTAGAAGTCATTGAAGTAGTCTTTTACCTCTATGCATTATTTTTCATGTGTTAAGAATCTAAATTAAATGAGTGGATAATTGAATTCATGGTGCATCACCATACTTAGAATATGTTTTTGTTTGTGAATTTATTTCACCCTTACCATCCCAACTATTTAGGTATTATAATATCACTAAAAAGAGAAAACTAGGGGATCTATCCCCTTAAAATCTAGAGGTTTTTCCCAACATTAGGTAACCCACAACCTTGGGTCATTCCCATGTTAGCCTATGTTTGGGGATCAAGACATGAACACTCTTAACCTTATCAAGGGTGTAAACTAGAGTCGCTAAAAGTTATAGCATGCCCAATGGGATATATTTCAAGTTCCTTGAAGAATTTTCTAAATATATTGGAGGAAATTTGGAAGATAAGAACATCAATACTATCATCTGTAATCACCTTGAGCAAAGTCAAACATCTTTGGAAGGTTTGTAATCAATCTCAAGCTTAGATATATTAGTGGTTTAATTTTTTTATAGGTAAGAAGGTTTTTCATTATGGTTTTAATTTGATACACATATTACATAAGGAGTCATGATAGCCTATGAGATATTATTCTAACTTCCATCCCAATATCCACCTTGTCATAACCCACACGATCAATATACTGATCCTTATTACCCATATAATGTACACTATATGCATCACCAAGAACATCCACCATATTTTTGGCTTCTTCTACCTCCATGGAAACCTCCTCATCCTCATGATCAACCCTTTTATCAACCTATTGACCCTTGTAATCCACTTGCACCAAACATTGACTATCTATACATAAAAAATGAGAAATTAAGAAAAGAAAGGTACAAGTTAAAAGAAAATATTAACATCAAAAAATGGTTGAGTGTACAATTAGCTAAGTTGTACCCCATATCTACCTTGTCATATCCCTACAATCCAATCATAATTAGCTAAATTTTTCACTCCATCTCCCTTTCTTACCTCTTTAATCATTGGAGATTCCCTAGTCCACAATTGTTTACTTAGTGACAAAGCAGATCATTCAATCATCACTAAGTTGGTGGAATAAAATTTGAACTTGGTATGTGAAACTATGTCTGATCTTGAATTATAGTGGAATGGGTCTCCCATTAAGGTGTTTTTTCTTGTCAAGAATCTATGGCTTATTTTCCATTCCTACATTAAACTTTCATTTGTACAATACCTTATTATATCATATTTGTTGCCTCAATTTGCCTTGTTTTTGGCTAATGAATTTATGATTAAGGTTGGAGGATACTTTTGAAAGACTTGTCTCATATGGTGTGAAAACTTGAGCATAGTTTGGAAGTGAAATCAAGTTTGAGTCACTCTCTAAATTCTTTATTCAGCCCTATACTCCAACCACTCAAGAGGTAGATTACCTTCACCCTCCTCCAAATAAATCCACTTATGTCCAATTACATATGCATGATAAAGAGCCTAAATTTACCCCAACTTGAAATAATTAATAGGTCAAGGACCCAAAATTCATCATGCCAAACCTTGAAAATGATAATAAGGAAGGAAGAATATGTATGAAATTTGTTATTAGTCCTTCACATATTATTACCCAAATGCCTATTATCCCTCTTCACATCCCTCCTCAACTTCAAGAAATTCCCAAAAAATCATTCAAGATCCTTAGTTTTAAGGATACCCTTGAAAATATAAAGTACCCCAATGATATCTACTCCACACCTTACCTATCCCCTCTTGAATATAATTCAAGTTCTTTAAAATCAGAACGTCACTATCCAAGTATGGTGGATAAACTATCAAAGTTGGTAGAGGAAGGGGTATTTATTCAAGAGATTAATAATATGATGGTTATAACTAAAACTCAATATCATGTAGGAGAAGACAATTATAGTGTCTATGAATAATAAATTCAAATTGGAAGCCCTATCCATTCTAATGGATCACAAAGTAAACATGAGCAAAAATTGGATTATGAGTGGCAGCTACAAGGTCATAATATTGAAGTTGAGGTACATAAAACACAAATGAATCCTTCCCTAGAAGATAATAAAGATAAAAAACTTAATGAGCCTATTATGTAGGTCAATATTATCTCAAGTTATTTATAATATTAGTGGCAGCACTTGTGCTTGGAATTCTTTAGTGAAATTGAGTAATTTAGTAAGGTAGACTTGAGTGAAGTGATAATATAGTAGGCTATAGTCCGAAGTGAAGAAAGTAATGAAAATAAAGAAATGACAATAAAATAAGAGATTTTGATTGAATGTATTGATGTGTTATTACCTTCCATTTTGGATGAATAAGATAAAACTTTAGCTAATCAATAACCTTATGATGATCCTTCGAAAGTGACAGAGGTGAGTAATCAACTTGATAACTAGAAATTAGAGGGAAAAACTAGAAATGAACCTTATCATTTGTCTATTAACCAAGATTAGATGTCATTTTGGGATTAATTAGAAGACTTTTTCCTAAATTTAGAAACCCCACCATTACATTAATTAAAGCATGAGAAGGAACTTGCCAAGGATGATTGGGTAGTTGACCATCCTAAATCCAAACAACATCATACTCAACCCATCCACCTAAGAATGAATCTAGATGATCCATTCACTCTTACAAGTGAATATGAGAGTGCTAGTTACATGAGGAGATTGTCAAATATTGATCCAAGTCTAATTACACCTAAGTCATATAATGAAAAATCCACATTAGGTTATCATAGTGATCAAAGTACATTCCTATTTGATCCTAGGGGAATGAGGTCAAAGTTTAGGTTAATTTTATAGTAGTTAGATGCTTTATCCAAATAAATGATTTGCTGAAGTTTGTAAGTAGTGTCTTGTTGTCTAGTTTATTTGCTTTGTTTGTCCTTAGTTTCTAGGTGTGTTTTTTAGTGTTAAGTTTATTTCATTTCATTTTTGTGTCTATCTTATTGCTACTACAATTCCAAGATGTGTCAAGGTACAATTCAGTCCAAAGAGTCATCATCTTATGCTTCCTTGTTGAGTCACCTTATCATGACAATGTTTGGATTCCATTGACCAACAAGTTGGTGACCCATAAGAGTCACCAAAAATGTTGAAATTTTGACATCACAAGCCACATGTCAACCCCCTACATCAAAAACTTTTAGTGGCCATCCTTAAAGCCTATTTATGATCATTCCTAGCATGGCCATTTCTCTTTTTCTAATATGAGTCTTTGGATCTTGACCAAAGGCATCATTATGTGTCATTTTTCATTCTTGAGTCCATAGTGTCATGAGTATCTTAAGTTATTATGATGGTATTATCGGTGTCATAATGTCTTGAGTTGAGGTAGACCATATTCTAGGGTCATTCCCATGTTAGCCTACATTTGGGGATCAGGACATGAACAATCTTATCCTTAAAAAGGGTGCAACCTAGAGTCTCTAATAGGTATTCTATAAAAAAATTCATAGCTTGTCAACCTATACAAAGTCATCAAAACTCCAAATCTTCAAGGTAAACTTCCAAACTATGAGGACTGTGTATAGAGTTTGTATGTAGAGTTAGGTTTATTGATGTGTCTTGATCCTTTGATTTGAAAAATTTATAGAGATGTGATATTAACACTATGAGAGAGGTATTAATAAGTTCAGTCCACCATCATTATCTACCAACTCCCAACATGCACTATTCAGTAACCTATGCTAATTTGTAGACTGAGTGACCATGTTATCCACTAAGGAAAAGGGGTTCCTATAGGTATATTTCCATGCTAGAACATTGTATCTTATACCCTATGATCTCATTTAAGTATTTTAACTCATTTAATACTTGTTTGATCTCATTTGTATTGTGTATTAGGGTTGGTTCTCAATTCCTTTCTATTGACACTAGCCTGAGTTGGTATCTTTACTAGAACAAACTATAAGTGGCCATCCTTAGACCACAAAGACCCCTATATGTGAATTTTAACCCTTAAACCTCATATTACATAATATAATATCATTTTGAGATAAGTAAATCACTTCCAATTGGGAAAATGTCTATGTCTATAGTATTTTCAACCTCAATTTTTTCATCAACCTATAGGTAGCTATAGTCAGAGTATAGGTGGATTTTTTGAGAACAAAGGGACCCTTGTAGGTGGTGTTCAACAAATGAAACTTTTTAGTCCATGGCCTAATTCCTTTCAAGGTCATTAGGTCATTTCTCATATAAACCAAGTCAATTTTATTGTAGGTTATGCTTTTATTATGTTATTACATTGAAAGGTCACTTGGGATTCCAAAAGTATTATAGATGACTGACAGTCTATAATAAAGTTTTGACTAAAATAAAAATCAATATTTATTACCTATTGATGTGCAATAAATCCATATCCTACATCAAGTAATTGCCTCTATGCTTAGGCTATATGGTGGAAAGACTTAGACTATCACAAACATTAAGACACTCTAATATGAGAGGATGAAATGTAAGGAAGAAACCTTATTTCAGAAATATTAAGGTAATACGTCCCTAAAACAAATTTTTTAAACTGTGGAAATGGGATTTAAGTATACCTACCACCTTATGTTTCCACCATTACTAATATGACACTCTTAATTCTCTTAGACCTCAATGAAGGTCTCAAGAAGCTTCAATATTTTCATCTCATCATCTTCATGTCTCTGTTGGAGCACCTATATGTGATCATCAAACTATGAACTATGTACATGGAATAATTGGTTATCATAACCAATCTAAAATTGTTTGAATAGTTTAAACTTGTTGATTTTACCTTGGAATACTTCTCACTATGTTGAAAACCTTGCTATGTCATCAGTATGACCTATCAAGGGGTTATCTCATTAGATTGTAGGTGGTTGTTGTAGGTAATATGACTATGTATGTATGCTTATTAACTATGTTTTTCATATGAAACACTCTTGAGACTAATTTTTTCAAGGAAAGGTGATCAACATGATATGAGAGGCATGAAACACCAATGCACCTTTGATCTGAAAGCTAACACATGAAAAAGAAACCTCTATAACTAATTAAAACAACTATCTATAGACCTTAGTGGAGTCCTCCTAGGAAACTAAGATAATTAATTTTAATTATTTGACCTCCACACATTTAAACATGACTAAGGAACATGTGAGTTATATAGTCACACTCTCTAAAATCATATATAGTACTTGGTTTGTATAAACCAATCCAAATAGAGAGGAAACTTGAAGGGTATAGGAATGAATAGGAAGAAAATGGAAGTAGACCTTCTTAACCACTGCTCATATATCAAAATAAATCAAACCTACAACTCTTATCATGGATTTAAAGTACACAAGGAGAAATATCATCCCTCAATATAATTTTTTCATAGATAAGGGTGCATAAAGTTATCTTAATTAGTTTTGGGCTTATTATAACTAAGCACAAACCTAGGATATTCCCTCTGTGCTCAATAATACTTGATTATGCTGGCATCAATTCACATAAGGAATAGGCCTATGTGCTAACATGAATCATATTTTAGAATTAATTAGGACCCTCATTGGGATAATTTTTCCATGGCATAAGACATTAATTATGGGACTTGGTCAATTTAAAGAAGGCTTTAATTAAATCTAAGGGCTTAAGCCTTTTAGGGGATAAGCCCAATGACCTATAGGTGTAATCCTTTTGGTGGAATAATACTAGATTCATATGGGTTCAAGTCTTTGTTAAATTAATCCTAGCATCATATCGATGCTTGAAGGATTATAGGGTTGCTTTCACTTTAATTAATCATATTAGTCTTGTGCTTTTTGCAAGGGTAGGAACAATTATCATAGGATCTATATACTTGGTCTTTATACCCATTATATATAACATCATTAGGTATCAAATGGAATATATTAATAACATAAACCATAAGCATGCATAAATACTACTTGACATAACTGAAATGAAATTATAACATTACACTCATTTTACATTTCAATATAAATATAAAGACACATAAACAAGAAAAAATTATATGTTAATTCATCCACCTTCATCATTAATAAATTTTAAAATAGAGTATATAATTCATGGAATTTAAAATATAGTGTGTCTAGCTTATGCTACTTAATGACCTAAAGTCTCATAAGTGAGCTTGGGTACTTACAAATAGATCCTTAATGGTATCCATACAACCCCTAAGTCTAATGTCTAACATAGAAATGCATACAAATAATCTTTAATCTACTAGAGACTCACTACAACATAATTCACATCATTGCATCAATTGGTTTAAACTCTTTTTAACGCCTTCAAGAGTAGCTCTACCAAGGTATAATGCACATGATGAGTGCTAATATATATCCTTGGTGATAATTCTCAGTAGCTCCATCACCTTGAATACTTCATGCTATAGTCACCATGTATTTCCAAACCTAAAATATGCCTTGAAGATCTAAAAACTAGTTAACTACCTGTTAGTTGGCATACTATATGTATTAAAACCTCTAACTAGCTCTAAGATACCAAAATATCAATCATCATGATAAATTATTGACTCATGTTGATGTGGATGTCATCATGGTGTGAATCTTATACTTATCAAAAAGAGGGGCCTAAGATCACCCCATATAAAATTTCTAGTCCACCCTCATACTAGGTTATCAAAGTCTTTAATGCAAAAAACTTGGGCATGTTTTCTTTCATCTTAGCACTAAAGTCTTCAAATCCCTTAATGGCGAGCTTAATTTCTTCAAAAGTGTTGTTTATTTTGGTGGAGACAATACTAAGTATAATCACATTATTCTTTTTTAGCTCCTTCTGGAATGCCTCTATAATCACCTAAGCCTTTTCCACACTCCCATCTAGGATTGATCCTTACTCATAGGCCTTAGTATGTAGAGAGTAGAAGAGTGGTTCCATGTGTCTTAGTCCTTGATTTGGGTGTTTATCACATTCACATTCCTCATGATCTATGCCTACTCTAACCTTCTTTTTATTATACCTGCATCATTAGCTTCTCCTTATCCTCTTTTGCCTACTTAAGGCACAAGTCTATGATTGAGTCTTGGTTAGATAAACTAATAAAAATGGCATCAATTGAATCTATGTCCTCTTATAGCTTCACAAAGAATTTTTCTACATCTTCAAGCTTACTATCAAGCTCCTTTTATAGTTTAATGCAGGGATCTTCTTCTTCTTTCACCAACTTGGGTTTTAACATTGGGATCATTGTTTTCACTAGCACATAGATTTTGTCAAATTATAAGAGGTATAAATTATTAACACCAACTATAAGGGATGGTTTAGTCATCTCTATGCACTCATAGAATTTCTAAAATTTGAATTTAGTGGCCTATGCTTCATCTTTGGCTTTTTTGTAGAGATTCTTCCATTTTCTTTCCCTACCATCATTGACGATATTTTTACATGCAACTTCAGTGGCCATTATAATTAGTACATTACCAACTTAGATTGAGTTCATGGCATGAGGTTTTATGAGGAGTGAGTCATTCACCTCATCAATCTCTTCTAGGCTTAAAGTATCCACTCTAAGCACCTTGAAATGAGGCTCATCCATATAATGATCAAATTAAAATGCAATTTGTTTGCAAATCCTATTTGTGGTGGCTTAATGGATCATGATATCATACATGTAGAGTTATTCATCCCCTATCCCTTCTATGCATTTTCCCTTCTGCTTAGCTATGCATCATCCTTCTCAATGATGACCATCTCTATTTTTTCTTCCTCTTCACTGGTGCCACTAATCTCTTTGACACTTTCCTCAAAGGACTCATCTATTTATTATTTGGGTGTTTCTTCCTCAAAATTTTCAACTTGTTCACTTCTTCCTCATGGGGTTTCTCAATACTCATCTATCAGGTAATCCCTTTAGTGCCAATGTTGAGTTTTTGTTGCTAGGGTTCCTTAGCTATCTCTATTTGTTATTTTAAGGCATGAGTATCACCTTATTTTTATTTAGGCACCCCATTATTACTTGGAAACACCTCTTGTGTAGCTTCTTATACCTTTTTAGTGGGGCACTGGGTAATTTTTTGGTTGTTTCAATGGCTGGTCTCATGCTTGTGGGAACCTTCTTGGCCTTTTTTTCTTCCTTGGCCTCTATTTTTCCTAGTTTAGTCTGAACTTTTCTTCAAGCTCTACCACCTTCTTGTTGTCTTCTTCACTCAATCCCATTTTATTTCATGTCCTTCTTTTCTCCTCTTCTATTTTTAGGGTGAATGTGAAGGCATCTTTATTGTATGAAGAGTTTACTATCTCCTCTTCAACTTCAGTCATGGTGGTTGTGCCACTCTCAAGGGCCTTCTATACATCTTTGTTGCTTGTTTATTATTCATCTTCTATCTATAGGATGTAAGTCCCTATTCTTTCTTATTCAGTTTCTTCCTCCATCCTAAGAATGAGGGTCTCCTCTTTTTCCATTTTTTCCAGAGTTATATTTAAGAACACATTGGGTCCCATAAACTTCTTCTTGTGATTCTTTTTGGAGGAATCACTCTCTGGCGCAAAGGTCACGTGATTCTTAAGGGTTTGGGGTGTAATTTGTTCTCTAGAGGCAATTTTTAGCTTAATGTGCTCCATGATCTCTTTAGTTTTTTATTCCCACTTCTTTTGGAGATTCTTTTCCTACATAATTAATACTGGCTTCCCTTCATCACTGATTAGGAATGGGTGATCATCATTTTTTTAGGATTAACACCCTTATTATGCATCTTCATTTCATAATAGAGGTTGAATATGCACCCATTTATTATCTCCCTATAGAGGGGATGGAGGTCCATCATGTTAGAGTCATCATCCTCATCCTTTATGGCCTTGGATCTAGGGCACACAAACTAGCACCTTAACCTACTCCAAGCTTGATCCATGGTATTCATCAAGATCTCCAGTTATTATGTATTAGGAATCCTCATTAGTGTCGATATGAAGTACTTGTCATAAAATTCATAAGGTAAATTAAACAATTAGGATAGGTTCCCATCTATGAGTGTTATGAGTACTACACATAAATGTTTCATTATATTAAAGGATGTTATTCTTATCAAATGTTGGGGGAACTACTAATGGATTCCCCATTTAATCTAAAAGGCCTCAATATACCTGCTGCACCAACCTTATACCCTTATCTTGTAATTTTATAAAAAGATATGTGGGTAGATGAAGTCTTGATACTTCATCATAGGGGAATCATTATGGGGTGGGAATACCCAAAGGTTGTCAACATCTCTATCTGATATACTAATATCCTCCATCATGATCAATATCAACATGTATCCCCATTTTAAGGTCTCATGCACTTTGTGGCACTCCAACACATTATTAACAATCTCCTTAGTAGTAAATTTGGAGATGTTGAACTTCAGCCTTTGCACCATGTGGCAGGTAATGCATAAGTAGGTATTGTTGATGTTAGACCATCAACCACTAGGGCATAGTTTGGATCTAACCAGGTGCACCATTTTCCTTGTACTAGGGTCCTATTTATCTTTGATAGGGAATGAAAACCCTAAATTTTAGTAGCCTAGGAGTTTTATGACCCTTTCAACCTCCACATCATCTTCCATCATTTTTTGGATGTCTACCTCTATGCCTAAGAGTCCTATCATCATACATATGAGGCATGTTAAAATCTTCATGTGCCTCCATATAAATTAAAAATGGTCACCATAGATGTGTGAAAGGAGGAGTTTTACAAATTCCTCTATCTTACCAAAACTTGGTATCTCAAATAATTTAGTCATGCTTGTTATTTCTAGTTTGTCTCAGATGGAGATGTCAAAGAGTACCATGCCCACCTTAGTCTTCTTTCCCATGTTAACCATCTAGTCATGGTTGAGTTCCTATGCATTTCTCTATGTATGGTGGTTTTAATATTTCAATATACATATATGTGTAAAGGATACCCATTTCTCCCCCATTATGACCTCTAAGGGGAACTACGTCTCTTTATAAACAAGCTTTGTGCTTACTTCTAGGTTTATCACCATGACATTCATGCCTTCTACTATGTGTGCCTCCCATTTTATAGTGGCTACTTATTTCACCATCCACAATTTTTTGTCATCCTTCAATTACTTCAATAAACCTACACTTAATCTTTTTTTACCCATTCTGAACTGGTTATTGTTAAATCATGGTTGGTTGATCTTTCCAAAACCCTTATTGGTGTTTTATGCTTCTTCACAGTCATGGAAACTATGACTATATTTTTAGCTCTTGATCTTTGTGCATTGTTAATGGTAGCCTTGATGTTTTTTTTAGATCTCTTTCTATCTTTTTCTCTCTTAATTTATTTCCACTTGTCTCCTTTCTAATTCAAAATAAAATACAATCTTTGTCTTTGTTTAACAATTCTTGCTTGGGGGCTATGAATGCTCTGGTTTGCATTATGGTAACATTTTTCTTATTTGGGTGGCTTCAAATCTATTCAGATATATTCTATAGTTTGAATTCTCATAATGTTTGTAACCTTTCAAAGTTTTCTATTCACCCCTTTATACCTTAGATTCAACTACCTCATTAATGGTTCATGATTAATGGCATGGTGACACGTGGATTTATTGAAATCTTCTTAGCCCATGAAATCTACAAAAACCTACTACCAAATTCTCATTTATTTTGTATCTTAGTAATTTCATCATCACAACATGAAATTTATAATAGTTTATTCATTGAATTGATAGGTGATTTAAATGGCCACTTTCCACCGACCATTAGGTGGGTGTCAATTATCTTGATGATATTTATCTTGAACTTTGTTCACCTTGGCATGACCTTTGCCTTTATTATGGAAAATTTGGCACATAAATTCACATGTGTATGATTCATTCTCCTTAGTTCCATCATTCCTTAGTGTTTTACTTCCTTACTATCACACCTCTCTTTCTTGGTCAATTTCTTGTGTTTTCATGTCTCTTACTTTGGCCTTCCCTACCCCATACAAATCCTTGTGTTGGTCCTATAATAATTCACTCTCTCCTCTTGATTTAATGTGCACCATCATCTTGTACACCTCCATTTTTTAGCCTATGCTTATAGTTTTTTGAATCTAGAAAACATCACACACCCAAAACTTAGGTGTCTAGCCTTAGGCACTTTAGAGAGTGTTTGTGATCAACTCACCTAGCTAAATTTATGAATGTAAACACTATAAGAGTTATCCTATGGGAATGAACATGCAAAAATTATTCACTTTAAAAAAAATAAAAAAACATGAATAAATATTTATCTTGCACCAAATTTTAATATGGTTAATACAAAGCAACTGACTTGTGACAAAAAAATAGGTGTCTGATGGAACAAGCACCATCCTATTAACTATAGGGCTTAAATATATTGTTTTTGAAATTAATATTAATATTTTTGTCCCAAAAATATAAAAACATCAAGTATCCTAATGGATACCCCCTAATTTTTTGATAAAATCTCTTGAATTGATCAAAAACCCCACATTCCCTTTGTATTGTAGAATCCATAACTCTAGATGTAATTTGTAATTTCAAATTTTCAAATTGATTCTCAAGATATAGATCCTATAATAGACCAACCAAAAAACTTTGGATCCCTAACAAAAATTTTCAAAGTTTCAAATTGTATCCCAAGATCTAGATCCTGTAATGAACTAACCAGAGGAATCTAGAAACTTGAAAATTTTCAAAATTGTAAATTGCAAGTAGAGTTTTAGATTCTATAGGCCAAACCCCCCATATAATTTATAAATTTAAATATAATTTTCAAACTTTCAAATTTAATTTGTATTTTTTATTCTCATGAAACACTTCTCTTAGAATCCAAAACTCAGAGAACAATTTGCAATTTATAAAATTACAAATTGTAATCCAGGTTTTGGATCCTGCCAATGACCTAAGCCATATAATCTAAAACTCCAAATGCAATTTAAAATTTAAAAAAAAAAATCAAATTTCACGTAAGGCTCTACCTTCCCATTCCTAAATGATTCAACCTTCTACTTCCCATTGAATCTAGAGGTTAACATGCAATTTACAAAATTATAAAATGGCATGAGAACTCTAGATTTCTACCACCAACTACCACCAATACAACATTAGTTATAGGGTTTTTAATGTATAAATAATGAACATTTGGGGATTTTAATTCATTTTTTATGTTTCTAATTATGATTTAGATTTTTTATAATGACCTTATACCATGCCATCGACCTCAAGCCATGCACCAAGTAAGTACCTACAAACCTTAAGCCACGTCTGTAAGTAAAATGTTGCCATTATGAACTACATAGTATTTTTTTGAAACCTTTAAACATTCATAGAAGCCATTTTACTATAAATTTAATGATTTTTTGGTTATTTCCATTATTTCAAAGTTATTTAAAATGTTGTAGTTTTTTTCATTACATAAGTCTTATCTAATTTTAGGGTTTAATTTGTTGTTATTGAATAGTTTGATTTTATTGTTTTTTCCAAAAGTATCTTGCTTAATTGGGATATAGGGTTTGAATTTTCCAAATCATTAAAACCTTAGGTTTTTTCCCTAAAGTTTCTACATTCATATCTAAGTTTTCTTCATTTTTGCCAAAGCCAAGTGAATATACCATCGTATATTTCCCAAAAAGCTAGAGAATGTTCCCTACAAGATACCTTTAAGTCCTTATATACTTTGGAATTGTTCCAAACACCTCTAAAGTTTTGAGGATTTTAACATATTCCAAACACCTAAAGTCTTAGTGAGATTCACTATTGATCTAAACACCTCCTAGTTATGTGGGATTCCTGCTTACAGTTTACACCTTTCATCTCCATGGATATTATCATTGTTATAAGCACCTTCCATCCCCATGGGATTTCAACTAGCTCAAAAAAATTCTATGTTCTACCCGACATTCCTATTGCTCAAAACAAATCTAAGTTTCACTAAAAATTTTACCTGCTTAAAGCACCTCTAATCTCCATAAGAGATTCTACCTACTACAAATACCTAAAAATCCTTCCATCTCTTGTAGTTGGTTTTAAAAAAGCATTCTCTCTAGAGTTAATATCTCAAAAGGAGATGAGTTTAAATCAAAAGTCCCTGGGGTGAATTTTAACTTAGATTCTAACACTACTAATATCATTGATATAGACCTAGGTCACATTGACCTAGGAGACTTCTAAAATTGAATAAATACAAAGTTCAAGAATGATTAGGTCCAAAGTATCTATGACTCTATATTTCCACAAGCATCATCCTTTCCACTGATAGTCCAAAGCCCTGAGTTGGTGTTGACACTAGCCCAACCTTATGATGTTGACAAAATAGAGGTCCTAAATGATAAAGAGGAAAAAAAATTTAATCTCAACCCAAACTTCATTGACTTAGTTTTTATGATCCCTAAATTTTAGAGTTGTCTTGACATAACCTCAGAGACATTCCAATAATTATTTCAAGATAATAGAGAGGGATGTCACATAATGATAAACAAAGAATGGCTTAAGGCCCCTAAGGCTGCCTCCACCTAATTGCCAAAGACATTGGCAAGAATTGACTTCAAATATGATGTGGGATATATAATAATATTGTTACACATTATTACTATTAGTCTTGATGCTAAGAGATTCCAAGATTGGACGTACTAGTATATTTGGGTCATCTATCAAAACTAACAATACATCCACTAAGCCCAGCTCATTAGTGACTCCCTCTATAAGCAATTAATGGAGGTGAAAATAATAGGAAAGTTCTATATGACTTCTTACCTTGTATACATATTATCTAAGGGATGAGCCTTCCCAAGCCTCAACACAATACCTAGTGAAATAAGTAGAGTGTATAACTATTACCCTAACCTCACATTGGAGGCTAGCAGGCAACATTTTATGAGAGTCAATTATGCATTCATTTATTACATCATCATTATGTTTGACAAATAAATTTGGAGAATAAGATTCTTAGAAGTAATAAATATAGAAATCACTTGATGGGGCTCTTACTTGATTTATTTTCACACCTATTCTTATATCAGGGTAATTATATTCAATAGTTTCCCTTTCACACTCCCTAGGTATGTTAGAGATAAGTGGGAATTAATGGAGCTAGTAAGGTAACTTGTTGAGACCCATAAGCTTCTTTATAGGAAGCACAAGTTAGGAATTCATTTACCAATTAGTATTGGTAGATACACATGCCCCTTCCTACTCAAATCCAAGTGTGTTGATGAAAAAATGACACAGATGGCATTGAGAGCTTCGGAGGATAGGCCATATTATGATGTTTATGGAAACATCACAAACACACTAGGAATTTAAACTTATTCCATATTTTGAATATTATTGGGAGGATCTAAAGGATAAAGATAAGTTTAGATTCAAGGGCCATTCTAGAATGACCTTGGAATATGTCAAATCATTTGATCTGGCACTAGTCCTAAAGGACTTGGTGGTTGATGATTCCTTAGTGGTCCCAAACTAATACAAATAGATTATCACTCAATCCCTTAATCTAATAAGGTGGTTGATACCTGAGTCCTTTTCTTTGATAGATATAACAACACATGTGATCAACAAAATGATCAATTAGCTCAAAATCAAAGGGCTCCAAGTGACCAAGGATATAATGAGTATCAAAAATAAAATTTTAAAGCTTAAAGAACAAAGAATTCCTTCATTAGTAGAGGGTCCTACTGGGATAGCAAGAGAATAATCAAAGGGGCCAGTGATCTCTCATAAGAAAAAAAGAAAGATAAGGCCAATAAGGGTAAATCTAGAAAGGATGGGGGTAGAATCAGACCAACCAATCATCATCTCATCTAAGGACATATCTACAACTCAAGCCTCTATATATTCAACCCCCATATTAGTCAAAGTAATAACCCCTATCATTGTAGTTCACCCTTTACCTATTTATATTATTCTTGCAAATCCAACACCTCTACCTCTTATCTCTATTCCCCATGCATCTCAGGTTTCCACTCCAAACTTCATTCCTACCACTTTACCTATAATAATAAAGCCATTATAACTAGTGAAATCAATTAAAGTGGACACTTAAGGTCCCCCATCAGTGGATACTCAAGTTTTTACTCCACTTTCCCTTCCCATAATTTCACTCACTCCTTCCATTTCACTCCCTCCTTCCATTTTATTTATAATTCCTTCTATTCCATGTCTATTGATTTCTAATACCATTCATCAGTATATATCCATAGACTCAATCATCCTAAATTTAATTATATTATATATCCTAACTCTTGGGATAAGTACTAATCCATCTTCATCCCCTTTCATCTTTCCTACCTTACCACCCCTAAATGGCCCAACTTATTTAATTGATTCATTCAATGATTTGGATTCCACACTTATACCATTTCCCAAGTTTTAAGTCCATGTGTCTACACCCCCATTAGTATCACTTTTACCTCTTACACCCTAGTAGACACATATATTTCCACTGTCCCCACCTCTTCCACTTCTATAGTTTCTTGATCACTTTTAGTGGAGATAAGTATAAATCAATTCCTAGATGAAAATGTGGATTTTAAATCTATTAATGGATATGAAGTTACATAAACATATATTTATCAATTAGTGGTAGCATCAACCTAAGATTTAACACTTGTCATAGTGCCTACTAGTGTAACAACATTAGCAGTAGATTCTCATATGATAGTATCTACATAGCAAGATGCTACCCCCAATAGGGTATCACCATTTCAAATAAATTTCACTTATATTATTTATAATAAAGAGAAAAGAAACTTGATATGGGTATGGTATAAAAACCTAATATCTTGTGCATGCATTGATATCGATGGTTATAGATACTTCTTTTTAGCTTAGGATGAATGAACTATAGATAAGAAATCATTAGAGAAATGGTTTGATTAGTTAGATAATAGGGTGGATTATCTAGAAAGCTAGATCCAAGAAGTACAGGTTTACTTGGAGGCTATCAATCCATGTTTTTAATCACTTAAGTTCTAAAAATGAAAGATAAAGTACTTGTATCAATAATAAAAGATACTAAAATCAAATACAAGAAGTTCTTTATAGATGAATAAGTGAATTTAAATAATTATAATAATAAACTAATTAATATTAATGATAAAATAATTATATATGGTCCAAAAAATAGGGTGAGGCTCTATGATGAGGTAGGGGATCTAAAATTTAGATTTGGTTAAGGTTTAGTGGGTAAAAGTAGCTTGTTGTTTATTTATCACATAATGACCATCAATTATTTGGGTGACCATTGACAGTTAGGGAAATTATCAGTGGTTATGGATAGACTCTCAGTGGTCAAGGTGACCATCAATAGTTACTGTGGTTTTGATATATTTCAAGAAATTGATTTGGTAAGGTTGTAGAATGGAAATCTTAAAGGTGGGTTAGGGTTGGGTTGGTCATGAAATAGAAAAAAAGTAACTAATTAGTGAAAATGGATACTTATCTTTCTAGTTTTTTATTTGAAGGAGGGTCAAGGTGGTTGTTGAATCTTGGATCAATTCTAGTAGAGTAATGGTACTTGGCTATTGGCCAATGAGTGGTAGTAATTTTAATATCTATTATACTTGTTGGTTCATTAGTTTGTTGGAAGAATAAACTACTCCAAAAAAATTGATACAAGAAGCTCTTGATAGTTATGAATCCCTTTTCTCCTCCTACTTCTCTCTTTTTATAGAAAAATGAGAGAGGTAAAAGTTGTATGCAATCATTATTACATGATTCATAATAAATTAATCCTAGATAAGATAAGATAAGATAGAGCACACCTACAGTTCTAATTGGGTATACACTTTTTAAGTGGGAGCATGACCAATATGGAGATCTTCTAGACTTGATTAAGGGATCCCTTGTATCATTTTTCACAACACATCATGTTAGGAAGGGTTCCAAAGCCTCTAGTCTAACATAATCACATAATAATCCTAAAAGAGTCCTATTATTTGATATTCACTTATGCTAATAAACAAGAAAGTAAACTATTCTAATAATAAGAAAAGTAAACTAATCTAGTGTGCACCAAATCTTGTGGCATAAAGTGGGGGTTAGAAAAAAACAAATAAATAAAAACTAAACTAAACATGCATAGGAGACATATACTCATGTCAATGTATATGGAATCCTAATACATGGAAGAGAATAATACATACAACATTATCTATCTAATCTTACAAAGGAGAAATAAAGTTAGGAATACTTACCTTTGAAGATGAACTTGTTGAGTCTCAACCTCTCCCTTGACCAAGGTATCTCACAAGAAATTATCTTGGCTTGTAAGGATAATGAATATAAATCAGATTTAGGCTACATGACCTACCTAAACATCTAAAATACTTATCCACAAGACAAAATAAAATCTCCAAAGAAAGTATTAAACCCTAAAGCTTTATTCCTCAAATATAATGGTCAATAAGTAGATGTTCATTCACACTTCTTTGTTTGATTATTATATTCTTATAAATGGTGGGAAATGACCCTATATATATAGTAGTATATTGGCTAAAAACCATTTAGACATGTCAATTATACTAGGTCAATTGGGTCGACCTAGTACATTCTTGGGCTAATGCCTTAAGTTTGTGTTAGGTCAGTCAGGATGTAAACAAGTCAAAATAGATAAAATGTCCCCAAAATACACTAGGTTAACCAGATAGACCTAGTGTATTGAATAGGTAAAAAGGGTAATAAGGCAAGAAATGAAGGAATAAATCATGATAATGATTGGAATGGATAGGAAAGATAAAAATAAGCCTAGGGTTCATGGTTTTATGGAGATAGTGTGTAGATATCAAGTGCCAAAAGGAACAACAATCTTACAAAGAATCGATGCTCTACCCACCCCATTATCAGTGCACACTTTAAGTAATGCACTTAAAGATATTAAGACTCAACAAGTTCTTACAAGATAAAAAGTGTCAGTAATCAATAAAAGTTTAAAAATAGTATGTGTATACATATGCCCCAGTCGAAGCTCATCATGTGTCACATAAGTACAACATGGGATGGTACTTCAGAGATAGAACATGATAACACACAATGTTGATGCTAAGTATGGTGTATTAGGAAGAATATAAGATAAATGAAAGGAATAAATTGAAAAACACATACCTTTAACCTAAATTAGTGTTGTAGATAAATAATAAGACTATAAGAAAGTGAAGGCATCTAATATAAAGCACACTAGGCAAACCTATAGAAAGGAAACCTATTCCCTATAGACACAAAGATTTTTAGTTAGATAAATGTGCTACTATGATCAAATAATGAAGGTAGATTGTTAAAAATAAAATAAAAATAGACCTACCTCCCCACAATGTGTTCCCCACTTCTTATGACCCCTTATAGAACCATCGATCTACTACAAAGATTGGGTACTGGCATGAGAAATTAGGTAACACTAAGAGATTATTATTTTTTTATTCTCCTCTTCTAATCTACTAGCCTACCATAACCCAAAGGATCTCATCCCTATTATGAGGCCAAATATGGAGTTTGAGATTTAACTAGAAGGAGATGTGCTTTAAATCACGTCTTTTAGTGTGATTTGAATTTTAATAATATTTGTGCCTTTTTGATATCATTGCCTTTTGTTTAAATGATTTGGATTTTAAATTTATTTTGAATTCTTCCTAAGATTCCTCCTCTATAAGGATTTGGAAAACCAAACATGAGAGAGATAGTGTTACACATGAATGAGTTGTAGGTTAAGTTTAAAGGAAGCTAAGTAACCCAAGACAAAATACTAACTAGGACACTTAGGCTTGACACTAAACAAGTATGTGATCTCAAGTCTCAACCATGTATATGCTTAGTTTTTAAAAAATGAAGAAGTAAAAATGAGATCTAAAGGAGGACCAATGAAAGGAAATAGTAATGAAAAAGATTGTTTGCTAACTGATCACATGGTAAAAGGAGATAATAACCAAAAAGGGGCATGGTAGATATGACCAAGTCAGCATGATATATCTATGAAAAATAAAGATAAGAGAACCAAAAATCATGAAGATATAAGGGAAGAGTTTTGAGAAAAACTCTTAAAGGAAGAGAAAGCAATGATAAAGAAAAATAATAATGATAAGGACAATACAAGTATATGCAAAATATAAATAATCAAAATTAACTATAGTATAACAAGAAGGGACAACATGATATAAGATAAGAAATAATTTTACATAATTTCAAATTATATAATAAAAAAAAGATAAAAATAAGATTTAAGCACATGTCCAATTCAAATGCAAATGAGAAAACACCATGCATGTGCTTCATAAATATTGGTAAATCTATCCACACACATTATCCAAGACATTAGATAAATCTCTATGAAGCTGGATATGAACTATTGCTAATGTCTCATCAATCTTTGTTGAATATTGGGCAAATACTTCTTTCCTTATCTCTTTAACTGAAAAAGTAGGAATACTCATTAGATCGTGATGAGGAAGGCAATTGGGTGAAGGATGGTTAGGAGAATGTGTGGGAATGGGATCTATGAGAAATGCTATAATTATTGGTGGAGAAGAATCCATAGGTGAAGGAGGGTCCACATGTAGAGAAGGAACCATAGGTAGAGGCACAAAAGGTGGTGAATAGACCATAGGAGGTGTAGCTATGGGAGAAGAAAGAGTAGCCTTCTTACGATAGTGACCTATGGGAGGAATGGTATAAGGATGAGGAATAGTTATAATATGATCCTTAAGATGTTAAAGGATACAACAATGATCAATATGATGTGTTCTGTATTGGTACCATAGAAAATACCTCTCACCATACTTAGGTACATGTTCAGGAATAATCTTTGGAGGAGGTCTGGTAGTGTCTATTTATGGGGAATAAGGATGTAAGGTATCAATATATTTCCATAATTTATGATAATGGGTAGAAGAGTGATTATCTATCCCATTGAAGTAACATATATGCTTGTGAGTATTCCTAGGAGAAACACTCACAAGAGAAGGTGTAATAGGCATAGATGAAGAAGGAGATGGATCATCAGCCCATTTGGTCGGCAAAGGATCCATCTTAGGTCAAATATGTAAGCTATCACCAAGAGAAGGTGGTAAGGGAGAAGGAATGGAAGTAGGTTGAATAGAAATAAAAGTAAAAGTAGGCTCATCAATCGTGAACGAAAAAATAATAACTGGTTCTAACATAGATTTCACTATGGGAGGAAAAAGATCAATAGAAGGTCTAATGAGGGTTGCACTAACCTCAGAACTAAACCAATGATATTAGTTAGGGAACCTAGAAAAATGGTAAGTTCTAGTCATAGCATGATCTATGAGTATAGTCCTATAAGGATCCTTAGAAACTAAAGGTGTTGGAACCATCCCTACTCTATGATAAAGAGGAAAAATGCAATAATTAAGAACTATAAATGTTGGAACATGAGAAGATGCATGAAAATCCTTAAATAAAGAAGAATGATAACACACAATCTTGACATCAAAGGCTTAGATAGGGCCACCTAATAAAATATCATCTAAAGAATATCCATCATCATAATCTATCATATGAATATCAATGACACAAGTTGGAATAACTTTGTCATCAGAAGAAACATGGTGAATAGAATTCTTAGTCTTGGATAAGACTACGATAATGTCATCGCAAGGTGGTTTATGAGAATTATGTTGTAATGAGGTCAAAATTTTCAAGATGAGATGAGGTGTGAGATTAGAAGTTTTGATCTTTGATTTAATCTCATTGGGCTCATAATCATCAGAGTCTAAAAGGTTAGGAGGAATGTTATTAATGAGCTTGGGATACCCATTGTAACCTTTGGTTGATTTGATAGGGAAGTTGAAATGTTGAGATTTATGAAATGGAATACTAGGTAAATTCTCAAGAGTAAGAATCTTAAAAACACCATGATCTTGGAATTACTCAAAATTACAAGGGTTAGTATCTCCTTGAATCCTATAAATGACTGCATTATAAGGGAATTTAACACATTGGCAGGTGGAAGAAGTGATATCTCGCATACGATGATTCCATGGCCTCTCAAGTAAGATGTTATAAAAAAGAGGGAAATTAAAGACCATCACCTTTACATGAATGGTAATAGGTGGGATAGTAATGGGAAACCACACACACCAAAGAGGATGAATTTACCTTATATCATATCCTGGCAAGTGCTACATGTAGACTTAAGATTACATTCTGAATATCCAATGGTTTTAATGAAATCAAGAGAAGTAACATAAGTGTCATAACCCTCATTAATAAATGATAATTTGAATTAGATATCACCTATTTGGATACTAATAAATAAAGGAGGATCATCTACATGAAGCATAATATCATTAGGAATCATAGATGTAATGGGAAATTTCAATGAAAGAGAAGTGTCAATAGTTTCATCAATATTGATGGACATATCTTCACATTGTTTTGAGATACTATCCTTAGAACTAGATAAGGCTACCTCCCATCTTGCTAAGGGAGGATGAGGGAGATTCATCTCAAATAATAGTTGCATAAGATGGTTCTGATGATGGTGATATGTCCTCATAAGCTTGATAAATGGAATTTTAGATGGGAAATTAGTGAGTTCTACAATAGGATCCCACTCATCATAACCCATGAGAAGATTGTTAGATATAGGTGTGTAATGGTTAAGGAGATATTTGGAAGGAGGAAATGAAGAGAATTTAAATTTATGTTGATAAGAATGAGAAGGTTTAGAAGAAGGTTCGTAAATCATTTGGTGATGAAGAAGTATATAGTTTAAATTGATCTTGAGAAGTAGAAGAAGTGTTAATAGAAGGTTGATTATCATTAGAAGATAGATTATAATTATTACTAGAAGATGATGGAAGAATAGTATAAAAAGAATGAGATGTGTTATCCAAGGGATAATCATAAATTGGATCATCATCAAAGGTTATAATATATTCTTACCTTAACTCATTCAAATGAGTTAGAGAATAATCTTGGATAACACAAAATATCTTAGAAAGAGGTGGGGTGTAGATAGGTTGGGAATCGATGAAAGCCACCATCCTTCACATATTAGTCATGCTAACCACATTTTATTTAGAAGTGAGTTTAATAAGACTTTCTACATTATTGGTGGAAGAGGTGGGCTTGTCTTGGTTTTATTGAATAGGTTGATGATTAGGTAAAGGATCTTTGTAAATAGCTAAATGAGAATTTTCTTGATTCAAGGCTTGGGTTTTTTCATGAGTTTTAAGGTCCTTAAAATAAACTTCATAATATTTTTGACACTTGTAAGTGATAGAATTGGATAAAAATTAGGACCATGAAGAAAATCCATGGCTAAATTATGAAGTTGTCTATAGGTCTCATGAGAGTGAGCCCAACTAGCATGAAAAAAAAAAAACTTACTAGGATCATACCAAGTTTGCATAGGATGAGTAGGGTCAATCTCTTAAGGGAGAGGCCTAGGTAGATGCTTAAGTAATTCAGTTAAGGAAAGAGGTTTATGGAAATTAATGATTTTTGGTGATGAGAAATGAGGATTAGTATATTATTGAGAAGGAGCTAGTTCTGAAGAAGGGGTAGGAATGATAGCTTGAACATTATGAATGGTATCATATGAATTGGTAACACCATTATTGGTAATATTTTAGTTTTTATTTTTAAGTAACTGATAAGGACATATGAAATGTTGGAGTGCATAAAATTGATGTATAAGGAAATCTTGTTTTTTGGCTTGGTTAACGGCCTCTTGTAAGGTATGTGGAGCAAGGGTATAGACTTAATATTGTAATTTAGGAAATAAAGCATTTGTAAAGAGATGAAAGAGATTGTCATCTACCATGTTATGTTCACACTTGTTTGACAAAGTCTTCCATTGTTTAAAAAAGGCTTGAATAGTTTTGTTTTAATTTTGTTTACAATTGATGAAGTGGGCCAAAGTGTTTTCAAGAAGATCACTAGTTTGGAATTTTTGTACTAAAGAATTCAATAAATCCTCTATACTAGTGATGGATTGAGATCTAAGTTGATTATACTATTCTAAGGCATCACCTATGAGGGTTTTGGTAAGGATTTTGGTAGTAGAAAAGGTACTTAATTTGACCCAATCCTTATAAATATTTCCAAATGTTTTAATATGAAGGGTAGGATCAGTTGATCCATTATAAGGGATGGTAGGTGTTATACCTTTGATATCAATGTTAGCAATTTGAGTAATAAGAGGTTCATTTTGTAAATGCTTGATAAATTTGTTAAATAATAGAGGTTTTGGAATGAGATTACCTTGAGAATCTAAAAGAGTGGGAGGAGGAACACTTTGGTTATGTGTGCCCCAAGCCATTATTTATGGTTATGTGTGCCCCAAGCCATTATTTGTGGTTATGTTTGAAGATTAAGAAGGTCATTTTGTATTCTCGTCATTTGATCCATGTTATGAGCTTGAAATGTGTTCATTTGATTGAGAGTTTTTAATAATAGTTGATGAGTTTGATTTGTGTTATTATAAGTAGTATTGGTGTTTGAGTTAGTATTAGTGGCTTGGGTACCACTATTAGTGTTGACATGAGTTTGAGAAGAGCTATGAGAATTTGAAGCACTAGTGGTAAAATTTTATTGTGAAGCAAAAGATGGACTAGTAAATGGTTGAGATGAAGAAGCACTATAAGCATGATTACCTTGGGTAGTAAATAATGAACTAGTGGATGTATTAAGGATAATGGATCTTATGAGAGGCCCACTAGACGTAGAACTGGCCATATTAGTCAAGATATTAGGCATGGAAGTAGAATAAGTTAAAGAAGAAGATGTCATAGAATAAAGAGTAAAGATTGAAGGGAGAGGTTGAGAACTAAATAAATTAGTACCCCCAAATCTAGTTGAGAAAGTGGAAGTAGGAGAATGAGGTTCTTTAACTTGATGGCTAATCATGAGGTTATAGATGGTAAAAGGGTCTTTCCCTCTATTTTAAGGGAATTCCATGATAAAGAAAAGCATTTCAAGAGTATATTCTAACTTAGATTGATCTACTAAGAATATATGGTTATGATGCAAAGAGTTATAATGAGGATTCCCATAATTCCTTGTACAGGTTGCAATATGGACATTACTAGCATTCTCGAAAGGAACCTTACTTTGTATATGGGAGACCCTATTAGGATTGGTGAATTCCATCATATCTACTAATTGATTTTCAATGTTATCACTAAATATATATTCCATTATTAAAGGAGGAAAGGTAATATGAGATAAACAAATAATCATAAAGTGACTATAATTGAATTAGGTCAACCTAGTTGACCTATTGCAAAAACTAGTGTTTCTATGCAAAATTGCTTTCTACATTCAAAAGAAGAAATAAAGAAACTAAGGAAATGGTCAAGGCTATAAGTACCTGATAAAGTCGTGCGCACTGAAATCAGACGTTGAAAGATTCTCCTCTTTTGTTGTGGAGGAATGACACCTGCGAAGAAAAGGCTAAAACACGGAAAAACGTTAGTCAAAGATATGGTGGGCTGTCAGGTGAACGCTCGATCCCAGAAGTATGAAGACTCCCTAGAAGGATATCAACCCACTGATAAAAAAGCAAAATATTGGATGAAAGTAGATAATAATGAAAGATAAAATAACAGAAATAAATGACAGAAAATAAAAGTGCAGACCTGATATGCAGCACTGTTCTGCACAGTCACCGGCGTCGGTCTCTGTGGTGCCGGCGTCAGTTAGGGAAGGTGCCGACGTCGGTTAAGGTGCCGTCGTCGGTCAGGGTAGTGACCGGCGTCGGTAGGGGCAGGTTTTGGAAAAGTCTGAATAGGTTCGGGACAGGGTCTGGGCAAGGTCTGAGAGAGTCAAGACAGGGGCAGGGATGTAAACGAGGGATGCTGGGTCTGAACAGAGTCAGGACAGGGTCTGGGTAAGGTCAGGTCAGGTCTGAACAGAGTCTGGGGGTTTGAAGAATCAGGATGACAGAACTGATAAAGAATAACCAAGGAAGAAATAAAATAAATAGAATAAATACTTACCTGCCAGAAGACGCGATGAAAGCCATAGTTGGAGTTGTCTGTGTAGTGCCGGATTGAGTGCAGATTGGTTGATGCCGAGAGTGTTAATGTCGTAGTGTTGATGTCAGAGTTCGCAGGTTGGTTGAATGATTGCTCAGGTTCGATTGATCAGCGTTTTGAATGGTTGAATAACGTTCGGGGTCGGGTCTCGAATGGTTGGAGGAGGTTGATGAAGGCGAGAGACGGTTCCAGAGATGGTTCGTCAACCATTTTGGGAAACCAAATGATAACTGGTAACGGATAACGGCAAGGTGACTGACATCGGTAGGATTGCCGACGTCGGCCGATAGGTGATCGACGTCGGTGACATCAGCCAGGTGAAGACCGTCGTCGGCAGATGCATAATGGGGATAGAGTCTAGCTTTAGCTCTGTGCTCATTTTTACATGCTGCCAGGGTCAAGGTTGGTGGAACAAGTGATCGGCAAGGGTTAAATAGGCGAAGAAGAATAAGACGAGGAATGACCAGGGGAATCAACATGATTTCGGTGTCTACATTTGCCCCTTTTTGTCTTGTTGGTTGTTCTAGATGAACTGCAAGACAAAAATAGGAGTGAGTGCCCCAGGTGAGGGATAAGGTTGATTTCGTCTTGTTGGTTGTTCGAATGAACTGCAAGACAAAAATAGGAAGTGAAATGCTCTGAGTAAGGATAAGGTAT
This sequence comes from Torreya grandis, assembly GCA_037957365.1. NCBI lineage: Eukaryota > Viridiplantae > Streptophyta > Pinopsida > Cupressales > Taxaceae > Torreya > Torreya grandis. Next base: position 915,219 of record JARHVA010002101.1, on the reverse strand, counting down.
TCCCCCTCAAAGCAGGAGTCGAGGGAAGGGAACCGAGAATCGGGTGCTGATTTGACAAGGAGTGGATGAAAAAGGGGTGAGGGTGAACGCTGTAAAGGTCGTGATTGTGCGCATACCACTGCACGAGATAGTTAGGTCAAAGTGTCACAGGTCAAGGGTTGAGGAGTGCCAAAATTGAAGTAACCGGGCCCCAGCATTTAGTCGTCTGCTGATCGGGTTACTCAATCTAAGCTGAAGCTCCAAATGGGTCATCACGTTCCAGGTATCCTGGGCTCAGGAAGTGCTCCTAGAAACACGAAAAAGTCACAAGTATTGTGGATCAACCAGCTTGCGATCCTATACTTGTGAGGGTCCAAAAAGGTCTGCGCATAATTCTGCTAACCAGTCATGAGGTAGCATACATGCAAAAACAACCAAGGCAACAACGTCTTGGAAGTGGTCAAGGTCGGAGGAGATAGGCATGATCTCCAATGTTTTTTAGTTGATGGATGGATGAATGGATGAAAGGATGCGGCCAAGCTAACCCCAGAAGACCCCATGTCAACTGAGTGCTGCCTACATAGCCCTGGTGATAGGGCCTCAGGCCGATGTAGTTCTCCCTAGAAGGGAGGAAGGGTCAAAGGGATGGAAATGGGTCGTGGTGAAGGGCAAGGTTATGGTTAAAAGAAGGAAAGAAGGTTTGTCCATTAGAGAGACGAACAAATGAGAATGGTCGAGCTAACCCCAGAAGACGGTCGTGTCATCTGAGTACTGCCTACATATCCCCTGTGGAAGGGCCTCAGACCAATGTAGTTCAGACAAAGGGTCTGAGTGGTAGACAGGTGGTTAAAATAGTTGATAGATTGGTCATGGTTATGATGAAATGATGAGAAAAAAAAGATGTTGCAGCCTTTTCCAAATGGTGTATTCTGCAACATTCGTTGATGGGTTTTTCATCCCTAGCAATATTCCATATTCGTGATGGATGTATGCTAAAAATGAATTGAGGTCTATTTATGCTTCAGCAAGTATTGGTTTATGCTGAACATAAATTGCGGCGGGTCGATAGTTTCCATGTGTATTGGTGTCCATAGAAACTAGGGTGAATAGGCTAGGTCATGTTGATGGTCTGAAAAGAGAGTTGAGCTGAATCTATTGACAAGTGATGAGGGTGAATGTGACCAAAGTGCAGAGAAAAGATGAAAGGCGAATCGCTCTTTCATTGACAAGGACCAAAAAGATAGCATAGATAGGGGTTATGAGAACCAAGAGCCCCATTCATGTGTGACGTCGTTGACCATAGTTATGTTAGAGCGGTAATCGAATCACTTAGACATTAAAGTGAGCTCGAAGTCCCTTGAGCAGGTAATAGGAAGAGGAAAGAGGGTAACCCGTTTTAAGAGCAGAGATAACTTTGCCCCTTTTTATAGGAGACCCTGAGACAACTATAAGTCAAGTCCATGACTTTTTTTTTTTTTTTGGGCGCAGACTGATCAATGCGGGAAGCCTGCATAGAGATGTCATTTGATTTAGTGGTCAGTTTATGAAGCTGATCAATGCGGGAAGCTTCTAAAATAATGCTATTTATTGCCAGAGTAGTCATAGCCATCCTTCGAGGGAGTGGTCTAAATTTTTGTTTAATATAAAGGCTTTTGAATAGCTGTCCTTCGAGGGAGCAGTCTATTTATTACAGAAATGATAGTACAGCTGTCCTTCGAGGGAGCAGTCTATTTTTTTTGATTTTGATATTGATATAGTGACCATGGATATGTTTTGACATCTTGATTTGTTTTTATAGAAATGTGAGTCATGGACAAGATTATAGAAGGTCAAGGGCTCCCTTTTATTAGGACAAAGCATCCATACATCATAAAAGGGTTATAGGAATTGTTAAGAGGAATAGGGTTGAAAGGAAGTAGGATTAAAGAGGACGGGGATTGCTCAAGGGATGAGCTCAAGTTAAGTGTCAAGTGGACGAATACTCGACTAGCAGTAGAACGGTCGCAGATGCAACGCATTAAGAGGCTCAGGGTCTGATAAGTCCCTAGTGTATACATGTGCGTGATAAGGTCTGAGTCAATTAGGAGCAAACTTGCCCCATTTGCCTCTTTCCAGATTGGTCAGGTGTTGATTGATGAGTGGACGTGAAGTTGGTTGATATGGTTGCTGATTGGTCGAGACAGGTTGAATGTTTTGATAAAAAGGTTGGTCAATGTTTGGTTGAGATTTGGTCATTTGATAATTGGTCAATGGTTGGTCGAGGGTTGATTGGTTGGTATTTGATCTTTGGTTGGGTCGAATGTTTGGTTGAGGTCGGGTTAAATGTTTGGTTGCTAGTCTGGTTGAGGTTAAGTTGAAAGAGTGATTGATATGTGGTCTAGACTGTGTTGAAAAATTGGTCAAAGTTTGGATGAAGGTTGAATTCCCCCAGCAGCTAGGGAGAATGTTTGACGGATTAGTTAAGGTCGATTGAGGTTTAGTGGTTAGATGGACTGTGTTGATGTTAAATAAAGGGGTTAAAGGCAGTGAAGGGACCCTAGTCTGTCGTGGAGATCTCGATTTAGATGATGAGGTTGGAGAGGTATGGGTCGGTGTTGATAATTTGTCAAAGGGGGGGTCAAGAGGATCCTTGATAAGAAGGGAATCCTTTTTCCGGTGGTGACGAATGACAGCTTTAAGAGTGCAACAACGCTCAGTGTCATGTCCCGGAGTGTGATGATAATGACAGAATGTAGAGTTGTCGAACCAAGATGGCCTTGATCCGAGAGTTGATGAGTGGGGTGGTATTGAAGGTTTGTTGATAACGTGGTCGAAAAGAGAGGTGTCATTCCCCAAACATTGGTGAACGACGACCTTGAGGGCATGACAATGCTCAGTGTCGTGCCCAGGTGTGCGATGATACGCACAAATGCAAGTGTCATCGAACCATGGTGGTTTTGGTCTGAGAGAGTGATATGGTCTAAGAGGCGGGAGATAGAGACGAGAGGACTGCAATAATTGCCGTAAGAGCAAGGCATATGAACCTGCTAACGGGTCGGGATGTTTTATTGCAGAGAGGGTTGGTGACATTGGTTTGGGAGGCGAAGGAGGTGTTGGTTGATGGTTTGAAGGAGGTATAAGTCTAACGGGTTGATAGCATAATGGAGGTGACTTACCTCTGTGAAGTATGGGAGTGAGAAGCACTCCGAGTAAAGTAGACGGATGTGGGCCCAAGATTGAAGGTAATGACGAAGATAGGGGAGGAGGCCTCCGGTGTGGTTTAGTAGCCTTCTTTGGTTTGGGTTGAGGGCCACTTTTGTGCGAGGTGAGATTAGATGTGGGGCGAACACCAAGAGGTTTAATCTCTTTGGGCATGATGGACGCCTACGCGGGTTTGGACTTAGATGTGGACGGTTTTTCTCTTAATGGAGAAGGGATTAAAGGTGTGGGCTCTTTAAGTGGAAAGAGCTCTGGAGTAGTCATGGCTTCTGTGTGTGGTTGGGGAGTCAAAAAGGTATGATCGTCTATGGATAATAATAAGGATGAAGGCGAGGCAGCTGGTGTTGATGTGGTCAAAGCGTCCTCCAATATGGGAGAAATCGCGGGAGGACAAGTGGGAGAAGAAAGTTCTTCGCCATGTGGAGGAGATATAGGGGAAGAAAGGTCTTCCACCTGTGAAAAAGGTTGGTCAGAGATAAGAGAAAAGATAGTGTTGACTGTGTGTATATCATGGTCTTGAGGGTCATTGATTATGGTTTGGACGTTGTCTTGAGTATGCGGGTGATTAGAAAGGGGTTGCTTGAATATGTCAAGGTTTTGGTTGAGCGGTGCGTTCGGGTTATCCAAGATGAGATCCCCCTTGTCTAGCATGCCCTGGAAGATGTTTTTGAAAGTTTGACAGTGATCCGTGTCATCGCCTTTGACACGGTGATAGTTGCAAAAGTGGTTCTCCTTGTACCATGCAGGGATAGGTGTTGAGGGGTCGAATTGATGTGGTCGGATTGGAGGGAGATTGAGGACCCCCTGCTTGACGAGTTTATCCAAGACAGAGGCATATGACTCCCCAATTGGAGTGAATTGACGCTGTATGGATTGACTTTGAAAATGTTTATTGATGTAGTCTAATGTTGAAGATGATGAGGGGTTGGTTATTGTTGAAGATGATGGTTTAAAGATGACAGTGTTTGCCAACTCCTTGGAGTGAGAGTGGGCAGAAGAAGGTCTGGAAGAAGAATGGTCATTGGTTCTTGTGTTAGTGTTACACAATTTGACCTTATCTTCTTCAATGGCGCGGAGTTAAAGCTTTCGGGCCATGGTGAAGGCCTCGTCGAAAGTGTGGAATGTTTGAACCCACAAGGTGGATGAGATATGACTGACACATGCTCGGGAAAAGAGCTCAATGAGTTCGGGTTGAGGCAAGGAGAAGGAGAGTTGATTGATCAAGCTTCTCCAACGGGCGACAAAATCGGCTATTGATTCGTCGTCAAATTGCCTGATAGAGTAAAGGTCTGTGATCGAAACTTGTTTAGTGATATTGATTGAAAAATGGTCAATGAATAGTTGGGCGAGTTGGATGAATGAAAAGATAGAATGTCTGGCAAGAGAACTATACCAGTCAAGGGTAGGGCCAGAAAGTGACATAGGAAACGTGCGTAGAAGTAACGCATCGTCGTGGGAAATAAGGTAACAGGCATGTCTGAATGCCTTTAGATGTTGTTGTGGGTCTTCCTTACTCTAAAAGCGAGTAAATCTAGGAAGCTCCCAATGGTCGGGGTATGGTCAAATAGGGATGGAAGGATGGATGGGCTCGTTGTAAATCTGGTCATATGAAGAGACATTACTTGAACCGGAGATAGAAGCTTCGAGACTGGACATTTTATCCATCAGCATCTTGATAAGATCTGCTGACGGATTGGCGGGTTGAGCGCCCCCTAGGTTGTAAGGCACTTGGAAGAGGCTAGAGGAGGCATGCGACATAGCCGGTTGTACAATGTACGGATGACTAGTCGCAGGGGCAGAAGTAGAGGCTAAAGGTGGTTGCATTATGAAGGTAGAAGGCATAGGCTAACTAGATACCACCAAAGGAGGTTGTGTGACGGCATTGACAAAGGGCGAGGTAGGCACTCCTGCATATATAGGCGCAAGAGTGTGCGGGGTCGAGACAATCAAGTTCTGGTATAATGTAGAACTTGATTGAATTGCAGGTGGTTGAGGGGGTAACGAAACCCTGATGGAGGTTGGTCTAAAAATAGATGAGGAGGCCAAACTTTGTGCATAGGCCATGGTTGGGTTAATGGTTGAGGCGAAAGGTTGAGTCGTAAAAGGTTGGGTGGCGAACGGTGTTGATGTCGTCGCCACGTCGCCCGAAAGGTCCCGCATTGGTTTTCTTCCGAGATAGTTTTGGAGGGCTGCGGTATTGAGGTCCAAAAATCTTGCAAAATCCTGGTCCCCTTCCGGGATGATAGGCGTCTGGGTTGGAGATAGTCTAGTAGGAATTCTTTCGGTCTTTGAATAGAACTCCATTATATGATTGTTCATAGAAGGGGTAGGCGAAAGCGATTGATGGCTAGCGTGGTCAAGAAGAGCCTTGGTTTGACTACGTGTCAGAACCATTCAAGGCAAGAAAGAATGTCCTCACAAGCTCAAACAAGCAGATAAGAACTAAAAAAAGATGAAGACACAAGCAGATCCTAAAACCCTAGAAGTAAATTATTAGGATTATAGTGGCTTATGCCTTAGAATATGTGTAGTGGAAGGTTGGTTTTGTGAGTCAGGTCCTAGAAGAAGCAGTCTATGGATGGTTTCGGGTTTTGTTATGGTGCTCAAGAAGTCTGTGTTAGGGTCTGGTACGCGGCCTGGTGCTAAGGAGCAAGCTCCCCTCACTTCACGATTCCAGTGGTTAGCTGGTTTCGTTTAGCCAAAATATACCTCGCCTAGAGATTAGACTCTGCCAGAGAACGGAGTGGGCTTCCCCCTTGGTGATGAAATCCAAGTAGGGTCACCGGGACGGGTAAGGTATCCGCTGGGGGATGAAATCCCAGTCGGGCCTTGTCTCAGGTAAGTTAAAATGTTTGTTTTGTGCAGGTGGTCTGGTCGTGTAACATCAAGTGATCTAGATTAATTCAATATGCGGTTTAATTACTATGTGTGGTCTAAAAGATGCAGGAAAATAGAAATGAATGCAAAGTGTTTTAATGTCCAAGTCAAAATGTTTGTTCGTATGAAGACGAATGGAGAAAGAGTCAAAGAATATGAGTTTTAACTAGTCTAGAAGTGCAAGAAAGAAGGAAGTGTTCATTTTAGTTCTGCTTATGATGTCGTTTAAGAAGAGACGAAAGGAGGCGAAAAGGAAGAAACCTAATGCACCTAAATGAACGAAAGAAAGAAAGAACCCAAGGAGGACCTAGGGTCCCACCAGGCGTGCCAGAATGTTTCTATGCAAAATTGCTTTCTACATTCAAAAGAAGAAATAAAGAAACTAAGGAAATGGTCAAGGCTAGAAGTACCTGATAAAGTCGTGCGCACCGAAATCAGACGTTGAAAGATTCTCCTCTTTTGCTGTGGAGGAATGACACTTGCGAAGAAAAGGCTAAAACACAGAAAAATGTTAGTCAAAGATATGGTGGGCTGTCAGGGAAACGCCCGATCCCAGAAGTACGAAGACTCCCTAGAAGGATATCAACCCACTGATAAAAAAGCAGAATATTGGATGAAAGTAGATAATAATGAAAGATAAAATAACAGAAATAAATGACAGAAAATAAAAGTGCGGACCTGATATGCAGCACTGTTCTGCACAGTCATCGATGTCGGTCTCTGTGGTGCCGGCGTCGGTTAGGGAAGGTGCCGACGTCGGTTAAGGTGCCATCGTCGGTCGGGGTAGTGACCGGCGTCGGTAGGGGCAGGTTCTGGAAAAGTCTGAATAGTTTCGGGACAGGGTCTGGGAGAGTCGGGACAGGGTCTGGGCAAGGTCTGAGAGAGTCGAGATAGGGGCAGGGATGTAAACGAGGGATGCTGGGTCTGAACAGAGTCGGGACAGGGTCTGGGTAAGGTCAGGTCGGGTCTGAACAGAGTCCGGGGGTTTGAAGAATCGGGATGACAGAACTGATAAAGAATAACCAAGGAAGAAATAAAATAAACAGAATAAATACTTACCTGCCAGAAGACGCGATGAAAGCCATAGTTGGAGTTGTCTGTGCAGTGCCGAATTAAGTGCAGATTGGTTGATGCCGAGAGTGTTGATGTCGTAGTGTTGATGTCAGAGTTCGCAGGTTGGTTGAATGATTGCTCAGGTTCGATTGATCAGCGTTTTGAATGGTTGAATAGCGTTCGGGGTCAGGTCTCGAATGGTTGGAGGAGGTTGATGAAGGCGAGAGACGGTTCTAGAGACGGTTCGTCAACCGTTTCAGGAAATCGAATGATAACTGGTAACGGATAACGGCAAGGTGACCGACGTCGGCAGGATTGCCGATGTCGGCCGATAGGTGACCGACGTCGGCGACATCGGCCGGGTGAAGACCGTCGTCGGCAGATGCATAATGGGGATAGAGTCTAGCTTTAGCTCTGTGCTCATTTTTACATGCTGCCAGGGTCAAGGTTGGTGGAACAAGTGATCGGCAAGGGTTAAATAGGCAAAGAAGAATAAGACGAGGAATGACCAGGGGAATCGACACGATTTCGGTGTCTACAACTAGGTCTATGAAACTGAACTAGGTCTAGAGGATCAACCCACTATAGAGAACAAAAACTGGCATAAAAGTGGAAAAAGTTTGAAAATAGTACTAGGTCAATTAGGTTGACCTATTTTAGTGTAAAAGGGATGGAAAATATGATAATTCAACCCGGTTGACCTAGCACATTAAACAGGAAAAAGAAAGAGCTGATAATCAATTTGTGAAAATAAAGCAAGATAATTTTTAGTTAATCTAAGAAAGTAAATGTTTAAATTAAGAAAAAAATTAATTGAATTGATGTTATTCAATCCAATTGATTCACCCAAATCAATAATCTTGCACCAATATGGGCTAGTGTAAGTTCTTGTGCACATAATGGAGCAAAGAGCAAGTAAACAACTTGGAAAGTAAAGCTAGCTAATTGGTCAACCTAGAATGTTAGATTATTAAGAATGATTTTAAATGATATAAAGTTGGTTGTAAATAAGGTACTAAATAGAAATCTATGGATGGTTTTAGGTGAGTATAGGATGAAAGGGATTGTAATGAAAATGATACAATCTTGGTATTGGAGCCTACCCCCTCACTTCACACACCATGATGATAAGAGTGTTAGGTTCATAGATAAAATATACCATTAACCATGATTTATACATGACCAGAGTATCAATTTAGCTTTCCCCTTGGTGATAAAATCTAAGTCAATTGGCTTGGGTAGTCAAATGTTAAAATGTTTTTTGATGTTAAGTGATTTGGCCATGTGTGCATAAAATAGAAATATTTAAACTAAGAAATTAATTAAAAACCTAATAATTAGACTATGTGAACTATTCTAAGCATGCATAAAGCTGAAATGAAATATGTCATTCATATGTAAGGTGAATTCTAACTTTGAAATAAGGTATAGTGAAAACACTATATGCATAATAGATAGAACTAGGTCGAGAGTGTCGAGCTAACATTGTTAAAAATAGGGTCTAGAAAACCTACTAGGTCAATCAGATTGACTTAGTTGTTTTAGAAAATAAAAAGGATACAAAACTAGATCAACCAGGTTGATCTAGTTGGTTGTACAAAGGTAGTTTTGAAGGTTACAAAATTGTAAATAAAGTATATAAATATAGAGATACAAAAGAATATAAACTCACCTTGATTGTTCAAAGATAGAAATTATTGATCCAAAACCTACAAATTGGGTTGATCTAGTTGACCAAGTAATAAATAAATCTACTAAAAAAGTGTTGAAAATACACTAGGTTGGACTAGAAGTCTGTAAATGTACAAGGTCGAGTTGGTTGACCTAGTAGGATGATTTGAAAGTCTAGAAACTAAAATTTGTACTAGGTCGAGTTGATCAATTAGGCTATACAAAAACTATTGCAAAGTGACTAAAAATACATTAGGTTAACCAGGTTGACCTAGTAGGTTGAACTGGTATTTTGAAAAGTGCTAAAATCATATACTGGGTTGAACTCATCAACCTAATTTCCTGTTCCTATGCACAAATAAAAATAAAAGTAGTGGATAAAATCAAAGTAGTATGTCAAAATATATGATAAAAATGATGATAAAATAATGAAATAAATAAAATAAAAGTGAACAAATATAACAAGGTTTGGACTCACATCAGGTTCACTAAAATGTATGCAATTAAAATTGCATGATGCATAATGAATTAATCTTGGATCAGATAAGATAGAGCACACCTACACTTCTAATTTGGTATACACTTGTTAAGTGGGAGCATGACTAATATAAGGATCTACTAGACCCAATTAGAGGATCACTTGTATCATTAATAAAAACACATCATGCTAGTAAGGGTTCTAAAGCCTACAATCTAACACAATCACACAATAACCCTAAAGAGTCTTATGATTTGATATTTACTTATGCTAATAAACAAGAAAGTAAACTATTGTAATAATAAGAAAAGTAAACTAATCTAGTGCACACCATATGTTGTGGCACAAAGTGGGGGTTAGAACAAAATAAATAAATGACAACTAAACTAAACATGCTTAGGAGACATATACTCATGTCATTGTATACATAATCCTAATACATGAAAGAAAAGAATACATAATGCATTATCTATTTACTCTTACAAAGGAGAAATAATGTTTGGAATACTTACCTTTGAAGATGAACCTGTTGAGTCTCAACCTTTCCCTTAGCCAAGGTGCTTCACAAGAGATTATTCTGGCTTGTAAGGATAACCAAGATAAATCAGCTCTAGGATACATGACCTACCTAAGCATCCAAAATACTTCTCCATTAGACAAGATCAGAGCTCCAAATAAAGTATTGAAACCTAAAGATTTATTCCTCAAGGAGAATGGTCAATAAGTAGATGTTCATTCACATTTATTTGCTTGATTCTTCTATTATTCTAAATGGTGGGAAATTACCTTGTATATATAGTAGTATCTTTCCTAAAAACCATTCAAACATGTTAGTTTTACTAGGTTAACCAGGTTGACCTAGTACATTCTTGGGCTAATGCCTAAAGTCTATGGTAGGTCGATCGAGATGCAAACAAATCAAAATAGCTAAAGTGTCACCAGAATACACTAGGTCAACTAGGTCGACCTAGTTTAATAAATAGGTAAAAAGGGTAATAAGGAAAGAAATGAAGGAATAAAGCATGATAATGACTAGAATGGATAGGAAAGAGAAGAGCAAGCCTAGGTTTCATGGTTTTATGGATCTAGTACGTAGATAGAAAGTGGCAAAAATAACAATAATATTATGAAGCACCAATGGTCTACCCACCCCTTTATTGGTGCACTCCTTAAGGTATGCACTCAAAGATATTGAGACTCAATAGGTTCTTACAAGATATAAAGTATCAGTAATCAATAAAATTTTAAAAATATTATGTGTATATATAAGTGTAGGTTTAATAATAGGTTTGACTTGTTCTCTAAATTTAGTTTTGATATGCATTAATCTATGAGTGGATCAAGCAAGCTAACTATAAAAAATCTAGGTGGAGTTAAAGTTAGAATTAGGTGTTCAAACAAATAAAACTTGACCATTGGTAGTCAAGCCTAATTATTAATGGTTAGGGTGACCGTCAGTGGTCAAGGATCAAAGATCAAGTTTGGTAAAAGGTTTAGTTATTCAGTTAGCTAGTCAGCTAGCCTGACATAGGTTTTATGGTTAAAGGGTTGTAGGATGGTCCTTATGGGTCCTAAGGTAGTCTAGGGGTGCTTCAACACTAGAACCACTATGTGTGATTTTATAGTGTCTACATTTTACACTTTTTTATTATGTAGTTTATATCATCAAGATACAAAACAAAAATAGATTACTGGTCAAACATTTGGTTGCCCTGAGCATAAGAAGAGGTGTTGCCCCTTAAACCAAGAATCAATGAGGTGAATTAAAATTAGGTGTAGGTTTGATAAGTGGGTAAGTTGGCAATGAAATGGGTGGTGGGTTGGTCACTAGAGCATAAACATACATATAAAGTGTAACTAATTGTGATAGCCAAGATTGTGCAATGACTAGGTTGTCATAGTTGGTAAAAATCAGGTCGGTACTAGAAGGATAAGTGATAAGTATACCATGTGATTGTATGTTATGGTTGTGATACACTTGAAAACATAGGTCTCATAGAAAAAAATAGTGTTTTCATGGGTTTTTGAGGTAGGAAGTGCTCCTGTGGAAATAGAAGATGGTTGGGTGTGCATAAATCAGTGTAAGTTAAAAATATTCAACTTGGTAATTTAGTTGGTGTGGTCAAAATGACCAAAGCAAGGTTAGGACAAAATATGTAATAGTTGGGCCAAAATGGCCAGTGGTGAGGTGACATGATTAGTGGAAGTATCAAGGTTGATGTAGAAGGTAATCTCCATTAGTATGAGTTTGGATTAGGTAGGTACATAGTTTGGTGTTATGTTCAAGATTTGGTTGAAAATTAGTTGGGTGGAGGGAAATCTCAAATAAGGTGACCATCGACAGTTAGGGTCAATCTTCAAGGTTGATCATTGGTAGTTACCTTGACTATTAGTAGTCAGGTGTCAGCCCTAAAAGGGTGAATACAAAAGAGATATGATGGGTCTTAATCTTTCATTGTGAACTTTGACCCTTGAGGATTATCTCTTTATCATTTTGTGAGAAAAATGTTGATGGATTTATTGAGTGTGATTGGTTGAGTGAGGTGGATAGTTGACCTTAATCGAGTTGTTAGAGGTTTGACTTGATAAGGATGTAGTGTGGATGAGTTTATGGAGATCTTGTATAGAGATGACATGGATTTTATGAGGTGGCACTCTAGAGGTTTTCATCACACACTATTATATTAGAGGGATAGGGATATGAGGCAATTAGTAATTATGATGATGATAATAGTTACCTATTATGCATTGACTAATTAAATTAGTAGGAGATTACCTTAATTATTATTGGGGGTGATCATAGAGATATTTTTGGGTCACATAGTGTTTTCATGGGTACTTGTGCTTCTAGTTCGAATTTACCAAGAGTTGTGGGTATTTTATGCCCACATGAGATATGAGATCAGTGTTGGGTTTGTTTTACATTATTAGGATTATGAGCACATTAAAGTCTTAAGATTGATGGGGATGTCATGAGAGGGTTATGCTCAGATGGATTTACATGTTAGATACATGTAATGGGGGAGTGATTATGCCTTATTGGGACTAGGAGGAGGTCATGACATAGACTAGTTTAGGGGTTGGCTAGATTCCTTAGTCATTGAAGACATGATTTGTAGACCATATGTTAGTTTTACAAGTTGGGCACACTACAAGAGGCATACTCTATCTTTATAAAGATACATATGGATATATGGAAGATGAGAGGGTGAGATAGAATTGATATCATTTGATAGGGTATGGAGGTAGTTTAGCCTTGTGTAGGATATACCTAGGGTGTTCTTGAGATACAAAAGGGAGGATGCAAAGCTTCCACTACCTATTCCATAGCTAGTGCATGATTTTATTGACTGAAAGGAGATTCTATCAAGGCTAGAGATAGATGATGTAGGTGTCATAGATGGGTATATTACATGGTACCAGGCATTCTATGCTATGGAAAATTTTAGGGGTAATGATGGTG